>JAJIBD010002619.1:0-126609 GCA_021461705.1 Cryptotis parvus
TGTATGTCTGTCTGATAGTATTCCATTGGTATATGTATTACAAATTCTTTATTCTTTAATCTGTCTTTGGACATTTGGAGTTGCTTCTATATCTTGGCTGCTGTACTAGATAAAATGAACATAGGTATGTGTTAGGGTTCCTTTAAGAATTAAAGGGATGGCTTTTAACTCTTAAAGGAATGGTCAATATCCAAATTATGGGGATATATAAGAGTTGGAAAAAAAACAGTTGAGCTGTCAGTTGATATTGGGTTCTCAGTGTGGCTGTCAGGAGTGAGTTGGAGAAGCAGAGTGTGGCAAGATAGGGACTTAGAGGAGCAGAGAGAATAGTTGGCTGAGCTTGCCTAAGGGAAGAGCAAGGAAATAATTCGAAGAGAGTCTTAAAGGGAGTTCAGAGCTTCTGGACTGGTTCTGTACCTCATACTGTCAGGTAGTCAGCCACACAGCTGAAAACTGACAGGTTTGCATGTTTCTTTTTTTTTTTCCTTTTTGAGCCACACCGGCGATGCTCAGGGGTTACTCCTGGCTCTGCACTCGGGAATTACTCCTGGCAGTGCGTGCGGGTCCATATGGGATGCTGGGAATCGAACCCGAAGTCTTCTGCGTGCAAGGCGAACACCCTCCCGGTGGACTATTACTCCGCCTCTGCATATATCTTTTTGAATGAATGCTTTTGTGTTTTCTGGGAAGATACCCAGAAGTGGGATAGCTGGGTCATGAGAGCTTCATTAATTTTTTTAGAAATATGCATTTTTTTTTCTATAGAGCCTGACTTAGAAGACATTCTCACCAGCAGCGAATAAGGGTACTTTTAATAATTATTTTTGCTTTTGCCCGCTTCTTTTACACTTAATTTTTCCAGTTTTTTTTGATATCTAAAATATTTTTAAAAAATTTCCTTTCATGCCTCTCAAACAGTGATCAGGGGATTGGGTATAGGAGACACACTAGTATTCTTGGTCAGAGGTCTCCCTGCTTCCCTGGGGTCTGCTTCCCTGACTCAGTGCAAGCTCCCAAATATGTGATGCTTCCTGGGGTCTGCAAGCCCACCCCAGGGAGTTTTAGAACCTCCAGGGTTGCCTCAAGCAATGCTCAAGGCAACGATGTGTGCCAAAATCTAATCTGGGTTAGGTGCCTGCTTCGCATGTGCCTAACTGCTCCAGGTCCCTTTTACTTGTTATTTTCCTTGTAATAATTGTAAATTATATGAAAGGGAAACTCTTGTGTACTATTAATAATTTCATCCCTCAACTCTAAAAAGAGCACATATTTTGGAATTTTAAATTCATGATCTCATCATTATGACAATTATTTCATTATTCAGTTCCATAAACTAATCAGCATACACTAACCAGTTAATGAAGATGCCTTAAAAAGAGTCGACCTTTTTGATCCTGGATCAATTATTAAATACGTATGAGAGAAAATAACAAAGGTATATAATTACAGGAATGAATTTCTTAAAATAGCACGGAAGTTTAAAAAAAAAAAAGAGTTAGTTGGAAGAAAGTGATTATTTTCCATTTTCTATGTAAGAAACTTCATAAAATTGATTTCAGGTTGTTCTGGAGTGCTTATAATATTACCAGGTACTATGCTTTTGGGATTGATCCCACAGATGAATCATGTAATGTCAGGGATTGGGTCTGGCCTCCTGCATGCAAAGCATATACTCCAGTCCTTGGAGCTAGTTCTCCCTGTGACCAGGAAACACAAAACAAAAGACACACACTGTATTGTTACTCTGGCCCCTCAGGATGCTAATATTTGTTACCCAGCATTGCAAAACACTATTTTAAGCTGCTAAAAATATTTGTCCTGAACTATTTAGCAGATTGCTAAAGGTCCCTGCTCTCTTGCCTGGGACTCTCCCATTTTGCTCAGAGGTAGAGGAGAGTGGGAAACTTCTCTGCCCAACCTGGAATCTCTAGGATTATCCAGAGTTCCTCAGCAATCCCTTAGCTCTCTCTCCCCTGTTCTGATGGGAATCATGGTTCAGCTGCATGGGCTAATCCGAGCGAGCTGTCTTAGCTGGCAGTGGAAGCAATTTCTACTGGCAATTTTAGCAACCCCCACATTTTGTTATGCAATCCCATAAGGGGTTACAACGCACCATTTAAGAAACTAACTACACAGCCTTTCTCACTTCAAAGATGAATACAAATTATAATTAACTATCTGCATAAATTTGTTTTGCTTACTAGACCTTCATAAATGTCATCATTTCTGTTCATTTTATGTAAGTTTGAGACTGAGTTATGCTTTTTGTCTATGTGGTCATTTAATTTTTTATATTTCAGTGCCAGTTTATTTTATGAATCTACCATTGCTTATTAATTCCATTAATGGAACATTTGCATTTTCTCAAGTATTTTCTTTTTTTTGTTAGTGTGTTTTCTAGCCCATACCTGAAGGTACTCAGGGACCACCCTAAGCGGTATTTGGAGGACCATGTGTGTTGTTGAGTGAATAGTCTTCAGGACAAGTGCTTAAACTACTATACTATCTCCCAAGCCATTGCAATTATTTTATTTTTTAGGAATAGGGCTCCAAAGCCCTATTTTTTTGTTATACGTATGTTTGTGTTTGGGTAATATATAAGCAATCTCACAGGCAAATCAAGTGATTCTTCATTATAACAAACTTCTAAGTATCTCAAAACAGCATTTCACTCTGTGACTTATGACTTATGAGAGCCAGAACTCTGAAACTTTACTCATTTTTCAGTCTTTTATTTTCAATTTTATGAGTTCAGATTATTTCTACCAAATCCATTTATACATTCTGTAAGCTAATATATTTCTCCCTTTCTTTTTCTTGTCCTTTTTGTAAGAAGAACAAACATTGTTAAGTGGTATTATATAGAAAAAGTAGACAAAGTTTTTATGATTTGATGATTGTTACTTTTAATTTATTATTATTATTATTATTATTATTATTATTATTTTTGGGTCACGCCTGGCAATGCTCAGGAGTTACTTCTGGCTCTGCACTCAGGAATTACTCCTGGAAGTGCTTGAGGGATCATATGGAATGCCCCAGATAGAACCCGGGCCGGCCACTTGCAAGGCAAACACCCTACCCACTATGCTGTCCCTCTGGCTCCAGTTGTTAATTTTTAATTCTGAAAGAATTTCTTAGGATTCAAACTATAAAAACTCTGTCCCAGAAATATGCAAAAGCTCTTGCTATAGTTATTGCTGTACAACAAATGATCTCAAAATGAATAGATGATAACAATAATTTTATTATGAGTATGAATGCTACAGGTTAATAATTTGAGAATATTAAGCCAGGAGCCAAATAGGAAGTTCAGAGCTATAGCACAGTGGGTAGGGCATTTTCCTGGCAGGCTGCCAACCTGGGTTTGATCCCGGTAATCCCATATGATCCCCTGAGCACTGCCAGGAATAGTTCCTGAATGCAGAGCCAGGAGTAACCCCTGAGCAACACTGGGTGTGACCCAAAAACCAAAAAAAAACAAAAACAAAACAAATAGGAAGTTCAGCAGTAGGGCTCTTGTAGAAGATTAGATTTGATCTATGGCACTGCATAAAGAAGCTATGAGTGATTGATGAGCACAGAAACAAGATTAATTTCTCAGCATAGTTGATGGGGCCCCACCTAATGTACATGTAACTGTATATATAGTTACTATAGACTTCTCTCTCTGTGTGTATATATAAACATAGAGATACTCTATAGATTAAAGTATATATCTATATCTATATCTATATCTAGAGAGATAGATAGCGAGATAGTGAGATAGCAAGATAGTGAGATAGCGAGATATAGAGAGATAAAGAGATAGAGAGATGATAGATTAGCTAGAGAGATAGATAGATAGATAAATACATAGATGATAGATAGATAGATAGATAGATAGATAGATAGATAGATAGATAGATAGATAGAGAGAGAGATAGATAGATAGATAGATAGATAGATAGATAGATAGATAGATAGATAGATAGATAGATAGATAGATAGATAGATAGATAGATAGATAGATAGATAGATAGATAGATAGATAGATAGATAGATAGATAGATAGATAGATAGATAGATAGATAGATAGATAGATAGATAGATAGATAGATAGATGGATAGATGGATAGATGGATAGATGGATAGATAGATGGATGGATGGATATAAAACCAGGCAAGCTTATATTTACTCCATTGATACTTGTTCTTTATCTATGAAGCCTCAAAGATTGCTGTAACCTGTTTGCAAAAGACTGAAATCAGTAAAGCAGCATTGCTTACACATAGTCTGGGATGCTAGTGTTGTTAATACGTTGCCTAAATGTGGCCTCTCCGTGTGGTTCTGATTTCTCACATTATAGAAGTCTCAGAATGGTGAGATTATTTGTGGTTTAAATTCCAGGCATGTGTGACTCAGTCAATATGGAAGAAACTGTATGTCTTTTTTGTACCAGCTTCTGAAGTCATGCAGTATCCCTGCTACCACATTCTATTTAAAGTAAGCACAGCTCTGCCAAGATTTTAGCAGAGAAGACCTAGATATAAGCATAGACTCTCTGTCTGCCTGGAATATTATTAGGGTCGTACTGTACAAAATTATGATGAGATATATTGCTATGTATCTTTGTCCTTTGCAGCATTATTCTTGTGATTTGCATTTGCATTTTTCTCTTCTCAACATATTTATATCTTTTGTACATTTCACCATATTTTATGTAGTACTTCTCTACAGCAAGATAGTAGAATTTTAAATAGACTACCAGTTTGCCCTTTAAAGAATGTAATATTTTTTCTTATATTGGGATATAAAATTAGGTGGTACTCCTTAAGAGTTTATGAAAAGATTTATAGAGACCTGGCATGAAGTGAGAAACACATGGAGAATCTATTTTTTTGCTTAGGCTACTTACTTACTTACCTTAGGTTCCTTACTTTCTATCTGGATATAAAACCATGTGCTAGATTTTAAGAATTTTATCAGGTTTTTATGTTTATTGAGACCTGGGATACAGAGTGAAAAACCTAGAGATTTTGCTTTATAGACTTAGGTTACTTACTTTATTTTCTGAGCAAATGTCAGAAGTGGAAGGAGGGGAGAAAGATCAAAGTCTTACCCAAACATTGTTGAATATGTCTTTTCCTGTGATTGTGTGTGGCTCTGTTGGTCTCTCTCCTGTTTTAGTGTGAATTCTCTTTTATCTCCTTTTATGTTTGCCAATTATAGTTACCTCAATTTGCTACTTATATTTGAGGGCTTCTGTCTGGAAGCAGTTCATTGGGTTTTTATGTCTGATTCAATGAAAGTTGCTTTCATTTTGTCCATATTGTTCTTGCTGTTGTCATATGAGTAAAGGTTACTTTGTAACCTCACCATAATCAGAAAAACCTCTTTATTTTTTATTTTAATATAATTTTAAGGACATAAATATGAAGCCACAGATAGGAAAGTGTTTTTGCCAAAGCCACACCCTCATTCAAGCTATAGAAACAAGGCCAGGGAATATGGTTCAGCACAAGAACGTTTGCTGCATGAAGAGCATGTGCTTTATGTACTTGCTTCCAATTCCTGGCACTGTCAAAAATAAATCAAAAAAAACATTTTGATCATTAGATAGTACATAGCATCTTTATATGTATTTCTCAAAATAAATCAATTGAACTATTTATTACCTTTGTATGCTCACACATACATATATTATGTTTTATTTTTCTTTTAGTAAATAAAGTTTATTTATTTATTTGAGCCATCCTGGTGTGGTTCCTTTCCTGCTGCAGGTCCGTTCCCTCTTCCTTCACTCCATGGTGGCACCAAGCAGAGAGAGCAGGTGCTCATGACCCCCCCACGACCCATGGCAGCCACAGGGTGTTATGGGGGTTTGAGAGAAGGTATGTAGCCCCAAAGGAACCAGCAGCTCTACTCCAAGTGGCCTCTGCATCCCAAGGTCCTTTAATCTTTGGTCACAGCATAAAGAGCTCTTGGTTTCATCCCAGAAGCCCTCTTTGAAATGATCGTCTATTACGCTTTAAAATAATCACCTCTTGTTCAGAACATTCAGAAGCATGATATATTTTATGATAAGACTAGGATGAAAATATAGCCATCAAAACATTGTGTTTAATGTTGTATAGGAGTACCAGAAAAATATTCTTTCCAGATTTAAAAAAAAAGATTTTTAAACAATGTATAGCTCTCCACATAGATTTAACTCATAGCATTTTACATTTGTTTGAATATAGAACTTACTTTTTGAATTTTTTTCAATCATAGTTTTTAGGAAATACTTAGACTCAAAGATTGCTGTGATATTTGCATTCTGACAGTTGGAAAATGCTTTTGAACTGTTATCTTCAGCAAGAATTCTTTGAGGAATTAGAAATTGTGTTATAGTATAAAATGACTAATTTGAAAAAAAAAGAGTGAGAATTCACTGTTTATAGAATGGAAGAATCAACATTGTCAAGATGACCTTTCTACCTGAAGCATTACACGGTTCAATGCAATACCCATTAAAATTCCAGTGCTATTCCTCAGGAACTGTAAACCCATTGTACAAAAATTTGTTTGGAACCATAAAATGATCTAAACAGCCGTGGCAATTCTAGGGGGAAATAGGGGTTGTGCCTATGGTTCCCAATCCTTATATTTCAAAGCTATAATAATAAAAAACTTCATGGTACTAGAATAAAGATGGACTTGCAGGCTATAGAACAGAATTGTGCATCATAAGTAAACCCATACATTTATGACAGTTTATTTACTTATTTGTTTGTTTGTTTGCAGCCACAGGGTGATGCTCAAGAGTACTCCTGACTTTGCACTTCTGAAGTTGCTCAGGGGATCTTATGGGATTTCATGGGTCAAACTTGGGTCAGTCACATGCAAGGCAAGTGTCAGCCACATGCAAGGCAAGCGTCCAATCTAGTATCACCATAGCTCCTGGACAGTCAATTTATGACAAAGAAACTAAGTTCATAAGTGGAGCTAGAATGTTTCTTCAACAAATGGTGTTGGGAAATATGAACAGCCACAGATTTAAAAAATGAAATGAAAATTGTATTTCAGACCATTCACAATAGTAAATTTGAGGTGTATGAAGGATTACAGCAGGATTCATAAACTACATTAAAGAAGACATAGAATTCTGTAGGACATGAAGACACAGCAATGTCTTCAAAAAAATGAATAGAGAGAAAAAGACAAAATCAAAAGTAAACAAGTGGGACTGTGTTAAATTAAATTAAAATGCATCTTCACAAGAAAATAAACTCAAGCTAAGATAAAAAGATGCACTACAGAAAGGGAGAAATTATTTGCTCACAATACAAGAAATAAACATTAATAACCAAGATCTAAAAAGCACTCTCAAAACTCAACAATAGAAATATGCAAAAACTCCATCAAACAATGGGAAAAGGAGATGGATAGGCACTTCTCCAGAGAAGACATGCAGATGACCAATATGAAAATATACTAATTATCAGTAATAACTAGAGAAATGAAAATCAAACTAATAATAAAATATCACTGCACACTGTTGAGAATGGCATATATCAAAATGTCTGGAAAAGACCTGACAATTGGTGGGCTGTTGGTGGGAAAGTCATTGGTTCAACTTCTACGGACAGCAATATGGGAATCTCTCAAAAAAGCAGGAAAAGGGGGCCAGAGCATTAGCATAATGGGCAGGGCATTTGCCTGGCACAGTGGCCAACCAGGGTTTGATCCCCGGCATCCCATATGGTCCCCTGACCATTGCCAGGAGTAATTCCTGAGGATTGCCAAGTGTGAACCCCCCCCCCAAAAAAAAACAGACTTTCCATATATAACACTGGTGAACAGACTTTCCATATGTAACACTGGTGTCACATTCCAGTGATAACCACTTTGGTATCTAACCCCAAAATATAAAAACTATTTTAAAGAATATATGAATACTATTTATGTCTACTGCACTGCTTCATACAATAGTCAAGATATGGAACAACCCAAATGCCCAAGCACAGAAAAATGAATCAAAAAGTTGTGCATATTGGGATGGGATCAATTGTCTTGCACACATCTGACCTGATTTTGATCCTGGGCACCCCAGATAAATCCCAAGCCCCAAACCTTCCTGAGCACAGACCCTGGAGTAAGACCCTGAGAAATGTCTGTGTTCCCTTAGAACCAAAAAAAAAGTAAGAAAAAGAAGTATTTATGCACAATTGAATACTCTGCCATTGTAAGAAAAGACAATAATCAAGGAATTTTCAGCAATGTGGATGGAACTAGAGGTTATCATGCTGAGTGAAGGACAGTATTGCTAAGATATGGAATTCAAAGATATATAGGAAGAGACCAACCAAGAATGGACGACAACAGAACTAGATAGTTTGTTGTCTATATAGCTGAGTTTACTATTTGGGAAAAGGTAGATTAGAAGTGTCTTTGGGACTTTGGTGGAGGAAAGTGGGTACATTGATATGAGTGATGTACATATGAAGCTATCATCAAAAGTAATGTAACACAACTCAATCAATACCTTAATAAAGATTCAAAAATAACTAAAGTAATGTTTCCTTGCTTTTGAACCACACTCAGGGAAGTGTAATGGTTAGTGCTGACTCTGCACTCAAAAAGTACTCCTGTCGGTATTTGGGGTACTGGGGATTAAACCTGGCTCAGCCTCGTTTGAGGCAAGTGCCCTACCCATTGTACTCTTTGACTCCACAACATTTTTTAAAAGAGAACATCTAATAATATACTTAGAACAGATACTAGGATATAAGGACTATTGATTAAATATTACTCCATACTTTTTTTCCCTCAGTGATCAAAGGAACAAAAACATGGGTGCAGAAGAAAAAAATAGCCAAATTTTAGAGTACATTCTTAGCATACCTTGGTTTGATCTCTGACTACATAGTTCCCAGCCAACATAGGCACTGCATATTCAGGTCTGCACAGAGGGAAGGAACGGCGATGTCCTCCAAGTATCACCAGACATGGCACCCTCGTACTCCCACACTTACCCTACCCAACCTCCAGCACTGCTGAGTGAGGCCTCTGTAAGTCAGAAGACAATATAGGAAAATTTAAATTAAGAAAGAGGGACAAGTGGTTTATAGCTTTTGCTATTCCTTGTTATCCCTCTATTTTTAAAAGCTTTATCACTGTTACCCAGGTCCAAGTACTTATGATCATTAACATATTAAACTAAGGGCATTCATTTCATTTTTTTTTCATTTCATTCATTTTAAGACTATGAGTCAGTAATGTTACTCCTCTGGCCAGAATCATCTAAATGTTTCTGATGCTTTTTACTCTATGCTTCCACCTGAACTATACACCTAACCCTAACCCTAACCCATGTCATTCATATTCCTTTGGGTATTATTATTCACTTGATCACTTGAACTCCGTTATTCATCGATTTGCTCGAGCAGGCGCCAGTAACATTTCCATTGGACCCTATCACGTGCCAATGTAGCCCAATGGCATCTGGTTGATTCAGGAATATGAGGAGCCTCAAACTGTTCCTTCAGGGTCTTAACAAGGAAGTCTGACCATCTTGTAGGTGGGTGGCCACATGATCTTTTGACATCCCGTGGGATCCAGTCGGTAACGGCTCTAGTCCAGCGGTTGTCTCCAAATCGCATTACATGTCCAGCCCATCTGAGGTATTATTATTATTGTTATTATTATTATTATATTTACTCCTAACCTTGTTCTTCATTTCCCATTAAACTATGTGCTTACTCTTTTTATTCTTTTGTGGGAGGTCATATAGGGTTTTAGACCATATCCGGCTGTGTTCAGGGATTATTTCTGGCTCTGTGCTTAACAATCACTCCTGTGGGTGCTCAGGGAAACTATATAAGATGCTGGAGATCGAATCAGGGCCAGTTAGGTGCTAGTCAAGGATGTTAATCTTTGCACTATTTTTCCAGGCTCAAACTCTGTTTATTCTTAAATTTTTATCTTCCTGGGTTGAGTTCAACAATTCTTTTGTCTTCAGCTATCCACTGACCTTTCAGAATTTTGTTTCACATCATCAGTTTTTAAATTTCAAACATGCATCTCCAGTTTATATCAGATATATGTAGTTAAAAAAAACATGAGCACCTCACATGTCCGTATTTTAGATTTCTAATCTAACAACCTTCTTTGATCCTGTTCCACCTTACTGAGTAGAAATATATCAGCAAGTAGCCTAAGCCAGAATTCTTGAAATCATGTCAGATTTCCTTTTTTATTCCTGTACACAGCAATTCACATACTCATCCCATTTAGTATGAAGTCCTATCTAGTTTTCTTCTCAGTATTTCTTGTATCTATCCATCAAGGAAGGAAACAAAAGAAAATTACCCAAAAGAAAGTGTCTGCTTAATTTATCTCAGTTTTTCACAAACACCACGGAAGACCCTAGTTTTCCATTCTGAGGCCCAGTAGTACCATCTTATTAATCTGCTGTGAGCAGTTAGAGAGAAGCCGGCTTAGACAGGAAACAGTTGAACACAAAAGAGGCAATTAATATACTCAAAATGATAAAATACTTTCCCCTATTTCAGGAACTAGAATGCCCATTTCCCCTTAAAGTCTTTAGTTTTTTTAATTAATTTTTCCTCAAAAAAGCATTAATAATACTATTAATTGACAATAATTGTTGATAACAATGTCTACATATTCATGACACAGCTAACATGCTCAGAAAGTTGAATTTTAGTCATTATCTTATCAACAGATGCAGAGTGGACAATTTTATGACTCATTATTATTTAGGCTGATGGATTTGAAACTGACTAAATTCTTCCTGGTGTAATACTTTCAAGTTTTAAATATCAGAGAAAATCTATTTTTATTCATGTATAGGATTCAATAGGGCAACACAGGATATTCAACACATTTCATAATAATACAACACTGCCTTCTGTTGATTCCTATGCATATAAACTATGAAAACGTTGTCACTCTTCAAGCTTTTTCCCTCGGAGGGTACTTTGTAGAATGCAAATCTGACTGTGTAACTATACAGTTGCAAATTATACAATTACTTTCTTACATCTCCCTAATATAATCTGCCCTGTTTAAAATGTCAACAAGACCTATTTTGCTAAGTCCTATGTTCATGTCTTAATAGATGAATTGATTCTTTTTGCCTCTCACTAATCCATTACACTATGCTACAAATACTGTATTTTCTCTTTGCTTCTGCTCCTTTCCTCTTATGTATGACCCTTTGGTTTGAACACTCAGGTCCCTTAAGAGGATAATCCTATTCATCTTTAAGAACTCTTTCCAGAGGTTCTCATTTAGAAAGCTCATCCTGACTCCCATTTCCTTAATCTGGACCCCAGATAGCCAGATATACTATTTCTAATGTGAGGTAGAATATGTTTCTATCAATTCATTATCTCTCTCTTGCAGTCCTCTAGTTAATGTATAACACTTTATATAGATTTTTTGAGAAGAAAAAATTAAGATCTGTAGTTACTCTTGTATGTATGTGATGCCTAACACACAGCAAACATATAATAAAAACTGACTGGGTAAATAAATACTTGGCTAATATGTGATTACTATTCAACACATAAATCATTCAGATCTTATTTTCATAACTGGAATTCATTTCTTTCTCTTTTTTTTTTGTTTATTTTTTGGGGGTCACACATGGTTATGCTCAGGAGTGTTTCCTGACTCCTGGTTTTGCACATAAATTACTCCTGGCAGTGCTTGAGGGACCGTGTGGGATGCCAGGAATTGAACCCTGGCCGTCCACATGCAAGGCAAATCCCTTTCTCCACTGTGCTCAGGCCCTAGGGATCCATTTCTTCTGATTATGTTCCTGTAATATTTTTGTTAATGTCTAGTATAGTTTTGAATATATATAACATGATTAATAAGTTATTTCTAATAATATCTAGCTATTTCACATCTGTAGTTTTTTAAGTTACTAATTTTATGGTTGTGTATATAAAGTAAATTTACACTATGTTTCTAAACTAATAAAAGTGCACATTTATAAAATCCACTTGCCTGAAATTTATTAAGTAGTGACTACTTAATTGATGCTCCTTAAATCATATCAAATGTGCTCTAAGTCCTATGATTCTTTGAAAATTTTCTCTTTAATCAAAATGGAAGGACAATATCTGAATTTACTGGTAGCACAATTCCCTAGGTAAATATTAGTTTAAATCAAACTTTCTATTTTTATGAAATGCAAAAAATTATGTCATTTGTGTAAAATAGAGACTGTGAAATGAAAACACATTTTTGAAATTTAAACACAATTAGTGAATTATAATGGACTTCATTTTAAAATTAAAGCTTTTAGAAAGATGTAAGTTGTAGATGACTATATTTGATATTGAAATAAAATAAAATAGTACAAAAACAAATTAAAACAAAAAATGCAAAAATCTGCTTGTCAGTGTGGACCTTTCATTAGTAACTTGCATTACTGCCATAATAAATAATTACGCACAGTTGACAAATTAAGGTAACACATATTTATTATCTCCTAGTTTATAGTCTGGTTCAGCTAAATTGTGTCTTGTGCTAGGGTACCTGGTACGTAAATCAAGGTGCGGTCATTCTATATATACTTCTCAGTCAAATCTTTACAGGAGAATTTGCTTCAAAGATCATCATGATTACTTGTCAGATTTTATTGCCTGGAACTTGTAGGACTAAGGTCCCTATTCCTTGTTGAGTGCTATTGGGGTTGGCCTTTTGCTTCTAGAGGAAGCACATATTCCTTCTCATAATCTGTTGCAGGACTCCTCTAAGAGCCTCTGCATCTGCCCTGGATTGTCTCCTGCAGGTCACTTCATAGATAGGGGGTAGTCTAAATGTGGCAGTTTATCTGACCATGTATTCTATACTGGCTGGTATAAATATTCTCTCATGCTACCACAATCATCGTGGGACTAGCTAGATCTTACCAGCATATTTGCATGGCCACGTTGGATCTTTAAGTAATTAGACCAGAGAGAAATGCTGGTTGCCTCCAAGCAAGCAAGCATGACTCCTGATAACTCAAAGACAACAAAAATACAAAACTACGAGACTCTTGTGAAGGCTTGGAGAAATATTTAACTGGCATTAGTATTAGTCTTTGATACAGAGACATGCCACCTCAAAAACCCCCTTCTCTGCCCTATAAAGGCATTTCCAGGCAGATCTTGGCTCAAAACATTAGCATATAATAGGGCCTAGGTGAGGTGCTGGGAGAAATTACCTAAGGGCATTTGACCCTTTCTGCTTCCCATAATAGTGGGAGGTCTGAGTTGAAGGGGTATAAAACTAGTCTGCTTCCTCTCTTGCTGTCTCTCTCTTTGAGCTCTCTCTTTGGGCTCTCTTTTCGACTCTCTTTTTGGGGCTTGCACTCTTCTTGGGAGTCTTGTCTTTTCCTTTTTACAGGGCCTTAGCCCTGTAAAAAAGGGCTAAAGCCATCTTGGCCTACACATGGCTGGGGTTCTAGCAGGGGAATCCTAAGCACAGGGTTTTTCCTATTGCTGATTTGTATGCCATAACCTGTGATAAGTAAAACATTTTAAAACCTGCGTTGGATTCCTGAGTTTTCATCCATTCCCCGCCAGCTTCAGCGGTAGAAGGAAACTCGCTTCCTGGCACTGTCGGGACCCCGACAGCGTTCCCCGACATCAATCCAATATAATTTTCTGAATGGTGACCAAGTTTATTTCACACTTTGACATTCTCTGCTTCCCTTTTGTCAATTCTGTCTTACCACTACTGGGAGAATTTTGTCTTCTTTCAAGAAGTCACCTGGACACTCCAGAAAAATCTCCCTTCATAGGGAGAGTATGGAAATGTGGACAACTCAATGGTACTGAAGGGATCCTCATAATAGTGCGCTTTGAGGTGGCTCACTCCTGGTGGAGTGACGTACTAAACTTGGGGTTCCTTAATGCAAAGAATACATACCAGCCTGTCAAATCATCTCCCTGAGCCCCAGAAAAGTTCTGGATGTTTTACTTATTTGTTTAGGGACCACAACTGGTGCTATTCTTGGGATTCTCCCTACCTCTGTGCTCACCCTGGTAGGCTTGGGGGACCATATAGGATTCCAGGGATTGAACAGGCAATGGCTGTGTGCAAGACCAACACCCCTGTCTCCTAAAATACCCTCTGTTTTTTAAATTATATAAATGGAATCACATTTGAAAATGCATTTTTGTTTTCAAATAAATTAATTTCTAGATTCCAGAGTTAAAGATGAGTTAACTTCTGAGAAATTGTCTTCTATTCCATGTTAGAATGTGCAAGAGCATCCTCACCATGGCCTGCACCTCTGTCTCAGTGTTAGTTAGAATAGATGACACAGACAATATATTATCTCAAATAATTTTTTTGTGTTTTGTTTGACTTTTGGCCACACCTCGCAATGCTCTGGGCTTAATCTCAGCTCTAGCAGATGTTCAAGGGATTCTATGGGAAGTCAGGGATCCAACCTGGGTAGGCTGCATGCAAGACACACTTTACTCCAACTATAACATAATTCCTGCCTTTCAAATTAATTTTTGAGAACTACATATCTAGCTTCATATTGTGCCAAGATTTTTAATTGTTATTCTTGGGTGATCTAAGTAATGCTCAGGGGTACCTGGGGTCACTTCTAGAAATATTGGACTACTTGGGCTTGGAAATGTATTGCTTATATCTGGCAGTACAGACAACTTCCAGAGCTATACCTGGACTTGGAGCTGAGGATAGTTATCAAATTCCTGATACACCTATCTCTTTGGTTCTTGATTCTATACATTTTTGATGTGAAAACCAGGAATACCAATGAATTGTAATCAAATATAATGAATTTTATTACTGTATTTTTTTTGGCCATACTTTGTGGTGCTCAAGGATTACTTCTGATTCTGTGCCCAGGGATCATTTTGGGTGGTTCTTGGTCAACCATATCGGTTGCTGGAGAGAGCTGAGACTAGCCCATGTCAGGCGAATATCTTACTCCCATTCCATCCCAAAATAGAAATAATTTTAATAAAATACATTAGAAAAAATAGGACTAACAAGAAGGATTGTTGCAATTCAAATATTTTTATTGAGATTCACTTTGTATTAATGTCTTTGCTTTTGAGAAGACCATGTTAATTACTGAAATGGCTACCAAAAAATAAAAACACCAAAACAAAATGAAGAGCGAGAGATCTGAGTGTTTTAATAGATCTCATACAAATTACTGAAGCTGATTTGAGTTCCTCAGAAAAGTTTAAGCATTCATTGCATTTTGGGAGATACTGGGGATTATATAGCATAATTATTTTCAAAAGAATTTCTGTAAGCAAGTCAAATCTTAAAAATGTTTCCTAAGAAAGTAATCAATCTAAACTTTTCTTGGTATTTTTTTGTAAAGTCTGCCTTAAAATAGTCCATAACATTTGAAAAGTTTAAGCTATGTATGTATATAGCATTTAGCTAGATAACTCGAAGAATATAAATGTCAAAATTTATTTTCTAATGGTTTTAGTGGGTGCGGGTGCCCAGATTCTTTTCCTCAAGCATTTAGGATTGAAATCAAACAATCAGGATTGAAATCAATCAATGAATGGTCAAATGATTATCCAGAAAAGATTTTATTAAAGAAAAGGGAAAGGAAGTCAGGGATCTATCCCTATTATGAACAGGGATCTCTTAAGAAGGTTAATCTTTCTTAAAGAAAGATTTAAGCAAAGGCAGATGGGTGAGCATTTTTTTTCATTATGCTCCTAGAATATTGGCTGTTAAAACAGGGGAGAGGATGCTGAGATGTTAATCTTTATGTTAGGATCCAACAGGGCACCATGAGGCCACCCTTTGATGTTCTATCTCCTAATTCTCTTGCTCCAGGCCATATCCCTAATGTTGACCTGTCTGTTCCCCTTTGCACCCCCACCATATTGTGGATGACTGCTCTACCCAGTTTAACAGGCTTCTACGTACTGAGGAGAAACTCAGGCACTACCAGGGTGGATATAATTGTTGGCTCCCATTAGCCCTCCATAGGTTTAACTAATATATTAGGACAGTTTACAGAACTGAGAAATCCTACTTATTCAGTAAAGCACTAATTTGCAAAAGTTTTTAAATTTTTTTTAATTGTATTAGTGCACAGAGTTTCTTCATTCTTTTAGGGGCCTCATTTCCTAGCACTTCCACTAGTTTTCTACCAGTTGACCTTCTGAACTCACCTTCTTTAAGGTTTTAAATGAAAGCTTCATTACATCAACAATAGTATGAAATCACCAGCCATTGACATTTGAAATCCTGCAGGCTGTGGTTAGAAAAGAAAAATCTAAGCTTCTAAGGTTATTGGTTTCCCTGGCAACCCCTCCCTCCCAGGTATCTACCAAAAAGTTGCCTTGTTAATATAATAACAACTACTGTTGCCACTCTTTAGACTTATACTTTGGGGAGTTATAAAGCAGAAACTGGAAAAAAAATCAAATATGTATCACTCAAATTACTAAATTATTTATTTCCCTGGGGGGACTGATTCCCAAGTGGTACTCAAGGGACTCAGAAACCACCGCAATATATGACTTTTATAAAGTTTAATAAAAAAGTATCATATTTAATTTTATGGGAATAGTGTAACATATGATAATAACCCCATAGGAACCACTAAAATTTTTCTCTATCCATCTTCAGCCCAAGGTTTGCCATGACATAAATAAAGTGTACCTGTCCTGACTTAGTATAAATGGTCTTTCCCCTGTCACAAGCACGTGGTGGCCAATTCTGCCTCTCACTACATTACTGTGAACTTTTCAGAAGGATCCAATTCAGACTACCAGAAAGTGAAAACAGCTTGATGGGGTTGAATCTGGTTATTAAACAGAAAGTTTGGCGTTTCTATTTGAGATGTGTTAGACATTTCATACCATGTTACACTGAGCCATGTTTAACTAGGGTAATATCTCGTTTTATGTTATTTCCAAAGACTACTGGGTGTGACTGTGCTATTTTCTGACTTAGGAAACAAAATTCAAATTAGACATGTAACTTTATCACCAAGTGCACAGTAAAGTGTACAATCAAAATACTCTTAGCTAATAGTAAGAAAGACAAAACATTTCATAAATGTCAAATGTTCTTTTTAAGATTTTCTTTGAAAGTTTTCTGGTTAATATTCAATATTTTAAATTCAATATTCAATATTTTAAAAAATTCCCCTTATGTAGAAAATTCAAAGACCTTTGTAATGTGATCCCAAGCTGAGGAACACAGAACTATTTAGGCAGCGAAAAGTAAAAAAAAGAAATGAATGTCAGGTGCCTAACACTTTTAAAAATAAATAGTATCTTATTTATGTATGTGTTCTATTTTCATGAATTAGATTATTTCATATTAGATGAACATAACATTTTTAATTACAAGGAATATTTATAAGCCTGCCTTTTAATTGTCATCATGTATTCCTGCTTTTGTGATCTATCCAAGTGCAGATTTTTACTGTAAAATATTTCTATTTATACTTTCCTGATGATTTGTATGATTTCTTAATTGAAGTTATTAACACTTATCTCTGACATTTGTAATTACTTTTTATTAGGAGCTTATTTATATTCAGGCTTATTTATGGCATATCATGCTAAAATTTCATATTTGTATTTGTTCAGTTTTATTAAGTGTCATTTGTTGTTTCCATTTTCAGTATTTATGAAAAAGACTCTTTTATTAAATTTTTTCCTAGTCTATTTTACTATTGCTATGTCCTTATATTTTACAAGGTATTTTAAATATATTTTGGGATATTATTTTGATTTATATTATTGCAGTTTGGCATGTTTTCCAAATTTGCCTAAAATCATTAAACAAGAATAACAAAATTATGAATTCTTTTTACTTAAAATAATGATTCACTATGGATGAAATTTTTGTGTACTTAGATTTATTTCTTGATTTTCATTGCTGTTCTATTTGTCTTTTATGGTTCCAAAAATAAAGCCTAGATAAATTAGCTTTTAACTTAGAATCTATGATAAGTTTTATCCACTTTTCTTCAAGCTAAAATTTTGAAATTCTTTCTTTTCTCTCATATTTATTTTTGCCCTCGAGAGGGAAGGATGTCGAAACGGGCTGGATCCTTTGCCTCTTATAGCTACTGAATGTCTAGGAGGAAAAAAAAAACTGCTGACCAAGAAGATAAATTCTCTGCAGTAGTTGCACGTAATCTGGCTGATGAACTTGAAAGCTACATGAAGCTCAAAAGTCCTCTAGGTAACAGGCCTTGGAGTATGGAATTGCACAGAGGAGAGCAGAGAGCCCAGTAGTGCTGCTGCAGCCAATTGGTGTGAAACAGTAGGTCCATCTGCCTGTAGGTCCTGCTCCACTGGCACAGGGACACCCCGAGAGTGAAACGCAGTCCTCGTTCGTGTTCAGGTCCACGACTTTCACTGGGCGTTTACACGCCCTCCCGTGCTCACAAAGGATCGTGCAGCTTCTCTGTCAGCTCTGGTGCTTGCTTCACCACACTGCTCATTGGACTCTGTGGTCAGTTCTTTCACCACGGGCTTAAAGCTGGATAATATCCTCTCGGGCCCCAATAGAGACGTGCTGAAATCTGGTATGAAGCAAGCAGCGACAGTAGCCAGTAAGTTGTGGGTGACTGTAGCATCTGCCTACGGCTATTCAGATGATGATGAGGAAACGAACAGAGATTATAGCTTCCCTGCTGGCCTTGAAGACCGTATTTTGGGGGAGAACATGTCATCCAACACACGTTTCTCAGGACTGGTCCCCAGGGAACTTACCCAGAGCAACACAAGGCTTGGCAGTAGCAGCAGATGCAGCGGTGGAGATGTCAGGAAGCCGCATTACCTAGCAGGCAAAGTTCCATTTCCAAGAGGCACGAAAGAACCAGACCTTGAAAAATCTGACCATGGTTCTTCTCAAAACACCAGTGTGTCTAGCATCTTCAGAATTGTGCCATGGAGGTTCTGAAGTCCAGTTGCTCCCAGTGCAGAGCTTAGGAAGCGTTGGTTTATGATGAAGAGATCATGGCTGGATGGATGGCAGACCACTCGAATCTGAATGCGGCGTGTCCGTTCTGTAAAAGCAGCTTCCTGCCTCTTCTCAATATAGAATTTAAAGACCTCAGGGGCTCTGCAAGCTTTTTCCTGAAACCAAGTACCTCTGGTGATAGTTTACAAAGCGGAAGCATCCTGTTGGCAAGTGAACCTTTGGAGCATAAACCTGTGTCCAGTACAGCAGAACCTGACTTCCTGGGCTTCTCCAAACTGAACCAGATCATAACTGAAGAGACAGACCCAGCAGTGGAATCAAGTGATGAAATAAAAGAAAAGCAATGGGGATGTCCAACCAATGCGAATCTCATCTGTACCTAATAATCTGTCCAAGTGGACTGTGTGTGTCTCTCCCCCGAGTCACAGTGTCGGAGGGCCCTTGCAGAACATTGACTTTTGCCCAGCGGCCGTTCCATGGCATTTCAACAGTGAGTCTTCCCAACAGTATTCAAGAAGTTGTGGATATTTTAGAAAAAAAGACCAAATCCTCCCCCTGTTTCTATGCCCTACTTGAGTCCACTAGTGCTTTGTAAGGAACTTGAATCTTTGCTAGAAAATGAAGGTGACCAGGTGATTCATACATCCTCTTTCATCAATCAGCATCCAATTATTTTCTGGAACCTTGTTTGGTATTTCAGACGCTTGGATCTTCCAAGTAACTTTCCAGGTCTTATCCTCACATCTGAACATTGTAATGGAGGTGTGTAGCTTCCTCTCTCATCACTATCCCAGGAAAGCAAACTGGTGTATATTCAGTTGTTATGAGACAATATGAACCTTCATCAGGAACCAGGGAGAACCTCTGTATATCTCATGGAGGGACTTCTACTCGTCAGAGCTCCACCCAAGAGAAAGGCTGATCTGTCCCCATTGAGGTTCATCAATAAATGCACAAGATGAGAGGCTACTACAAGAGTATCCCACCTGCACAGCAGAGCCTAGCAAGCTATCCGTGTTGTATTTGATATGCCAAAAACCAGTAACAATTATAGACCTCATCCCCCATGACTGAATGGCTTGAGGTTCTTTGTGTTCCTGGAATGAGCAGATGCCCCTGGGCTACACTGCACGTGACAGGACGTATGGAGATATCACTGGTGCCCACTCGAGCAAATCGATGAACAACGGAAGACAAGTGATACAAGTGATTTCTTTGTTGAACAAATATATTTATATGTGTACATATGTGTGTATATATGTATGTATACGTGCATTCATATGTGCATATGTGCATATATACACACATATATGTATATACATGCATGTATGTATATGCACATCACGATCACGATCTTCCTGTTAATCATCTATTTGCTAGAGCGGGCACCAGTAATATCTCCATATGTCCTGTCTCATGCCAGTAGAGCAAAGGGCATAGGCTTGCTACAGGAACATAAAGAGCCTCAAACCATTATATTAGGTCATGGGAATGACCTAAAATAATTGTTACTGGCATTTGGCATGTCAAATACAACACGAGCAGCTTGCTAGGCTTGCCGTGTGGGAGGCATATTCTTTAAACACCTCCAAATAAAGCATTTATTGATGTATATGCACATGTATGAATATATGTGTATCTGTATATGCATATATAATATATGAGTATATATGTATACACATATGTATACATATATATGCATACACACATTGTATATGTGCATATATACATACATATATATAGATATATAATGGTATTGAGTCTCGAGTGGAGACTCAGGACTATTTTCTGGCTCTTTGCTCAGGATTCACTCCAGACTGTGGTCAGGAGACAATATGGGGTGTTGGGGATCATACCCAGGGAGACCATGTGCAAGTCAAACTCCCTACTCACTGGACTATTTCTCTAGCCTGCTAAGTATATTTTTTTTAAAGACTCCAAATTAGAGATTTTAATGGGAGTGATCTTAATATTTTAGATTTATTTTGGGGAAAATTAAGTCTTTATTAACCCCATGTTTTTGAGAAACTGCCCTACTTTGTACTGTTGACAGTTGTTGCCTGGTTGTTATTATTATTATTATTATTGATTATTATTATTATTTCTTCTACTACTACTAGTATTAGGGATTAAGAGAAAATTCTCACCCCTTTGAATTAATTTGTACCGGAAATGTAAACAAGATGTATAGACCCATATTCTTTGACTCCTGAAAAATAGAAACTTCTAAGAGGTCAGAACTTTGTGCCCAATTTATTGCTGGAAGGGGCTTTACACCTTCAGGGGGGACAGTGGGGAAAAGACCCTTGCCTGAGCACATGGGAGGCAGCTCAGGACAGTGTGTCTTTACTAGCTCATCTAAAAGGAGCTTTTGTGAGTTTATTTTATAATTGAAAGTCATTTTTTTATCATTGTTGCTGTTGTTTACAGTGTCTGTATTAAAATAAGCACCTTGCACAAGCAAGTTTAACAAACACTTTACCACTAACCTTCATCCTGCATGCTTGTCCAAGAGTTTTAATTTCTCTTATAAGGACTCAGAGCATTATTCTATCTGGCAAATTCCTTGCCCTTTGTCAGGAAATATTACACAGCTCTAGGATCTGTTTACTGACACTTGGTGTGAGAATTTGTGCCACACCTGATCTCCACAGATCTAGTGGAGACCAACTACACACAGTTCCTTTAACATGGTAGAGTCATTCATTACCATCACAAGCCACAGGTCCTGTAAGGTTTTTGTTTAAAGTATTAAACTCAGCATAGTTAAATCTTTGGCCTAAAAGAGACTGATACGCCTGGTGGAAAATTTGGGGGCCCAGAATGGGACTGAGTCCTTGATTTGGGGGCAAAACAGAAGGCTGTTGAGGACAGAGATGCTGGAAATGGGACTCTGATGAAACAGGGAAGCCTTCAATCACTTGATACCCAAGATGGTTTCAGCATTTGTAGAGAAAGAGATTTTTGTTCAAACACAGATTTGCCCTGTTCCCCTATAATAGGACAAGCAGATCCTGGAGTCGTACATCCAGAGAGTGTGAAAGCAGAGGGAGGAGGAAGTCCTGAGTAAGCAAGCTAGCAACTGTGATTTTCTCATGGCCATTGTTACATCATTCAGACATGGTTTAAGGCTGTGGACAGTACTCTTAGCATCTTACATACCATTTTCTTCCAGACAACTTTTTTTTCAAATGTAGGGGCCATTGAGGTGTTGCAGGTATGGCTGCAGTGCCCGCTACGGCTGCCTCAACAGGTGGCAGACAAGAGACAGACTTGTCTACTCCCAGGGCTCTGCCCCATGGGCTCTGGATGGTTGATAGTCTGACATATAAAAAAGACTGGGCCCCATGGGAAGAACCCAGATCCATGGCAGAGACTGAAACCCCATTGTGTATTTGATATGTCAAAAACAGTGACAATAATGAACCTCATTCCCAATGAATGGAGACATTATTGGCACCTGCTCAAGCAAATCGATGAACAATGGGAAGACAAGTGATACAAGTGATACAAATGGGGGCCATATTCAGTGGTGCTCTGGGGCCACCATCATGTCTGGTGGCATTGAAGAGCCATATAATGCTACAGATCTTATCCTTAAATGTCACATGTTTACTATCTGTTCTCTACCACTAACACCATACCCAGAACTTCTATTTATCCTCTTTATTAAAATTCTCTCATATGTCATTAAGTTTAGCTTTTGAAAAATACCTGACAGCATTTCTACTACACCAAATCTTAGTTTTCAAATACCATAGAAGGTATTGGCTCATACAAGCTCCCTTAATTATGCTATAAATATTTTACGAGTGCTCGCAATTCTTTTATAAGAATGCTATCTGGATATAAATATGCTATGAACATAATGTAAAATCAATGATATATTCTAAAGCAGAGGTTGCCAAGCTTATTTTACCAACTACTCTCTTTTAAAAAAAATAAAAACTCTGTGCCCCCCCGCCTAAAATCTATATTTATAAAATATAATCAAAAGCATCCCACAAGAGATACCTGAGTTGTTCCAGTGTTCCCACTCCTCAAAGTTTGGTATCCCCACTTTGGGAAACACAACTCTAATGGAACAGAAAATGATAATTCTTCATTATTATGAGTACTGATAATACAATAATATCCAATTAAATATAGATATATAAGTGAATCAAAGCTTTTTAAACTTATCATCCTTTTCTCCCACATATCAATCAAAATGTCAATTAAATTTCAGAAGATATATTTAGCTCACAGGAAATAATGAGACACAATGAGTAGATCTAGCATAATTCACTTATCTCCATAGAATACTGTATCGGGATGGCAGAAATTGTCACATTACTAGGTGGTTATATTGACAGCATTTCTCAGAAAGAATTTGCTACAGAAAATGATTTTATTAAGTACTTATCTACTTTTCATAAAAGAAAGCAATGTTGTGTAAAGTTTGACAACTATATTTTATATGCATCATCTCATTTGATTTAATCTTGCAAAAATAATTATTTTTTATTTCCATTATGTCTATTTTAAGGGTTCACAAACACAAATACGAGTTGTTAAACTTCTCAATAAAATTGCCCTATAAATGCTAATTCAAGCAAAAAATATAAGTACTTCCCACAATTAAACTTCAATTTCTGATCGAGTGTAATTTGCAGAATTTTGCGGTGCTTTTATTCTCCTCTGACTCAAGGGGTGGTTGACATGGGAAGCAGTTTAATAGGACCAAGAGGACTAAAAATGATTCTAGTAAAAATGTCAGGAGACATGGTAAAATAAACCAGAAATCTTAAAATGTTTCAATTCACCCACTATATGAAAACTAAAGCTACTCAATAGAACTTTTGTTTTTGTGCCACATCTGACTGTGTGCTCAAGGCTTACTCCTAGTTCTGCCTGAGAGACAACTTCTGGTGAAGTTCAGGGAATAATATGGGATGCCAGGGATAGAACCTGGATAGCTGCAGGCAACACATTCATCTTAGCCACTGTATCCATTCTCTGATCCAGGATTATTTTTCAAATTTCTAAGACAAAATTATTTTCTGTTATCTGGGAAAAATTAAGAATAAGTTATTTAAATACTACATTGCTTTCTTTTCTGAAATGTTTTTAAAATAGTTTAACCTCATATGACTATATGCTCATATATAAACCACCAAAATAAACAAGTGACTAAGATAAATCAGCTTTACTTAATTGAATAGGTATTGATTTTCCTTCTAAGTTAAAATCATTGGTTCAAGGAGGAATTGCAATTTCATAGAAAATTCAAAGTAATTGTAATTATAAGAAAAAATCACACCACAACAATGTATAATTTCCTTCTTGATCAAAATGTACAAAATATGTTTTATAGTTAATAGTAAGTGTCAAATAAAGAATTGCAAGATTTCTGGTGAAAAGAAAACCACAGTTGTTTGGAATCTCTCTCTTTCTCTCATCCATTATCTAGCAATACCTACATACTAAAATATGTCTATATACATGCATATAAATGTTTCTATGTTGTAGTCACATTATGTTTATGTCTACATGCACGTGTGTGAGTGGGTATTTGTGTGTGAGTGTGTGTTGTGTATAATACCTGTGTTCAGACATTTAGAAACTTTCCAGAGTATTTATAATTTCTGAAATTATTATAGAAGCTACAGTTCTTTTTTTTCTGCTAGCACAAGAAATGACTTTATTGATACGTGTTTGCAGATTTAGATGGTTGACTCACATCCTCAAAGCAACCAACTTGTATGCCTGGTCATAAGAAAGGATTTTTTTTAGAGGGAAAGAACATAGCATTGTGGAAAGGGAGAGCTATAGAAAGGGAGAGATACAGACTGGTGGGCTTCAGAATGAAAATAATATTCTGCGATAGGGTAGTCTCTTGAGGGACCACTGTTTTATTTGTAAATCCCAATATGTATTAGACTTTTGGTGGAATGTTAAATGAGATAAACTCCCTAATTCTTAGACTTTGGGACAAGGACTGTAGGCCTTGTCTAATATTGATCTATGGCCGCTTTCAATCACCACTGCCAGTTCTTTCTTACTTTTCTATGGGAGTCAGAGCTTCTAGCAAAGCCAATTTCTAACTGGCGACTAATCTTTTATTCCTTTTAGTTGAGATTTGGACATAAAAATAAAGCTTTTCTCTAAATTCCCCTTGAATGCTAGTTCTTTCAGTCACCATTGTAAAAAGAAAAGGGGTAATAATCATAGTTAGCATTCCCTGTTAAATAGGGTGACAATAGAGTGTGGGAGGGAAGGATGGAAGAGAAAGTGACATGGCAGGGAAAATATCCCTAGAGAGTTAAACTATGTTTTACCTCAGGGTCCCTTCCATCAAAGCAATATTTTAACCAAGACCCATATTTTTAAAATTAAATCATAGTGACATGCACAGTTACAAAGCTATCATGATCCTGTTTCTTGTTAATGTCCCACCACCCGTCCTTCCACCAGTGTACATTTCCCATCACCAAAGTTCCCAGTATCAGTATCAGTCCAGCGATCCCCATTCCTTCCCCACTACACCTTCCCCAAGACTCCCTCTATGGCCGGCACTTTTCTTCTCTCTGTCTCTGTCTCTGTCTCTCTCTGTTGCTCTCTCTCTCTCTCTCTCTCTCTCTCTCTCTCTCTCTCTCCCTCCCTTTTGGGCATTATGGTTTTCAACACAAATACTGATAGATCGTCGTGTATGGGTTTGGTCCTTTACTACTTTCAGCACACAAGTCCCATTCAGAGTAATCACTTCCAACCATCATTGTCATGGTGGTCCTTTATCCATCCCAACTTCCCTCTCCCGGGACTTGAGAGAGGCTTACCACTGTGGACCAATCCTCCTGGTCCTTGTGTGTTAGTCTCATACTACATTTACTATATCCCACAAATGAGTGCAATCATTCTTTGTCTATCTCTCTTTTTGACTCATTTCACTCTACATGAAATTCTCCATGTCAATCCATTTATAAATGTATTTCATGATTTTAGGTTTTCTAAAAAGCTTAATAGTATTCCATTGTATAGATGTACCATAGTTTCTTCAACCAGTTCTCAGGCACTTGGATTGTTTCCAGATTCTGGCTATTTTGAACGGTGCTGCAATGAACATGGAAGTACAGATGTCATTTCTGCTGTGTGTTTTTGCACCTTAAGATATATTTACAAAAGTTGTGTTCCTGGGTTAAATGGAAGCTCAGTTTCTCAGTTTTTGAGGAATGCCCACACTCTTATCTAAAAAGTTGACAACACAACCTCACCAGTGGCCAGCTTCCCTCTGCCATTATCTCTTTGTGCCTTTTTTTCAAATACCATTGCTCTCCCATTAATTTCCCACATGATAAGCTCAATTCTGTACACCAGATGAGAGATTGTTACTTTGGATCATTTATTATCCTCTATTTCTTTATATTTCACAAATAAGAAAGATCATTCTGTGTCTTTCCCTCTACTTTAAACTGACTTCACTTAACACGATCCCCTACAGGTCCGTGCACATAACAAGAAATCACATGATTTCTTCTTTTCTTCTTTTATTTCTGTCAAGTAATATTATAGATAGATAGATAGATAGATAGATAGATAGATAGATATGTATATTTACACCACAGTTTATTCAGTCATCTGTTCAAAGGCACATGGGTTATTTTCACATTTATGTTACTTTGAAAAGTGCTGCAATAAATATAAGGAAACAATGTCTTTCCTGAATAGTTTTTGCACACTTTAAGGTAGTTGACAAGAAGTGGAAATGTTCTATCATATGGAAGCTCAATTCTTAGCATTTTTGATAGGTTTAAATATTGCTTTCAAACAGGTTGAACCAGTTGATTCCACCAGCAGCAGATGAGGGTTACTTTCTTTTTAATCACATCTATGTAACTGGTTTGGTTTTGTTCAAATTAGGAAAATAAATATATGACATTTAATAAACTTCATGTTTTATAGATTTATATTTATATATAAACTAGTATATGTCATATAGATAAATAAGTGCATAATTTCCTATATATTAATTTTCATTAATTTTATTTAACCATTTACCAATACCCTTATATTGTGATAGCTTTCATAATCGCAGTTAAATTTCAGTATATTTTTCCAATATAAGCTAATAGCAAGTATATATATATATATATTTATGTGTGTTTAATTTCTTTTCAAATATACAGATGATATACTCATTTTTTGTGTATGTTTTTATGTATAGACACTCAAATATCATATAATTATTTTTAAAGAGTCTAATATTCTGGTCAGTCACTTGAAAAACAGATGGCAGTTTATGTAGATGTCTGAAAGAATCATAAAAATCACTCTTATCTCAAGGTTTCTTTGTTTAAAAATTTAGAATATATCCAGCCAAAAATGCAAGTTGTTAATGAAAAGTTTGATCGCAGGCCATAAAAGAAACAGTTTTCTGTTCCTATATCTATTTACCATAAACCCACAGTAACACAAGTGGGACAATTTTTTCTCAACATTTTAAATTCTCTAGTAGTATGAACCTTCCTTGGTCTAAGTTTTAAATATTTAAATACACTAAATGTAAGTAACTGAATTCTGTGGGATCAACTTTAAAGTAATAGTAGGATTATGTTACAACCACAAAGGGCAATTCTTGACCAAGGTTGACAGGAACTAAGAGATGTTACTCCTTTTCTTATCCCAACCACCTACCTGAGGCATATTTTATGATATCAGGTAAATACATTCCCTACCAGTGCAATTTTACTATGTGCATAACTTGATAGCACATGCTTATATTACCTTGCCTTTCTCTCTGTTCCTTCCCCTTATTACTTACGGCAGACATTGGATGGTACTTGCATTTACAAATAAATTTTTTCTGGCTCTGATTTGGTAGACGTTTGAGTTCAGTCTTTCATTTAGGAGTGGGGGGCATATTCAGCAGTGCTTAGGTTTACTCCAGACTCTGTTCCCAGAGATCACTTCTCACAGGGTGTGGGGAATCACATGGGGTGCTGGGATCAAACCTGGTTATGCTGGGTAGGAGGCAAGTGCTTTATTTTCTATACTACATCTCTCAAGTCCTTTCATATGAATCTTAGAGCAAAATTAAATCACTGTAAAAAATGAAATGTAAAACTCATGTATTATAAAATACTATTTTTGTCATCATTCATAACTTATAGGGGTGTTTTTGAAATATAACTTGAATGCTTGCTTTTTCTTTTTGACAAAAACCTACATAATAAGAGGAACTGAAGAATGATGATCTCAATTTTGGGGGATTATTTTAGGGGTCGGTCTCAACTGGCTGTGCTCAGGGATTACCCCTCACTCTGCATTCAGGGTTGAAGCTTGGAGTATTTTAGGGACAATATGGGGCCTGCCAAGTACAAGGAAGGCCAAGTGCCCTGCCCACTATGTTATCTATCTCTTTCCAGGTCTTCCTAACTTTTGAAGTTAATGTATAATTTATGTCTAATTTATTGAACACAATATATTTTATGAAATACTTATTCTGGAAAAGTACTGTCATCTAAAAATAGCATATTAGGGGTTGGAGCGATAGTCCAGCAGGTAGGGAGTTTGTCTTGCATGCACCTAGCCCATGCTGGCCGGGTTTGATCCCCGGCATTCCATATGGTCCCCGAGCACCTCCAGGAATAATTCTTGGAGTGCAGAGCCAGGAGAAAGCCCTGAGCATTGCCGGGTGTGACCCCCCCAAAAGAAAAAGCAAAAAAAGAGTGAAATAGCATATTCAAAATTTATTTGTGACTCATCAATTAAATTCTAATTTAATCTTCTCTTCATTTTATCATCTCTAAAATGCCATTTCATTGTACCTTAGGTCAGGGTTGACTATCATTTCCCTTCGTCTCCAATCTAATATGAAATTCTGGCAAACAAATCTCAAATGCATCTTCAATGAACCTAAGATGTCATCATTTGAAAGAAATACTATTTTAGGTACCCTTGAATAATCACTGTATCACTGTATAACTGTCTTCTCATTCATCATCGATTTGCTTGAGCGGGCACCAGTAACATCCCCATACATCCTGTCTCATGCTAGTAGAGCCCAAGGTCATTTGCTTGCTCCAGGAACATAAAGAGCCTCAAACATTCCGTCAGGTCATGGGAATGAGGTCTATAATTGTTACTGGTATTTGGCATATCAAATACCATGCCAAAGGGGGAGTGTTGATATACCCTTGAAGAATTAAAACGAAAATCAAATTATGATGAACCTTGAACTTGAAAATTAATTTTAATTTCATATAAAATTTCCAATTTAATAGGTATAACACAAATAGAATTGGTCATCACTCTTAATGGAGGAGAACTTAAAAGGGTCTTCCTGCCTGCATTTTGCTTTACTCAATACCCATAACAGGTAGCCAATCAGTTTTTAATAATTCAGATATGTTCTTGCGTTCCCACGTTAAAAATTCCAGATTTCCGCCTTAAGAAGTTCATTTATGGGGCCGAGTGATACTACAGTGGTTAGGGTGTTTGCCTTGCACTTGGCTGACCCTGGCTCGTTCCTGGGCATCCCATATGGTCCCCCAAGCACCGCCAGGAGTAATTCCTGAGTGAAAAGCCAGGGGTAACCTCTGAGCATTGTTGGGTGTGACCCAAAAAAAAAAAAAGCTCATCTATTAAACATTGTAACATGGTATATAATAATTGTATATTATATGGTTGCTGATATTCACAAATTTTTTATGGCAAACCTCTAATTTATTATGTCTCAGCTGTGTGACTGTAGGTATGATATTTTCAATGCTTCCTCTTTTAAATTATATGTCCAGATAAGTCCATTTTCCTTTTTTTGCTTCTCTCATCAGTACAATGACTCATTAATCTTTAAAGACAGAGTATTCTCTAACCCTTAAAACCAGGTCAGTTTTTCTTGTTTTAGCCTAAACTTGTTTTCACTGTCACAGAAATTCATGGAATTGCACAAAATATATCTTTGTGGTTGATTCATTTAGATGATGTAGATAAAAGAACATTATGTGCATCTAGATATAAAAAAGAAACAAAACATATTTTCTATTCAAAGAATAACAAAAAGAAAATATTCATATAACTACACCACAAAGAGAACATTAAAGACATCTCAGCGACTGTGTCAACAGCTAGTTTTTCATCAGTTTCATTTATTTGCTTTTCTTTTTACAAATCATAGGTGTGCTTATTATAAAACTCAGAGGCATACTTTTCTCTATACTTGATGTTTATTTTTTTTAATTTAACATTATGCATAATTCATCTATGAATTTCCATGAATAAATAGTTCTCGCAAATGGAAAATTGTCTAATTTTCTAACTTTGGATTTTTAAGTTTTGAACTTTACTCATGACAAGGCTCTGTTCTACAACTCTCTCTGTGTACTTTTGCACATTAACTTTGGTAAAAGTTGTTGGGTCCTTTTGTTTACAGGACCCAACTACCTCCTCTACCTCCTTCTCAGAAAGAGTCAAATTCTCAGCTAAGCTAACTGGTTTGCTAAAATGTTGTTTTTCTCTTGCCTGTGCCCTTTGTATGCTCTTGTTTTGGAGCTGCTTCTTTTTGCATAGATACAGCAAGGCAGTTAAGGCGATATTGTTATTTCTGGGTTTGTACCATATTCCTTAACTATATACCTCAATTGCCTACAGATTGATTTTAATTCCTCACAACCCAAGAAAGGAGGGTCTCACTGAGGGACTGGATGGAACCAGGAAGAGAGACCACCCTGGCTTCATTATGGGACAACTTGTCTTCCCCTGAGGCAAGACCTAAAACAACCTTTTTTTCTGACCAAAAGATAAAATTGCAAAGTCATAGAAGGAGCTCTGTGTTTGCCTACAGAAATTTGTAAGGACCATGAGGGGCTGGAATGATCCATCTACTGAGACGAATGCAGTATGGGCTTATATGGTGTGATCTCCCCATGAATGGTCACCCTAATTCCAGGTGTAAATAAATGCTTATCCCTCTTACTATGTCTAGACAAAAATAATTATCTATTAGCTCAAGATGAGAGAAATCAACATCCTGAGAGTCCACATTACCCTTAGTGGGCTAGGGTTGAACCTTCTGTATTTCTTGCACTTAGTAAGAGGAAGCCCTTCTCACTTTGTTTTCAGAGTAAAAAAAGCCTTCACCTTTTGTCCCCAGCCTTTGTGAGGTCCTTCCCCAGGCTTTTATAAAGTTCTGCATCTTGCCTTGAAAAACTATGGGAGGGCTCTCTTGATTGGCTGGGAGTGGTGGTGTGGTAGGAGGCTGGATGGTCAGAGGGCTGTGTGAATTAGTCTAGTCAACTCTGCTCTGTTCTTTCAAAGTGTTTGTACATCTAGTTTCATCTGCCAGAGGGAATAGCTGCTGGCCCCTGAGTGTGACCGGGAAACCAACGGAACCTAATGCTGTTGGGGACTTCGGATAGCGCTTATGACTGGATCAGACCTGACAAAAAGTAAGAGATCATTCCTTCTCTCTCCCCACCCTCTCTCATATATTTAAGAAATTATGATAAAGAATTTTTCAATGTCCTATAATGATTTTAATTTTTATAATTATGTATGGGAGTTTTCATTGTTATGCTTGTGTGTGGAGTGGTATCTTGTTATATTTTTAATTTTACTTGATCACTTGACATCCTGTTATTCATCGATTTGCTCAAGTGGGTGCCAGTAACATTTCCATTTGACCCTATCACGAGCCAGTGTTGCCCAATGGCATACGGTTGCTTCAGGTAAACGAAGAGCCTCACTTCGTTCATTTAGGGTCTTGACAAAGAAGTCTGACCATCTTGTAGGTGGGCAGCTGTCAGGGAACACCGATGGGGTCCCCAACAGTGCCGGGAAGCGAAGTTCCCTTCTACCTCCAAAGCCAGGGGGAATGGATTAAGACTCAGGAATCCTACATAGTTTTAAAAGACTTTACTTATCACAGGTTCAGGCATACAAATCAGCAATAGGAAAAACCGGTGCTTAGGATTCCCGGCTAGAACCCCAGCCACGTGTAGGCCAAGATGGCGGCCACCACGTGTTAAGGCCTTGTAAAAAAGGAGATAAAGACAAGACTCCCAAGATGGGTGCAAGCTCACAAAGAGAGCCCAAAATGAGAGAGAGAGAGAGGAGAGAGAGAGAGAGAGAGAGAGAGAGAGAGAGAGAGAGAGAGAGAGAGAGAGAGAGAGAGAGAGAGAGAGAGAGAGAGAGAGAGAGGAAGCAGGCTGATTTTATACCCTTGGAACTCAGACCTCCCACTATTATTGGAAGCAGGAAGGGTCAAATGCCCTTAAGGTAATTTCTCCCAGCACCTCACCTAGGCCCTATTATATGCTAATGTTTTGAGCCAAAATCTGCCTGGAAATGCCTTTATAGGGTATAGAAGGGGGTTTCTGAGATGGCATGTCTCTGTACCAAAGACTATACTAATGCCAGTTAAATATTTCTCCAAGCCTTCACAAGAGTCTCGTCTACTTCACAGTAGTTTTGTATTTTAGTTGTATTTGAGTTATCAGGGAGCCATGCTTGCTTGCTTGGAGGCAAACAACATATCTCTCTGGTCTAATTACTTAGAGATCCAACGTGGCCAGGTAAATATGCTGGTAAGATCTAGCTAGTCCCACGATGATTGTGGTAGCATGAGAGAATATTTATACCAGCCAGTACAGAATACATGGTCAGATAAGACTGCCACATTCAGACTATTCCCCTATCAAAGAAGTGACCTGCAGGAGGCAATCCAGGGCAGATTCAGAGGCTCTTAGAGGAGTCCTGCAACAGGCGGCCACGTGATCTTTTAACGTCCTGTGGAATCCAGTCAGTAATGGCTCTAGTCCAGTGGTCATCTCCAAATCGCATTACATGCCCAGCCCATCTGATTTTTGATGCCTTGGCAAATGAGACAGAATTTTTAATTTATTTTTTCTTAAAAATTAATCAATTTGATTTTATTATATTCACATACAAATGGGATTAAATATTTTTAATATTATAAAATTTACCATATGAATACATTTTTTAAATGCTTAATCAAGTTTCTTACAGAATTTTCTTCTTAGAATGTTGAAATGATTGTTTTGGAATTGTCTTTATATTTATTGTGTTATTTTTTCATTTTATTTACCATACCTCTTGTTTCTTTCTTGCACAACACCGAGACCAAATCCAAGCAAATCATAAGCTTTTCCTGTCATCATATCTCTGATTATATGTCCCTAATTACAAAGGTTCTTTATCTTGCCCTTATGAAATTGTTGTCAAAATGTCAAAATGGTTAAATTATGGATACTTAATATGATTCATTTCAGTTGTTCCATTTTTGTCATTAACTTTAAGAATAATAGTTTTGCATGCTTTTATTGATACTTCCCCTGAATTATATTTACTTATATTGTATTTGAAAAGATTTGTTTTTTATTTAATTTAATGCTAGAATTTACTGGAATTCATTTTTCCTATGATTTTCATAGAGAGTCCAATGATAGCTCATAAATTATGCATCTATATGTAGGCATCTGTTTCTGGTCTTTTTATTCTACTTTATTGATTTGTTTTGTGACATTGATTCAAAGGCACTCTTAAATGCCTTATAAAAATACTGTATTATTTACTTTTAAATGATATTATGTATAAAAGTATTTAAAAATAATTTACTACAGAAAATGTGTCTCCACATTGTAGCTCATTGTCAAGGCTATCTTTTCCTGGTCTACTAAGTTTTAATACATATTGTTTTTACTAATTTTTCATGAATTTCTAAAAATTTGCTCAGACTTTTGTAAAATTATATCATATATTTATTTTCCTTCTAGTCAAACTTATTTTGAGTATGAGTTATTCCAAAAGTTTTAGAAATAATTTGAGACCCAGCATGTCTTCTTTTTTTTTTGCATGTTTTTATGGCTTGTTTATTTATTTCATTTTATTTATTTGGTTTTTGTGCTAGACCTAGTAGTGTTCAATTGCTACCCTGAGATCACTTCCAATATTGTTTAAGGTCAGAGATAACTCCAGTGGGCCGGAGCACATGTTTTGATCCCTGGCCCACTGAGTTATATCTATGGCCTTTAATCTACATCATAAAAGGTATAATTGAATGCTACTATAGTGTCCATATCTTAATCTAATTATAAATAGTAATACTATTTGAGGTGAAGATGTATTTATTATTCATTTCTATTTAACTGTTTGAATTCACATTTTTTTAGGGTATGCAGGAAAACTACAGACTGCAGACTGTGGCTCAGATTTAGCCTGCTGAGTGTTTTATTGAAATAAAATTGTGTTTCTGTATTTATCTGTTTTTGCGTTATTTGTGGCCATACCTGGTAATGCACAGGGATAACTCGTTCCTCTCTCTTCAGGAATTACTCCTGGCAGTGGTGTGTGTGTGTGTGTGTGTGTGTGTGTGTGTGTGTGTGTGTGTGTGTGTGTGTTGGTGATGGTGGAGTGAAGGGATGGTGGGGGAAAACCGTATATATGGGATGGCAGATATCAAACCCAGATTGGTTTCAGCAAGCACCTTACTTCCTGCATGATCCCTTTGGCCCCATATTTATGCATTTTTTGAGTACTTTTACACTATAAAAGTAGAACTGAGCAGTTACTACACATAGTAGAGTCCACACATCTAAAATATTTATTATCTACCCTTTCAGAGAAAAAAATAGAAAATTCATTGCCATTTGTCTTGGGATGTGTTCTTTATGACATTAAAATAAAGCTAGGAATTTAAATAAGGATATATTCCTTTTGAATAATCTGGATCCTAACTGTGTTTCCCAGAAATCTGCCAGAAACATTGCACTCTATTTCAGGTTCTCACTTATCTCATTAGGGAAGGGCAGGGAATTAGGGCCTCAGAAGCAGAAACAATGAAAAGTTCATTTATAATTTATTGTCCACCTCAATTTTCCCATACACATTCATGGATTCAGTCAAGCAAACTAGATGTCAGTCGGTTGAGTCCATAAATACAAAAACGGTGAACAGAAAAAAATACACATATAAGTGGATCCTTGTGATTCACAAAGTCATTTTTAGGAATAGACTGTATTTCTTTCTCTTTTTATGTTGCTTTGTTCGTTCTCATTAGGTTGCAGGTTTAGCACATAAATTCTAGTAAATTCTAAATAAATGTTTAGCACATATATTCTAGTACTTCTTACTATTCTCAGAAAAAATGTTGGTATACAATGCATAATAGGTATTAGTGTAAAAGGAATAAAGTATGCTTAAAAGCTAAGCCTAATCTGATAGGATGTTATCTTATGAGGTTCAGTTTATGTCTCCATTTTTTCTAGTAATCTATTTAAATACTCAACCACAGAGTTTTCATTGTTTTATTTAAGCGAGTGTTGAGTCATATAAACACATACAACTAAGGTGCATTCCTGATCTAAGATTTATATTACAGAAAGTGTTAATTCCTAAGTTGAACATTTTTCTATCATTGTAAGAGAAAATGTTATTCTGTTTTATTGATTAAGCACATGTATTTGCTAATGTCTTGAGTTAATGTCTTCATAAAACTCAAAAACTTGCTTTAAACTTTGGAAAAGTTTATTTTCTCCCTTCTGGAAATTTCATATAAATAATTAAATTTACTGCTTTCCCCAGCAAGGAGACCCAGATGTTTGTAGAATAGAGATTTAATTCCAGATAAGATTCATTTTTCTGAGGGGTGATAATTGTAATTCAAATGTCTTTGAGTTGATTTCTTACTGGGAGTCAGAGAGAGCTTTAAAAATAGACTCTTTTAAAAGACACTGGTGGCGGGATGGGTGCTGCAACACTGTATGACCAAAACCCAAATATGAACTTTTTAATTGTATATCTTTGTAATTGTAAAAATAAAAAAATTAAAAAAAAAATAAATCTTTACAATCACTCTATAAAAAATAAAATAAAAGACTTTAATTTATTTTAAGTAGCCATTCATATCTTAGGGTCAATTAATCAATCTTTATGATTTAAAAATGTTTTCATGTGTTATATTTTCAGGAATATTCTAAAAAGTGTGAAGTTGAAAACAATGATGTACTAACATGAATTGTTCAGTTATACATATTAAAGAAAATCTTATGTATAACGCATCATTATAATAATAATAATTTTAGTTTAGATATTTTCTATGTTAATGGCATAAACAGTATATTCAATGATCACTTTTATCACTTGTCTTCCTGTTGTTCATCAATTTGCTCGAGCGGGCGCCAGTAACATCTCTATTTGTCCCTGTTCTCATGCAAGTATAGCTCAAGAGACTGCTCGCTCCAGGAAAATTAAGAGCCTCAAACCATTCCTTCAGGTCATGGGAATGAGGTCTATTATTATTACTGGTTTTGGCATATCAAATACTACACGGGCAGCTTGCCAGACTCTGCCTTGAGGGCGCTCAAAGTTTTGCATTTACTGATGTTGAAACAGGGAGAGTAGGTAGCATCTCCATCTGTGTCTGTGTGGGGTTCATAGTCAATGATGGTGACAATAAATCTTGAAGACTCAATCTAATAGAATTTATCTAATTATTTATTTACTTTTGTTCTGGGATCACAGCTACCTTGCTCACAGCTTATTCTACCTTGGTGCTCAGGAAACACTCCGGAGGTGCCCAAGGGACCATATGCAATCCTGGCGATCAAATTGTGGCCTGTGTACAAGGCTGTTGCCTTAACCCCTGCAATCTCTTTGATCTTGAAATAGAATTTTGTATCTTATGTTAAATTTAATTTAAGTAGAGTGTGGGTAAGTCTAGTTAATTGTTTTTCTACTGCTAGAGAGACAGTGTTTTAGACTTTTTGACTTTTAGTGGTGGCACCTGAGTGGTGTTAGGGGTCTCTAGTGCCACATTAGCCATGCTCAGCGTCCGCTGCAGCTGGACCCTGTCAGAGTTTTGCAAAAGTCTGGTTATTAATTTAAAGTTTACAGAATTCCCACTTAATAATATCGTTTTCTTAGATTGTGAACAGTGTTGTTATTTTAATGTATATTTTAGATTAATTAGAACACTTTATTGGAAATGATTGTGTTCTTAGAATATTTGTTAGAGATCCTGTAGAAACAGACAAATCCCCAAAATGTTTATTTTATTGAAATTGGTCAGAATTTCTCAAAGGTTATTATTATGAACACAACTAAGATTTGTAAAGAGGGTCTGGAGCCATAGTACAGCAGGTAGGGCATTTCCCTTGCAGGTGGTCGACCCAAGTTAAATCCCTAAAAATCCCTGTGGTTCCCAAAATCAACAAGGAGTAATTCCTGAGTATAGAGCCAAGAGTAACCCCTGAGCATTGCCAGGAGTTACCCAAAAAGCAGGAAAAAAAAAGTGAAGCATTCTGTAGTTTCAAATAGTGTTTTAAATTTAATATCTCATCTGAGCTTCAATATAATATATTATGTGCATTTTATTCCAATTCCATAGAGTCATAAATCAAGTCTTAGAAAAGTATATGACTGATGTAAGATCACATATATTGAAACTGAAGATAATAAAATTTAAGATTTACAATTTCACTATAGGGAAATAATACAAATTTAAGGTTTCCAATTTCACTATAGTAAAATAATAGGGTGTAGTAAGATTTCACATTCTTTCTTATGTTTGAAGCATGGTGCCAAAGGCAAACATTGATAGAAATTAGCTAAAGTGAGATTATAAGAAATATGGTGCAAAGCAAGAATATAGTCTAATGGTAAAATCATTATTTATCTATTAAGTTTTATCATGTGAAATCTGTCATAGACTTTACAAATTTCTAGCGTTTAAAGGATGCTGGAAATTATATTCAACTATGCAATTTCATTACTTTAAATGATTAAAATTAATTTTATTCTATGCATTAAACTAAAAAAATAAGCAACAATTGCACAGTTGATTTTAAGAACTTTGTTTTAGAGTGATCGTAATTAAATGGGTATGATCCCAGAGTACTCAAAGTTAAATTGCATTAAAATATGACTCCAAGTTGTGATATTTTAAATAATTTCAGACTTCAGAAAATATTCTAAAACAGTGAGAAGAATTTTGATTTATCCTTTCTACCATTCCTTTTCTGGTAAGCAACTGATTTTCTTTATAAGATTTTTTTTCAAGAAATATACATATGCAGGCACGTCTACTATGAATATACACTGTATATGCGTATTTACATGGGATGTTTGAATATATGTATATATAAATATATATATTCTGAATGAGAATAAAAATTGAGTGTAGAAGACACGATGTTCTCTTCACATGTAAATACTTTCATAGGAACAAAGACATTCTTTTCGAATTCAAATCATGAAACTAAATAATACATAATTTGAAAACTATTTACATAAATGTGTATTTTTGTACATTTAGGGGCCACACCTGATGGTGCTCAATGCTTACTCCTGACTATGTTCAGAAATTACTTGTTAGTATTCTGGGGGTCATTTGCAGGGCAGGGCATTAAACCAGGTAGGCTGTGTGTAGGTCAAGCACCTTCCCTGATGCACTATGTCTTGTCCCATAATTTTTCTTCTTTATTTAGATTATTTACTGGTTTTGGCATATTGAATATGCATCGGACAGCTTGCCTGGCTCTGCCGTGTGGGCGGTATACATATATATGTATACGTATACATGTGTACGTATACATATACATGCATATGTATATATGTATACATACACACACATATACATATATATGCACATATACGCATATACGCATATATACATATATACATATATATATGTATATATGCATACACATGCATACATACATAAATACATACATGTGTATACATATATACATGCACATATACATATATGTGCACGTGTATATATGCATACACATACATATATACACATATGTATATATGCACATATATGTATACATATATGTATACATATACATATGTATATATGTATACGTGATACATGTATATGTATATATACACATTTTCTTCATAAAATTTCCTTTATTTTCAAAGAAAAACTCAGCTGTTATGTTATATTGGGTTGGCTTACTTTGGAATTCCTCACACTTGCATTTTGTGACTCTGAAGTTTATGAAGACTACTTTTTTTTAGTTTGTGAAGACTACTGGTCAGTTATCTTTTAAAATATCTCTCATATTGGCTTTGATATTTTCCGATGCTTTCATTAAAGTTTTACAGTTTTGACTCACTCTCAAATCACAACTTATTTCATTCTTTGAAGTACAGCATATTGAGAATCACACACGGTTAATTTCGTCCCATTGCTGATGACATTAACTTGACTATGCAGTTAATTAAGATGGTGTCAGCATTTTCTCCATGATATACTTATATTCCTTCTCTTTGGGATCAACATTCTGGGAGATTATTTGAAAACGTGCAGATATTAGACTTATTAAATGTTACTAGAATATGTATCAAACACTGATTTTCTGACTCCATTACTATAATTATATTAATGGGATTTTATTAGAAGGAACACTACATCTTTTTATTCTTTTAGTAGTATCAGCAGACTTATCAGTTCCTTTTTTATTCAGTGATTTCTAATGAACACATTATAATTCATTAAAGAAATCTTTTTCAAACTCATGTCTGCATACAATGACAGGCTCATGTCATTTTCCGGGCATAACTTTCTGACACAGAAGTGTTTTCAGGTTCATTGTGTAATTTCCTGTTTCCATGATAAAATCATTTTCCTAAGGAACCACATTAAGTATAACTGAATGGCATTTAGAAATTAATGTCTGTATTCCAGTTGGGTTTTTTTTTCTCATTGGGGTACTAGTCACTCATAAGGGCAAAAATAGAAGAGAAATATAGAAGAGAAATATTTAAACTAATTGTGTATCTGACGGACAAAAACAACTGCTCTATCTATGTAGAACATTTTATACATTATCGACTATGAAGTAAAGAAAACTGTTGTAGTACACCTGCCCAGAGCCTCTGTACTTGGCCTGGATTGCCTCCTGCAGGTCACTTTTTAGATAGGAGGGTAGTTTCAATGTGGCAGTTTATCTGACCATGTATTCTGTACTGGCTGGTATAAATATTCTCTCATGCTACCACAAGCATCGTGGGACTAGCTAGATCTTACCAGCATATTTGCCTGGCCACATTGGATCTCTAAGTAATTTGACCAGAGAGAAATGCTGTTTGCCTCCAACCAAGCAAGCATGGCTCCCTGATAACTCAAAGGCAACTAAAATACAAAACTACCATGAAGTAAAGATGAGACTCTTGTGAAGGCTTGGAGAAATATTTACCTGGCATTAGTATAGTCTTTGGTACAGATGCATCCCTTTGTATTCTGAGATACAGTTCATCTCAAGAAATCACTTATCTCTACCCTGTAAAGAATTTCCTAGGCAGATCTTGAGCTGGCAACATTACCATTTTAAAAGGGCCTAAGTGAGGTCCTGGGAGAAATTACCTGAGGGCATTTGACCCCTTATGGTTTCCCCATAAAAGTGGGAGCTCTGGGTTGCAGGGAAATAAAATTAGGCTCTTTCTTTTTCTTCCCTCTCTTTTGGGTTGCTTTCTCACCTTCTGCTGGCACCTTGTCTCTGTCTCCACTGTACAGGGCCTTAACACATGGTGGCAGTCATCTTGGCCTACATGTGGCAGGGGTCCTAGCCAGGAATCATAAGTTCGGAGTTTTTCCTATTGCTGATTTGTATGCCTGAACTGGTGTTAAGTAATGCATTTTGAAACTTCCTCTGGATTCTTGTGCATTTCTCTGTCAGCCCGCTGATCCCCTGGGGCAAAAGGAGATTCCTGACCCTGCTCCTGGATTTTGTGCTGGACGCCTGAGCGCTTTCCCAGCAGTGACATTATAGAATTGTGTGTATGGAATTGTAAATCACTATTTTGAATAGTTTCTTTAAAATTTCTACATATCATTATTAATTTTCTTTAGACACATAATTGAACTTGATATACTATGAAAAGCATGGGGCAGAGCTGCTACTTGCTCTCCCTGTGCCCAGCCGCTCATGAGTCACCCGGGACTCATAAGTCGCCATTTTCCACATCCAAACTTCCCTCTCATCACAACTCCACCCAGCAGACCAGACTATCACAGCCTGGATCATTGACACCCACCCTGAAGCAGTTATTTTTTTTTTCAATCGGGCCCAGATATGTTGAACCAGAGATTCTCAGACATGGGGGCAGAGCTGCTACTTGCTCTCCCTGTGCCCAGCCACTCATGAGGCGCCCAGGAGGCATGGCTGGTTCTAGCCCTGGCCTGCCACCCCAGCAGAGCCTCACAACAAGCCAGACCACCCCCCATACTCCATGGGGGCCGCCATTTTCCACATCTGGACTTCCCTCTTATCACAACTCCACCCAGCAGACCAGACTATCACAGCCCAGATCATCGACACCCACCCTGCAGCAGTTTTTTTTTTCAATCCGGCCCAGGTAGGCTGAACCAGAGACTCTCAGACTTGGGGGCAGAGCTGCTACTTGCTCTCCCTGTGCCCAGCCACTCATGAGGCGCCTAGGAGGCATGGCGGATTCTAGCCCTGGCATGCCACCCCAGCAGAGCCTCACAACAAGTTAGACGACCCCCTACTCCATGGGTGCCACCATTTTCCACATCCGGACTTTCCTCTTGTCACAACTCCACCCAGCAGAACAGACTATCACAGCCCGCTCAGCGGTCACTAGTGGCCACGTGGTTCATCAATAAATGCTTTATTTAGAGGTGACTGCAAGAGTATGCCACCCTCATGGCAAGCCTGGCAAGATGTTCGTGTCGTATTTGATATGCCAAATACCAGTAACATTTATTCCCATGACCTAATATAATGGTTTGAAGCTCTTTATGTTCCTGCAGCAAGCGGATGCCTTTGGGTTCTACTAGCATGAGACAGGACATATCGAGATATTACTGGTGCCCGCTCTAGTAAATATATGATGAATGGGAAGATAGTGATAGTGATATTATGAAAAAATCTTATAGTAATGAAGATGTCTTCCTGTGTAAAAGTTTAATTGGAATTAAAATTGGTAAATTCCATTTAATAGATATTGGCGTATTAGCCTGTATCCCTAAGTGAATGCAAAAATAATAGTTTCTAATATGATCTTCTCCCTTTGTAAAATTTCATTTCAAAGAAAAGTTTTTTTTTGCAAAATGTATCCCTTCTATTTTGCTATTCTTAAGAGCCACACTTATTTTTCTTTTTTAATAAGGAATACATTATGTGTACCTAGTTATGTGTACCTAGGTCAAGAAATCAACATGATGAACATTATGAGTACCTAGTTATGTGTACCTAGGTCGAGAAATCAACATGATGAACGACCTAAAACCTGAGCTGCGCAGGAGGAAGAGAGCGGCATGGAATGCCTTCAAAGGCATAGAAGAAATAGCTAAAAAGGACAAAAAACCTCCAGCTCTGGGCACATCTCTTTGACTCCACCGCTCTCCCTGCATTAACATACGCCTCAGAGATCTGGGCCCTACAAAAGCAGGATGAGAATACTATTCGGGTCTCCCAGAGAGGAATCAAAAGAAATATGCTTGAACCACAGTTTCTTTAGCCAGTCCTCTGTTCTCGGGCATTTAGGTTGTTTCCAGATTCTAGCTATAGTGAATAGCGCAGAGATGAATAAAGAAGTACAGATAGTGTTTCTGCTATGTGTTTTTCGGTCTCTCGGGTATATTCCCAGGAGTGCTATTGCTGGGTCAAATGGGAGCTCAATATCTAGTTTTCGGAGGAATGCCCATATTGTTTTCCAGAAAGGCTGGCCCAGTCGGCACTCCCACCAACAGTGGATCAGAGTCCCTTTTTTCCCACATCCTATGCGGCTGTCAGAAAAGATGATATTATGAAATTTACCTGCAAATGGATGGACATGGAGACTATCATGCTGAGTGAAATTAGTCAGAAGGAAAAGGACAGATATAGAATGACTGCATTCATTAATACAACATAAATAGATACCAGTGTTTTACTAAATGTGGGAAATGGTAATGGCAGATTAAAACTCACCATTGAATATACACAAAGAGACTTAATTGATAAACTCTAAATACCTGCAGGACTAGCCACAATGTGTAAAATAAGAGGGAGAGAGATGCAGAGACAGAGAGAGACAGAGAGAGAAAGAGAGGAAACTGGGGTACCTGCTATTAAGGCAGCATGGGGGTGGGCGGGAGGGGGTGGGGTACATTGGTGGTGGAAATGGGGCACTGGTGGAGGGATGGGTGCTGGTATACTGTATTACCAAGAACCAATTATGATCACCTTTGTAATTGTATGTTTCACTGTGGTATAATAAAAAATTAAAAAAAAAAAAAGAAAAAATCAAAAAAAAAAAAAAAAAAGAAATATGCTTGGAATATCACACCTCACTCAAGTGAGAGAAGGAATCAGAGTTCTGACCTCCATCGCTATTCCATAATCAGGGACGCTGTCTCATTTGCCAAGGCATCGAAAATCAGATGGGCTGGACATGTAATGTGATTTGGAGACAACCGCTGGACCAGAGCCATTACTGACTGGATCTCATGGGATGTCAAAAGATCATGTGGCCGCCCACCTACTAGATGGTCAGACTTCCTTGTCAAAACCCTGAAGGAAAGGTTTGAGGCTCTTCATATTCCTGAATCAACCAGATGCCATTGGGCTACATTGGCACGTTATAGGGTCCAATGGAAATGTTGTTGGCACCCGCCGAGTAAATCGATGAATAACGGGATTCAAGTGATCAAGTGAATAAGTAATACATAGGAAGATTATTTTGAAGAATGTGTAATTTCCTACAAATTAAATAAAAACAAAATTTGTTCACAAATTTGTTATTATATACTAATTGAATAAATAATGATACTGAGATGGTCCCAAGGGAGTTGGTAAATAGTTTCTGGGTTTATAAATATGAGTGCTTGTTGGAGGACAGGTTTAGCTATTCTGGGAGTTTTGTTGTTTTGCTCACTCCCAGCTTAATCTACTTAAGTCAAGATTCATTCTAATGAGACCTCTGTTCTATATAAACACTGCTAGAGGGTGTGGCAGTTACAGAAGTCACCTTGATTGAATAACTTCTGACTTATACATCTACTAAGACTTCTATGTTTTCTAGATTGGGCACAGCTCCTCTTTTTACCACTGCACCCTGTGTGGGACAGTTAAAATTTACCAGGAGACTACCACCCTGGCTACGCTGAGACTATAGGAAGACTATAGGAAGGATCATACTAGTTTGCTCTAAGCAGGCGAGTGTGACCCTTTCAGTACAGGAGAACAAGATACTCAGAATCACCCTGGTGCAGATAATAATAAGGACCTTGTGGGTACCATCTAGATTACATGAAGCTCATGAAGTTAAGATGTATTGCTTTATACCAGCCCCTCCCTCCAGTGTTTTACATAAGAGATAATCTTGGTAGAAAGGATTAGAGCTTGGCATAACCTTTGTTTATACCTGCAATAGGGTGTGGCACTACTCTGTTTAGAGTTCTTTGTTGACATGACTCTCCTTGTCACAAATCAGATTACTTTGGTGTATATAAGGGGACTGACTTGAGGATGCTTCACTTCTACCTTTTGGGCCTTTTGCTTTTGGCTTTTTGCTCTTTGACCTTTTGCTCCTTCTTCTGGGTAGGACTCAGCTCGGGTGAGATCTTTTCTCTTTGGTGGGAGACTTAGGCTTTTTGTATGGTCTAAGTTCCGACCAGAGCTAAAGTTTGTTCATTATATTGGAGTGCTGTGGAAGAGCTTTTGTACTATTAAAAGCCTTTTTTTGGAACTGCACCGGACTCATGAGTTTTCATCTGTTCCTCCGGCATCCTCGGAGGTAGAAAAGAACCTCTGTCCTGACATTGTCGGGGACCCTGGCGGCGTTCCCGACAAGTGCTGGATACAAAGATATATACTTTAGAAAGCCAATGTAATACTGTAGTAGATCAATATTCAAAACAAATTTTCAGTAAAGGTTATACAAAGTAAAGAAAGTACTCTTGTGTTCTAATATGATTTTAAAATCTGTGAGCTCTTACATTTTATTTTAGTCAGATAAATAAAGAAATGTTACAATGCTGTAAAGGATTTTGAAATATAGTTGTTTATAAGTCTGTAGTAACATTACCTAGATTCATGACTGAGAGATGAAACTTTCTGGTATTCTATAAGACAATGAGGTTAAATTAAAAAACAAATAAAATAAAATTCTTCTACTGAAATACTAGGCAATGTGACATGTTGATTTTTAGATCAAATCTCAACTAAATAGCTTAATTAAATGAACAGATTTATACTTGTGCTGAGTTCTTTGTTGTTTTCTGTTTTTGTTCTTGATTTTCTGCTTTTGTTTTTGCTTTAGGGTCACATCTATCAGTGCTCATGTCATACTCCTGACTTTGTACTCAGTGATTAATCTTGGTAGAGTTGCAGATTAATCTTGGTAGAGTTGAAATTAATATTGGTACTGGGCATCAACTAGGATTTAATATGTGCAAGACAAGAATCTGTGCTCAATTCTTATTAAGAGTATTCCTCCTGAAAACTATAGGATAAAAACTAAATTATTATTATTATCTGTGAAAGATTGTTATTATACCTTTTCTGAAATGAAATTTTTAAAAAACATTAAAGTAAAATATAGCATGTGAATAAAATTTGTAATTTCTAGGAAATAATTTTCAGTATATCTTTTTATTTCGGGTTTCTCAAAGAGGAATAGAAAGAACTATGCTTGGAATATCACGCCTCACTCAAGTGAAAGAAGGGATTCAGTGTTCCAACTGCTGTCAATGATCAGGGGTCAGCGACGCTGTCTCATTTGCCAAGGAGTCGAAGATCAGATGGGCTGGGCATGTAATGCAATTTGGAGACAACCGCTGGGCTAGAGCCGTTACTGACTGGATCCCATGGGATGTCAAAGGATCACATGACCGCCCACCTACAGATGGTCAGACTTCTTTATCAAGTCCCTGAATGAATGATTTGAGACTCTTCATATTCCTGGAGCAAGCAGATGCCATTGGGCTACACTGGCACATGACAGGGACAAAAGGAAACATTATTGGCACCTGCTGAAGCAAATCGACAAATAACGGGATGCCAAGTGATCAAGTGATAGCTTTTATTAGTATATGTTTCACTGGACTTATATAGGAAAAACATGTTGCAACATTTTATTAAAATAGCAAATTTACATTTCATGAAATTTGTAATCTTTAAAATATTATTATAAGCCATATTTTATTTCTTTAAAATATTATTGTAAGCCAATCATGAGTTGATTTTTAAAAATCAAACAGTATGACATAATATATATTATTTAAACAATATTGTAGAAGAGTGGTTTGAACTGCCCATCTGAATACAGGTGCTGATCCACAGGATATATCATCACATGAGCACAAACATTTTTACTGATTCACGAACATCATGAAAAGCAACTGGTTAGAAAAATCTTCAGGAGGTGTGGCCAAGAGAACTGTCCTACTTTTTTCATCTTATGTCAAGTCTGTCCTTGTCATACTCTTCCTGCTGCTCCTGTTAGTCTTCCCTCCCATCAGTCCTCCCTGTTCCTCCTATTTACTGGAAAAATAATTCCCTCCTTTAGGCTCTCCCCCTCTTCCTTTTCTCCCTCCTCTCCCATCCCCCACCTCTCTCTGGGCTCTTATTTCTCCCTAGTGCTTCTCCCTACTCCTACTTCCACCCCACCCTGTCTATCCCCTCCTCCTCTCTCTTTCTTTTCTTTTCTTTTCTTTTCTTTTCATTTCTTTTCTTTTCTTTTCTTTTCTTTTTCTTTTTTCTTTTCTTTTCTTTTCTTTTTTCCTCTCAGGAGGATCTTTCTGGTCTTCTAGGTGTCCTACATGGTCCTGCGCCTTCTCAATGAGATACTGCTATTGATAATGATGGTCTAGGTTGAACAATTTCTTCTTTCTTTGCAACTAGTCAAAATTTACTATCGGAATTGAGGTTCAGATTTCTGCAAATACTCTTTTTTTATAAAACTGTTTATTGAAATGCCATGATTTACAAAGTTTATAATAGAGTGGTTTTAGGCATACCATGTTCCAACACCAATCCACCACCAATGTCTTCTTCCCTCTAACACTAGCTCCAGGTTCTCTTCCACCCCCTAGCCTGCCCTCTTTTTTATTTATTTTTTTTTTTTTTTTAAATTACAAAAAATGTTCATGTTTGGCAAACTATGTTTTTAAATCGGGCTTCCTTTTACTCCTATATTTTTAATTGTTTAATTCATTTCACTAATCTATCATTTCTGCTCCATTCAACAACTAGTTATGAATAAGTGATAGTTTATAGCAATGAAAGTTGTGTTTCTTCTTTTCCCATGCAATGCAAGACATTACACTAAATAAGATATCAGACTACTAAGATATATTGAACTCATGAGTTTTCAATACTTTTTTCCCACCTGGGAGAAAATGTTCCAATTCTTGCTGTATATCCCTGTTCAACTTCTTTTTTTAAAGAATGAGCTCTTCTCCTTTTCATTTCAAAAGCAAAAACCATGAGATAATTTTGTTCCCACTAAGGCTCACAATATTCAAAGTATTACCAAGATCACAAATCCAGCATGGAGTGTTCCTCTGTCTTGTGTGCAAAGAGATCCTGCCAGGCTGCTGATTTTCCTTAATGTAGACTCCATGGAGCTGAGTTTAGGAGCAATGCAAGCCCCCAAAGAAAATTTCATTAGGCAATCTATGCACTCCCAGGAAGACGGGATGGCAGTCTGCCATAGCATCTGTGCTCATTTTCCACTGAGTCACTCTGCTCCCTCCTAAACTCACCCACTCATTCCTAAATCCTTCGTTTCAAAATATGTGGTATACTTAGGATCACCCCTGGGTGAAATAAATAGGAATCTGCAAACTAAAAAATAATAGATGATATGGTATGGTAATTGTCAGGCTACTCAATCTTCTCAGAGTGCCCCCTACAGCTATTAAATGTGTGTGTGCATGTTATGTGTGTGTGTGTGTGTGTGTATGTGTGTGTTGTTCTTTCTACCATCTGTTCTAGTCCACTGAGAGTGTTTCCTGCTGTGCTGCTCCGTTGGTCCTTCTGTGCCAATGCTTTGAAATCTTTTATATCCTTCAGCATAGCTCCTTTTTATTTTCCAGTGTTCTTTTCTTATCTACTCGTGGCTCACGATGACTTACCCCGTCTCTTAAACTTACAGAGATGTATAGTCTTTTCAGGATTTTTTAAAATATTACCATAATCTGATAGCTATGCTCAGAAAATGATTTCGTTGTAAAAAATATAGGATTACCAAGCAAAATGAGCAAAATCAGTAAAAGTTGTGGGTAAAAGTTCAAATGAAATGAGAATAAAATTATAAATTTGCTAAACACAAGGGGATGGAAAGTCTGTTTTTGTGTTTACTTTTCTCAAAAAACTCAGGCTTCCCACTTATAGACTTGTTTTTATACATCTGCTTTTCTGTTCAAACTTCTATTCTAACATTTATCACACTGACATTTTCTTGGAGATTTATTTATTTCCCCTCTTTTGTTAAAAGGACACATTTTGTATGAGTAGAAACTCCCTGTTTTCCATTTGTGCTTGGCATATAATCTGTATTTACACTATGATATTACAGTGAAATAAATTACAGGAGAGTCATTCATTTTTGATGCTATATGTGTAAAAATAATAAAAGTGTAGTTTAACTATCTCAGTTATGAATTTTACTACTGACATATTAATGATTAGGAAAGTTTCATTCCCATTTTATGGTATAAGTTCTCCATTACAGGGAATAAGTTTCACAAAGAACACAAGAGCTCTTTGACCCGCAAGTTAAATCCTTAGTGAGAACCTAGTGCTTTCAAATATCTGTTCTTAATACAAGTTTGCATCAGAAATTACAGCAGATTTGATTTCTCAGCTTCAAAACACTTACTGTCAAGTGATTGGGACAAGATGTGCCCCTCACCTTGATTGCTCTCTGATTCGAGAGTTCCTTACACTAAAAATGAACCATCTGAGATTTCAAGCTGTTGCATTTTGTTAAAATAGAAATAATAGAGCAAATTTTATATAAAATGAATTCTTAGCTGACTTTTAAATGACAAGCAGAAAATGAACTATTTTCTTTAAAAAATATTAGTATAATTTTGAAACAACCAATTACAAAAAATGACAGAGAAAAATATTTTTTAATTCTAGAGGAAGATGTGATAGATCCATCAGGCGCCGGAGGACAGTCATCTTGGTCTTATAGTTGGCAAAGGACAGGTGGGTGGTGCGAATGCTTTTCCTGACTTCTGCTGCATCTTCCAGTATTTCTGCTCCTCTGTCTTTGAAGTTTTCTTTTATGGCTTCTCTGCACCATTTAGCAAGCTTGGACGTTAGCATTTGGTCTCCTAAGGCCTCGAGCCTTGACACATTGGTGAATGAGCTCGAGAGTTTCTGAAGATAGGCGTCCTTTTGTGTCTTTCTCTCTCTCTCTCAAAATTGTTGCACAATCATGGAGGTGCTGAACCAGTCGGTTGTATTCTTCATCGATGTTGTCAATGATGGTATCTTCTCATGTTCCTGCAATGGTGCCAAAAGTTACCAGTTGGTGATCGCTCTGGGAGTTCTCTTCTTAAACTTTGCAGCCTTTTCTCCCCTTTGCATGAAGTAGAATTTTGCACGAAGGAGACGGTGGTCCAATCCTGTTTGGAATTTTGGGATACAGCAACATCGGTCAGAAAAAACTGTCGATTGAAGAGGATGTGGTCGATTTCATTGTGGAACTGTCCGCCAGGAGATTCCCATGTCCAAAGTTTCACTTTATCCTTCTGGAGATCTATCACATCTTCCAGAAAGGCAATGGAGAAGATTATCCAGGACTTCTACTCAAATCTCTTTGATAGTGACATCCACCTGCCCACATACCATATCCCACAGGATGGATATGTCATTCCCAACGTTCTCCCTTCTGAAATCCGACATGCCATTTCGTCAGTAAAGAAGGGAACAGCACCAGGCCCAGATAAAGTCAGACCCGAACACCTGAAGAATCTGCTGTTGGTACTCATCAATACACTAGCCTCGGCTCTTCAGACGCTATCTGTCTGAATGCAAGGTGCCCTCCCAATGGAAAACCAGCAGGGAAGTTCTACTGTTCAAGAAGGGAGACATTCACGACATCGGGCAACTATTGCCGCATCTGCCTGTTGTCATCATCTACAAGCTGTTTACATGACTCATCCTGAACAGGATTGGCAGAACACTAGATGAAGGACAACCATGCGAGCAAGCTGGCTTCGCTGATGACATTGTTCTAATAACACCAAACATTAGCCAAGCGGCATAAATGCAGGCTGACTTCGACCGAGAATGTGGAAAGATAGATCTACAGCTGAATCTAAAGAAAACTATGTTTATGAAAAATGAACTAGTTCCAGAGGCCCCATTCACTCTCAATGAAACAAACATCTCTGAATGCAGCAGTTATGTGTACCTAGGTCGAGAAATCAACATGATGAACGACCTAAAACCTGAGCTGTGCAGGAGGAAGAGAACGGCATGGAATGTCTTCAAACGCCTCGAAGAAATAGCTAAAAGGACAAAGAACCTCCGGCTCAGGGCACATCTCTTTGACTCCACCGTTCTCCCTGCATTAACATACGCCTCAAAACCTGGGTCCTACGAAAGCGGGATGAGAATGCTATTTGGGTCTCCCAGAGAGGAATGGAAAGAGGTATGCTTGGAATATCACGCCTCACTCAAGTGAGAGAAGGAATCGGGAGTTCTGACCTCCCTTGCTATTCCAGAATCAGGGACACTGTCTCATTTGCCAAGGCATCGAAAATCAGATGGGCTGGACATGTAGTACGATTTGGAGACAACCGCTGGAGTAGAACCGTTACCTACTGGATCCCACAGGATGTCAAAAGATTACGTGGCCGCCCACCTACAAGATGGTCAGACTGCCTTGTCAAGACCCTGAAGGAACGGTTTGAGGCTCTCCATATTCCTGAACCTAACCAGATGCCATTGGACTACATTGGCATGTGATAGGGTCCAATAGAAATGTTCCTGGCACCTGCTCAAGCAAATCGATGAGTAATGGGATTCATGTGATCAAGTGATCTATTCTAGAGGGTCCTTATTTTCTTTTCATACTGACCAGCATGCCCTCACTATTATATATCCAAAATGTTTACATAACTTAAAGCACACCTTTACCTATATTATATCTTTGTTTTGAATTGTTAAATAATAAAGTGCCACCAAATACCCACATTTAGTATTTTATAGTCTGTAGGAGACAAGAATTTGGATATAACTTAAATATATTTGCTGTTTCAAGATCTTTAAGCAGACTGCAGTGAACTTGGAGACAGATGAGAGATCTTAAGGGTTGTTGGGTAACTGGTCAGCCTCCCAGTCCTCATTTTCTTGGCAGGATTTAGTTTCCTATGGGACCACGAAGTCTTAGTTTCTGGCTTGTGGAGAAATAGCACAGCAGATAGAGCACTTGCCTCCACCTGCAGGTTCAATCCTCAGCCTCTCGTATGATCCACTGGGGACTCTGCCACAGCACCTCCAAGAAAAATTCCAGAACGCAGATCCAGTTATGTCTGAGCATCGCAGTTTAGCCAAAAAACCCAAACCAAACCAAGCTAAAAAAAATTTAGAGGAAACAACTAGCAAGTTTAGAGCAAACTAATAACTAGTAAATTTAGAGGAAACAAGGTAACCACTAGTGGCTGAATATATGGAAAATGATTTTTTTTTCTCTTTTGGTCATATCTGACAATTCTCAGAGATTAATTTATGACTCTGCTAAGGAATTACACCTGGCGGTGCTCTGTGGACCGTATGGGATGTTGGGGATAGAACCCGGTTGGCCTTGTGCAAGGTAAACACCCTACCGCTGTGCTGTCGCTCCGGTCCCTGGAAAAATCACTTTGTTACATCTCGAGTATATTCCAAGAGTACAGTTTATGTTAAAAACTTTTTAAAGGAATATATATATATATATATATATATATATACATAGTGAAAGATTTTATTTATATTTATAAATATTTTATTTGTAGAATGTGAGAAATAACAGTTATTCATAGATCTCTGTTGTGTGTGAGTTGGGGGGGTGGGGTATGGGAGCGGAGTGGAAGGGGACATGCTTACAAGTAATGCTCAAGAAGCCTCCGGACCATTTCTGGGGATATTCATGACACTGAGCTAGACTTTTCAATAATTAAGCCCTGTGATGTTCTTCAGAAGCCGAAGTGCTAAGCACTACCAGGACCATACTGGGATGTGCTGAAGACCATGCAAAACAACGCAGGATTTTGAGATACAACTGAAGGTCCTTAGAGCAATCTCCTAGCTTTTCCTCTAGTTCTTTTACAGAGTCCTATGGGGAGTTAAGTGTATTACTGGAAAACAGTAGTTTCAAACATTGTGCTTTAGAAAGATTAAAAGATAGGACCAAAGTACAGAAAACAACTTTCTATCCTTTTGTTTAATTGTTACTACCCGAATTAGAGATCCTGACTTGCCTTTTGAGGTTTCTTCTCTGAGATTCCCCTGCCATTTTCATAAACGTAATATGAGTTTATTCCTGTGTCATTTACTCAATATTTTTTCTTCCAGTAGAAATTTAGGGGAATCAAGGAAATTTTTTTCATTTTCCGTTTTCTGAGTTCCTATAGTCCAAACTGTTAATGTGTTGGGTGACAATATTCTCTAAAAAGTGTGGAAAATTCTATAAATTTCATCAGGATTGCCCCATAATATTCAAAGCAATACACACATGTCTTCCAGGAAAGTCACTTTCTATCACATGTTTCTGCAGAGATGTAGGAGAGATAATGCCCGACATGTCCAAGACACTCAAGGGTTTGATTAAAGTGTTCTATTAGATATCAACTCAAATGTTCCATTAGATATAATGTTGATCTCTCTAAATGACTCCTTTTCTAATTGATGGCTATATGTCTCTTTGCGTTTCTGGGGATTTAAAAATAGTTTATTTAATCATACATTGCAATTTATCTTTATATTAGATATTTCTAGGATTCTTTTTTCTGATAGTATATAGAAGCCATCTCTTAAAGGTTGGCATTTTTAACATCTGAAGAGGCTGAGAATGCTTCAATTAGTGCTGGTTCCTTTTGTGTCCTTTTGCCAGAGACTCACAGACATGGGGCAGAGCTGCTACTGGCTTTCCCTGTGCCCAGCCACTCACGAGGCACCCGGGAGGGATGGCGTGTTCTAGCCCTGGCCCGCCACCCCATCAGAGCCTCGCAACAAGCCAGACGACCCCCCCACTCCATGAGGGTCTCCATTTTCCACATCCGGACTACTTCACCATCATCAGAACTCCACCCAGCAGACCAGCCTATCACAGCCCGACGTGCAGCCAATTTTGGCCACGCAGTTCATCAATAAATGATGGATTTAGAGATGACTACAAGAATATGCTACCCACACAGCAGAGCCTGGGAAGCTACCCGTGTTGTATTTGTTATGCCAAATACTAGTAACAATTATAGACCTCATTCCCATGACCTGATGGAATGGTTTGAGGCTCTTTATGTTCCTGGAGCAAGCAGGTGCCCTTGGGCTCTACTTGCATGAGACAGGACATATGGAGATGTAACTGGTGCCTGCTCGAGCAAATCAATGATGAATGGGAAGACAGTGACAGTGATACAGTGATCCTTTTTATGTTTAACATTTTATTCCTCAATTTGACTTTTGCACTCGACTACAAGAAGCAGGAAGATAACAGTTGGCAACTCTGACACTTTGCTTCGAAATTTTCTTAGCTGAATAACCAAGTTTATCACATAAGTGTTCTGTTTTGCACATACTTGAGATTAAAAATACTAAACTTTCTGCCACTAACTAAATACTAAGAGAGCCACTTCTTCCAGTCCAATAAAATATCCCTCACATATATGAACCCTTACTAGCAATGTCTTATGCTTTCAAATTTATAAAAGTTTGGTTAAGAAAATATAACTTTTTGTTATTATTCTCTTCTAAATTCTTCCTGACTTTAACTATTGGCCAGTTCAGAAGCCAAGCAAAAATTGTAATAGAAACACACTATTTTCAGGTGGAAATTGTTCTGCATTATACCAGTAAATAGATTAAAACCCTGCATGTTTATTAGCCTATAATTTCGCTGGCTTAAGTGTCCAGACATAAGAACAGTTGGGTCCTCTGCTATTAGAGCAATGTTTCTCAGAGAGGAAAAACCACACCCACAGATACTGGCACTATTCAGAAGGGAGGCAAAGACTCTGTCGCAATTGGAAGCTGCTTTTCTGTTTGTTCATTTAAAGAAGGTAGATTGCCAGGGGAACATTGAGCAATTATTTTATCCCCAGAAAATGATATGGTATGATATATAAGTTTGGAAACCTCTAAACCAGATCTTTTATTATTCATCAGTGAAGGTGTCATTCAGGCCCAAGATTTTCAATGAAGTCTGTTTGAAAGAACCCAATTATACATTCTCATAGTGAGCTACAATTTTGAGTGTTTTGGGTCTTCACTGACTGTTGGTAATGTTTTCCTCGGTTTCTGAAACCATGCACAACTCCAAGAAAATGTCACCTGCTAATAAGAGTATACAAGTCAAAGAGACAATGATTAGAGAGTATGATAGAAATTGAAATCTTATCATAGTGACGCTTTCCACTTGCTAGAAGCAAGTTACAGGTACCTGCTTCTTAATTATATTAAGAATATAATATATTCTTATTATAAATGTAGATTATAGAAGGCCATATTATATTATTATATAATAATATATATTATATTATAGATTATAGAAAGCCATGGAAATTGGGAGGTAAGAAATGTAGGCTACAATATTAGAGACAAACCACACAAAATACTCTATGCTATTATTTTAAGGTCAAGCATTATCATTTAATAATTACTCCACATTTTAATTCCTGAAATTACAGAAACAGTTAAATAAGAAGATTGACTTTATTGGTAAGAAAAATATCTGCAAGTTAAGAAGCAGTTTTGATCAGCACAGGCTATAGAGTGAGGTTCAGAAAAAATCTGTTTTGCCTGGTCCTGAGCAGAGGCAAGTTCTCTATGGCTGAAAAACACCCCAAGGCCTCACATTGTTTATACCTCTAATATTTCTCCCTCGTGAATCTTTTGTAGATTATTTTTCTTTCATCACTTCACTTGTATCACTTGTCTTCCCATTGTTCATCGAGTTCATCGATTTGCTCGAGCAGGCACCAGTAACATCTCCATATGTCCTTTTGCAAGCAAGTGTACCCCAGGGGCATCTGCTTGCTCCAGTGAAGGAAAAGCCTCAAACCATCCCTTCAGGTCATGGGAATTAGGTCCATAATTGTTACTGGTTCTCTGGCATATCCAATAAAACACAGGTAGCTTGCCAGGCTCTGCTGTGTTTTTTTATTTCATATTCTGTCATATATTTTATCCTACTTCAAACATAATTTTTACCTTGAAACAAATTACTTTTCAAAAATAAATAAAATATCTTTAAATGTATTTTTTCTCTCTGAGTGCAAAACCATATTTCCTTTGATTTATATATATATATATAATATTTGATTTTACCTACTACCAAGAGTATCCCACCCACATGACAGAGTTTGGCAAGCTACCCATGTTGTATTCAATATGCCAAAAACAGTAACAATAATAGAACTTATTCCCATGACCTGAACAAAAGTTTTGAGGCTCTTTGTGTTCCTGGAGCGAGCAGATACCCTTGGGCTACAATAGCATGCAACAGGGATGAATGGAAACGTTACTGGAACCCACTCCAGCAAGTCGATGAACAATGGGAAAACAAGTGATACAAGTGATTTGATTTTAAGTAACTCTGGGTGATGCTAGGGCTTGTCCTGCTTTTTATGCTCTAGGATCACTTCTTATAGTACTGAGGGATCCAGTGTGGAACTGTGGATTCAATATAGGGTTTGCTGCATGCAAAACAAGTGCCTTAACCTCTATATTGTTTTTCTGGTATGCATTTATTTTCTTTAATTTCTTTCTGTTGTTTAGTTGGAGACATGGTTACTATATTGGTATTTCTCAGTTCTACCAATGTGGTCAGAACCCTTCACCATAGTCTCTACCTCTATTCTAGCCCATCTTTTAATTTCCTCACCTGTTGGATATTCTGAGTCATTATTGCAAAGCTAAGATTTTACTGTTCTGCACCTCTATTCTCTGGTTTAGTTTCTGTACATATCACAGGTGAATGAAATCACCAAATATCTGTCCCTCTACATCTGGTTTATTTCACATATCATTAAACATCTCAGTTCTATCCATGTTACACTGAACTCAAGATTATCTTCTCAACTTTTATGGAATGTTGCTTTTACCCATGACCTCTACCAAGGATGGAGGAGATACCCGTTAAGAAAGAGTTCTTCGCTTGAGGCCAGTAAAGTACCCAGTTAACCTCTACCACAACCATGGAACATTGTGGGCTTGAGAAATTTCCAGAAACTTCTAAGGAGACAACTCAAACCAAAATGGCTCTATGGACACTGATGCATTAGAAGCAGAGCTGTGCGCTGTGTTGAAGTGTTTTTTATCTCACTGCTCCCACCATGAATTTTATTTTAAAAGTCAGGGTTATCTGGATAGAAGAGAAGAACCTTACTGCTAAGAAAGAACATGTAAAGGAAGAAGAAAATCTGATCTTCCCTGTCTAGCAACTTTTGGAGAAAAGAGTGTGTATTGCTTTATGCCAAGTCTAACGAGGATAACAGTCTACGATATTTGAGAGTTTTTAGGAGAAGATTATCACAAATTATATTCACACAGGCATCCACTGTTCACAAATATACAAGGAACATATGCAATTATATCTCCTAGGAATAGGATATAGGGGGGGAAAAACACCTTCTTGGTAGAAGAAGAGAATGAGATATCAAAGTGATTTTGAATGAACATTCTCCAAGGAAAAGTTCTGTTTGGCCTTTAGTCCTTATAAGCACAGAGTAATTTGTAAGGTTCTGTCTTAGTCTAATCAGAGATTGAAGAATACAGTAGTGCAGCAACCTTACACTCTTCACATTTTCTGTAATATAATTCTTCAGTTAGTTTTGCTTAGTTTTCATAACTCTAGAGAGAATACCCCAGCTTTGAAAGAAAACGAAGGCGACATGGTGTTGCCAAAACGTTTTACTATTTGATCACACCTCTGAGCCTAGATAAATCTTTTTAATATGACATTTACATAATTTGTCTATAAATTAGTATTTCAGTACGTGATGTACATGGTGTTAAAAAATTACAATGTGAAATTAAAGGTGGAGCATATTTCCTAATCTATAATATATGAGGAAATTTTACTTAAATTATTCTCTCGCAGGATGAATTTTAAAGAAAATTTTATAATATTTTCTGTGCTACAATCCATTTTAGAAAGAAAAATGATGATGCTTTTGTTATTTATTATTTCTTATGGGTTTTTAATCAAAGTTTGATGAAATACTGAAGAGAGAATTAAAGTCTTGTGACTAATTCATATGTGTTATTCATATGAACACAAATGAAACCAAATTAGAAACCAATAAAATAACATTAAATTAACAGAATAGTGAGACACTGTGAATCTAAATAAAGAGCAGGATTGCTTATACCTTAATAATAAAGAAAACAAGTAGGCTTTTTCTTTTTTGGAGGGAGGGATTATTTCAATAATAGAAGAATATATTTAGGGGTCTTAGGTTCCAAACCCAGCATAGCGTGATCTCCCAAGCACCAACAGTAGCAACTTCTGAGAATGGACCCATATGGACCCAAAACAAAAAAAGTAAAACAAAACACAGTTGACAAAACTGTGACAAGGGGAAAGGCTTAAAGTTGTGCTTTTAAGAACGTCATAAATATATGGAGAGTAAGGCAGGAGGTAAAGCACTTGCTTTGTGTGAAGTTGGTACCAGTTCAATACCTTGAGCCATATGGCCTCAGAACACCACCAAGGATCGTGCCTGAGCACAAGTCAGGGGTCAGCCCTGAATGTCATCAACAAACTCAACAAAATCCTAAACAGCTTCACAGCTTCATTAGTCTCTGCACCTATTTCTGAGACTTTTCTCTCTTTCTCTCTCATATAAATAAGTGGTTCTTTATTCATATGATTTTTGGACTGCTAACCTTTATTTGAAGTTGGCTATATTTTACGTTCATTCTTATTAAAGGAAGCAGAGAAAGGGATAGGCGAAAATGTTTTTTCACAGATCCATGAAAGGAATCCTGACATAAACTGTTTTCCTTCAGGAATAGGACATTTTACTAAATTCTTATTATCACATCACTCTTTCTAATAATAGAAAAATGTGACAAATATAGCAAATATGGTTGAAATGTTGGACCAAGTTTCTATTGTATAAGGGACTGGAGAAACAGTACCATGGGTATGGTGTTTGCCATGTACCTGACTCATTGGGTTTGATGCCTGACACCGAATATCGTCCCCCATAATCACCAAGAAAGATCTATGAGCAGAGAGTCAGGAAGAAGCCTTGAACACAGTTGGCTGTAACTCAAAGTGGAAAAACAAAGTTTCTACTATGGTGAAAAATAAAAGGTTTAATTGATTATAACAGGAATATTCCACACTACTACGAATAAAGAAAAATGAACATCAATAAGGTTATTTTGTTGGTCATACTAAATAATAAAGCTACACTAGGGCTTATTAATAAATTTTGGCATTTCATATATTGTATTTCAAAAAAGAAAGAAAGACAATATCAACTAGAGATTATTACTTAGAACTAAGGTCTATTCATATTTATGTCATTTGGGTAAATATCTTTGTTTTGCTGATATTCTCAGTTTAACTATTGCTACACATAACTTTAAATAAATGAAATGCCCATTAATTTTATTCCTAAAATACTAAATACTTGATAACACTATTATTACTAGTAAATCATGGTGGTGTGAAAGATGTACTTTAGAAATATAAAATTTTGATATATGTTAGTCATTGCAAGGTGAGATTTCAATACATAATTTTTGTTTGGGGGCCACATCCAAAGGTATTCAGGCTTTCTACTGGTTCTGCTCTCAGGTTTTGCTCTTGGTAGGTATTGGGGAATCATATGGGATACTAGAGATTGAACCTAATTTTCTGCCTTGCTAGTCAAGTGCCCTATCACTGAATTATGTCATGAACCCGTAACAACATATAATTTAATAAAATATAATTCACTTAATTAATACTTATCTAACAAGTGTTATGTTGCATTCACAAATATAGGCTATACTATCAATAAATAACTTAAAGTAGATACGAATCACTTTAAAGATAATAGTATGTGATTTTTTGCAACAAAAAAGAAGTCATAGGAAATTATTCTGCATTTCTTTACTTGCATTCTCTCTCTGCATATATATATATATATACATATATATATATACAAACACACATTAAAAAAATCTTCCCAAGTGATCTTCATCGACTAGTGAGTTTCTTCCCTCTAAAAACATCATAGATTAAAAATGTAATTAAATAGGAGTCTGAGGACAGACTAATTACTACACTGATGTTTCTGCAGCAGATGGGTGTGGAGCTGGATATTTAGGTTTCTCCTATTTAATCAGTGTGTGGGTGTTTCAACACTCTATTATATCCACATCTGTTCATAATCCAATGGTGGAACATTCCAAAAAGCTATCCTGTATGCTGTTACTTCTAATCAGTTTTATTAATTGTTTCCTGTTTTTCAATAGAATAATTGCCATAGATTTCTAAGCAATTTGTTTTTTTTCTTTTTTTATCTTTCTCTCTTTCTCACCCCTCATGCCTCTCCCCTTTCTTTCTTGTTTTGGGCCATTTTACCTAATAGGATTTTTCTATTATTTGGCTATATTTCTGCTCACTCCATTTTTTTTTATTTTCTAGAATATGATTTAAAGTCTGGTCATTCTACTAGTGTTGTTAGTGATTATAAAACAGATGGGAGTATTTATAATATGCTAACGGCATTTAAAACACTTTATATATTAAGATATTCTCATAAATATATCAAGTCGTTTCTAGATTATGATATTGAATAAAGACATTTGTTTATTATGTTTGAATTTTGTTTTATATGCAACAGGCAACATATTTCATGAAATATATCATATTCCATTTTTTTTTTTTTTGCTTTTTTGGGTCATACCTGGAGATGCTCAGGGTTTACTCCTGGCTCTTTGCTCAGGAATTACCCCAGGTGGTGCTAGGGGGGACCATATGGGATGGCAGGTATTGAACCAGGGCTGGCATGGGCCAGCCGCGTATAAGGCAAATGCCCTACCCGCTGTACTATCGCCTCCGGCCCCTCATATTCCATTTTTAAGTAATTATATAAATGTTATTTTTCCTATCAAAAAACGGGTGAGCAACAGCATGCTTTCCTCTAAGGAGGCAGATTTCAAATATCTTAACTAGAATTGGCAATACCATATCGGTTTTACAAATGAAGTTTGCCATTGAAAATATGTAAGTAGATATTTATGACTCTACCTTCACAAAAACCTACATTGTGTCAGATCTGTCCCCTGACTTTTTGTGTGGGTCATAGCTTTTATTCTTTAAAATGTACTGATGTTTTTATCCAGAAGATTGTTTGTTTGTCTGTTTGTTTTGGTGCCACAGCTGGCTAAGCTGAGGGTTTCCTCCTAGCTCTATAGTCAAGGATCATTGGTTCAGACTCTGGGCACTATGTGTGAGAATTCAACTTGGCTCAGTCATGTACAGGGCAGTGGCCATACTTGCTACATCATCTCTCTGTAACCCAGAATACTTTCAAAAGTTCATAATGCATCGACATTCTTTTTAGAGGAGGTAGAGGGTTTGGCTATAGCCAGATATGCTCATGGATTACTCCTGTCCCTTTACTCAGAAATTATTCCTGACATTGCTTGTTGGGCAGACATCATATGGAATGCTGGGGAGCAAATCCAAGTCACTGTAACTGCTGTACTATCTCTCCGTTCCCTCTATTTATGTTCTTAAAATGAAAAACATTGACTGCGCATTTAATCACTATGATGAACACATTTATTTTCCTTGAGAACACATAAGGAACTTTTTATAATGGATGGTTAATTGTAAAAAATTATTTTTTTTTCAGTTATAACAGCAATACTTGAAGTCTAAATCCAGAAATCAAACATTATTTTAAAATACATTATTAAAACCATTTTAAGGTACAACTTAAAATTTTTATCAAATATCTATAAAATTAGAACTTGTTTAGCAATTTATAGTAACTTACATTAGCAAAGTACAGCATTAATTCATTTTTTTATTTTGTCAACAATATTCCGTTCAATACTATCAACCCACATATCTGCAGGTTGGTCAAATTGTTCCTATTAGTCACTGCAAGGAAGACTCTGACATACAGGAGTAAAATGATGTTAGAAATGATTTATAGGATTTGGGTTTGTGTCAGCATTTTTATGGAACACATAAAAGTGGATATTGCTTGAGATTAGATGCATTTGGGAAGTGTGAGTTAATTCTATGACTGGACAGCTTTATAAATCTCATTGAAGATGAAAGCAATAGATTAGAGCTATACTTAAATGATATGGGTTAGTATTTACTCAGAGCACCCAGGACAGAGGTAGATTTGTTGCCTTGTACAATGTTAGTAATTTCTCTCTCTCTGTCTCTGTCTCCCGGTCTCCTATCTCCCCCTCTCTCTCTTTCTGTTACTCTTTTTCTCTGTCTCTCTCTTTCTCTACGTGTCTGATTATCATCTCATGTATGTTAAACTATGTTTTTTTATTAACAGTTATGTTCCAAAGTAGAGCATGAGAACTCTTTGTACATACCAGGACAGCCTCTGAATGTTAGAGACTGTTTTACTCTATTTTATTTTGGGGACCACACCTGGCTGTGCTCAAAACTTACTTCTGACTCCGTGATAGGGGTCAGTCCAAGCAGCCTTATGAAAACCTTATGGGGTTCAAGGACTAGAACCCAGACAGGCAGAAATCAAGACAACACCTTACCCACTATACTTTGCTTCCAGCCTCTCTTTATCATGTCAATATGATGTTTTATTTATCAGCTCAGCCTTGATACCAGAGAGCTCTGTAAGTTGGTTTTATTATTAATAGTCAAAGATTTCTAAGAACAATTAACTTTGCCCTAGCCTGCCCAATATGTCTTCTTGAACACTTTTTGACAAATCATTATTATGTAGCTTAATTCCAACTATATAATTTTCTTATGGATATTAACCAAAAGCATAGAAAACGACCGGTGTGTAAGAGCCCATGATATAGTCTAATATGTTTAACAGACTTTTAAATATTATACTGATGAACTTGCATTATTTTACTGAAACCCTTTAAATTTTTCAACATTGTTCTCTTAATCTCACCTAAAGTGTTTCTAACACCTTCAGAACAGGAAATATTTATAATTAGGACATAAAAGGCTACAAATGAGCCCGTGAGACATAAATTTAAATACTTCTGAACAGAGAAGTATCGAGTTATTTACTGTGATTCCTATTACTTTCCAAGGTTTAGTTCTAGAAACTATAGCTTCACATAAGTCTTGGAATAATTAGGAAAAAAGCAAAGTTAAAATAAATAGTAAATAAAATATATAGAATTTCACACAGTAGAAGCATTAAGCATTTATACTACTAAGAGGTAAGGATTATTAAAATTTTTTGATTTATATTTTGTAGTTAAGTTTGATTTATATTTTGTAGTTTTGATACTTAACTACATTTTAAACAATTCTTAAAATGTCATCATTCTTCACTGCAAAATCATTTTTATAAATAAAACCAAATGAAACTTGTTTCTGAAAGTGTCAGTTTTTAACACCAAGAGCAGAGTTGTAAAATGTGTTCCCTTACATAATAGGGGAATCATTTAAGCAAATAAGTTTTCTGGAAAATTTTTATAAATGCCTATGTGTATCTTATTATTATGAAGTTTATTTCTGATGATAAGGTCACCAGATCACTGCTTACTAGACTGTCACTCAAGTAGAAAAAGCTATAAATGGTTTAATTATTTTTTTTATTTTTCAGTGGATAGTGCCAGTTGTTCACATGTGGACAGTACCTTTGATATTTGTTTATTATTAAAATTAAAGTTGAGGGCTGGAGCGATAGCACAGCGGGAAGGGCATTTGCCTTGCACACAGCCGACCGGGGTTCGATCCCAGGCATTCCATATGGTCCCCCAAGCACCTTACCATTTCTGTACTACTATATATTCTAATGAAGAATAATACTGAGTAATAAGAATAAGAAACATGGACAAAATGACCTGTGGAGATGAATTTCATGCTCATAAGTTTCAAAATGGTATGTTTCTTTTCAAAATGGAAATACAAGAGGCTGCATGTTAGTATTGCAGGTTGAGTGCTTGCCTCGCACGTGACTGACCCAAATTCAATTATAGCACCCCATATGGTCCCAGATCCCCACCAAGAGTTATCCCTGAGATGAGAGTCCGGAGTAAACCCTGAACACAGGTAGTCACCCTTCCCAAATAACAATATCACGAATAATCAATAATATATAGAGTAAGATTATGAATAAATCTTTGCAAAGAAACAATAAATGCAAAGAAAATAACTTTTAAAACTAAATAGAAAGCAAAATTCATTAAACTAAAAACATGGAAAAGAATGAATATAAAGATGAACATAGAAATCATGGTTTGATAAAATGTAGAGGACATTGCATGAGGATGATTAATACTGGTTATTACTTAGGTCATAGTTTTTGTCATGGGTGGTTTCACATGTAATTTACCATATTGCAACATTGGATCCTAATTGCAATAAAGTTTAATATGTAATATTGCAACATAAATTAAAATCTAGATTAAAGTGATTATGCAAAGCCCAATATTGAGTGTCATGTTCTTAATTCTAAACATTAACATGAGTTTTCAGATATGTTTAAAGAAACCATTGGTTATAAAGGAAATATTTTGTTAATTGTCCCTCCTAGGTTATAATAGTTCGTTCATGAAGGATGACTTTAAAATAGGTGAGGATATAGATTGCAAATGAAGATAGTATATCTGCTCCCCAGTTCTCATTTTCCCTCATATGTCCGAGACCATAAATTTAAAAAAAGCGATTACCTAGCTATGGATGTGTCCCCTCTGTGGGCCTGGGGAATTTATTCTGACTGCATAAGACTTTCTCTCTATCTCTCGGGGCCAAAACGATAGCACAGCGGGTAGGGTGTTTGCCTTGCATGTGGCTGACCCGGGTTCGATCCCTCGAATCCCATATGGTCCCCTGAGCACCTCCAAGAGTAATTCCTGAGCAAAGAGCAAGGAGTAACCCCTGAGCATTGCTGGGGGTGACCCAAAAAAGCTAAGTAAAGGACTCTCTCTTTCTCTCTCTCACTCTCTCACTCTCTCTCTCTCTCTCAACTACCTCCCTACCTATGTATTTTAGTAATGGCTTATCCAGGTCGTACTTGGGACCATGTATTGACAGTAATTGAACTCAGGGCCTTATGAATGTAAGGAATGTGCTCTATTTATATTCCGAACCATCTCCTCAGTCTCTGGATAAGGTTTTATCATAAGTGAAGTTTTAACTGTAGGATTGTGACACAATTTTGATTTCTCTCTTATTAAGTTGATATTTTTGTAGGATTTGACAAGAGAGTAGGTGTAGTGGGGATATAGCCATGTTAATTTTCCAAGATAAATTTGACTTCCTGTCGTCTATTTCTTACCCTTTGTTTGCTTCACTCTTGCTTTGTTTTATGGTCTAATTTTCTTTTAAAGTATATCAGAAAAAAGATATGTTTTCTTTTCATAAGTTTTAATTTGGAAAAATAAAATTTTGTTTTGTTCAAAATTAAGGCTTAAAGGAATGGGAACACTAGGTGGAGGGGGAAAGTACCTGCCCTAGAGGCAGGCCATGGGGGTTGGAGAGGGAGATGTATTGTAGTATGTGTAGGGGGTCATTGGTTGAGGGTACTGGAAACTGGTGAAGGGATTGGTGTTGAAACATACACATGAAACTCAATCATGAGTATCTTTGTAACTCAATGAAATATTGGAAAATAAATAATAAAACTTCCTAACTTCCTGTCACTTGTGATATCCATGTTTCTTATATGTTTTTATAATTCTATATCCCAGTAGATCAGAAATGATAAGATTTTGTGCATTTTTTTTAAATCACTAAAATATTTTATAGTATGAATTTATTTTGTATGAAGTTCAAAACAGATAAACACAGAATGATCTAAGATATAGGCGACTACAACTATATTAAAGATACATACATACTTATTTAGAAGTATCACTGTCTTCCCGCTCATCGTCGATTTGCTCGAGCGGGCACCAGTAACATCTCCATATGTCCTGTCTCATGCTAGTAGAGCCCAAGGGCACCTGCTTGCTCCAGGAACATAAAGAGCCTCAACCCATTCCATCAGATCATGGGAATGAGGTCTATAATTGTTACTGGTATCTGGCATATCAAATACGACACAGGTAGCTTGCCAGGCTCTGCCGTGCGGGTAGCATACTCTTGCAGTCATCTCAAAATCCAGCATTTATTTTTTTTTTATTTTTTTTTTTTTTTTGCTTTTTGGGTCACACCCAGCGATGCTCAGGGGTTACTCCTGGCTCTGCACTCAGGAACTACTCCTGGCGGTGCTCGGGGACCATATGGGATGCCGGGATCGAACCAGGGCCGGCACAGGCCAGCCGCTGGGCAAGGCAAACACCCCACCCGCTGGGCTATCGCTCCAGCCCCAAAATCCAGCATTTATTGATGAACCATGGGCCTCAAGGCGGCTCCGCGAGCCGGGCTGTGATAGGCTGGTCTGCTGGGTGGAGTTCTGATGAGGGGGAAGTCCGGATGTGGAAAATGGAGGTCCTCATGGAGTAGGGGGATCGTCTGGCTTGTTGTGAGGCTCTGCTGGGGTGGCGGGCCAGGGCTAGAACCTGCCATCCCTCCCGGCACCTCATGAGTGGCTGGGTACAGGGAGAGCCAGTAGCAGCTCTGCCCCATGTCTGTCTTTTTGGGTCATACTCGGCAATGCTCAGGGCTTACTCTGGCTCTACACTCAGGAATTACTCCTGTCGGTGCTTGGGGGACCCTAAGGGATACTGAGGATCGAACCTGGGTTGGCCTCATGCAAGGCGAACGCCCTTCTGAATGTGCTGTCGCTCTGGCCCCCTAGATCCTGTTTCTGACCTTGATTGATGCTTGGGTTGAGGGATACACAGTTCAATGTCCATGAGTGAATGGGGCCAAAGAGATAGTGCAGTGGGTAGGGTGCTTGCCTTGCATGCTGCCAGCCCCTGCCTCGATCCCTAACCATGTATGGTCTCCATGCCAGGAAGGAGTGAGCACAGAGCCAGGAGTAAACCCTGAGTAGACCACCAGGTGTGCCCCAGAAACAAAAATGTCTGAGCAGATCCTGAGTTAGGGGCTAATAGTTATTGCAGTACTAGTTAAGGTGGTACTAGTTTATCCACCCTGCCATTTGCCTGCACGACACCTGGAGCACGGGCTGGGCCGGCCCCTCACAGCGCATGATGAGTAAAAACTAGATCACTCCTAATCACTTGTATCACTTGTCTTCCCATTGTTCATTGATTTGCTCGAGCTGGCACCAGTAATATCTCCATACAACCTGTCACATGCTAGTGTAGCCCAAGGGCAACTGCTCCCTCTGGAATATGAAGAGCCTCAAACCATTCCTTCAGGTAATGGGAATAAGGTCTATAATTGTTACTGGGTTTTGGCATATCAAATATGACATTGGTAGCTTGCCAGGTTCTGCCATTTCTATTTATTCTGGCTTTTCTTCAGTTCACATAAATCACTGCTAGTACTAATGAAGAATTCTAAGAAATTGAATATTTTAAACTATCAGTTACATGGCATTGGAAATAAGAATTGAAGTAGAGTTTAGGAAGTTTTTTTTTGCAATAGAAAACATTTCCAAATGTCAGGAAAGAGGAGACAATGTCCAAAATAAGTTACAAACAGTATTGAAAATACACTTACCTTATTTTGAATTTTCATATAAGTTGTTTTTGATAAAAATTGAATTTTATTTCAAGGAATTAAAGCAATTTGGTTGATTCAAAAAATATCAAAGTACTGAGCCATCAACTTAGGTGACCAGTTATGGATAAAACCACATATATATTAGATAAGTGTTATCAATGCAGTTCACATAATTACAGTGGTAAAATGACACTGCAGATGTAATAACCAGAAGAATCCAAATCCAGAAGGATCTAAGCACAAAGTATCACTGGGAGTATTAAACAACTTTTTTTTTTTTTTTTTTTTTTGCTTTTTGAATGTTGGGTGTTACTCCTGGCTCGGCATTCAGGAATTACTCCTGGTGTTGTTCAGGACACTATATGGGATGCCTTATGGGATTCTGGGGATCAAACCTGGGTGGGCTGCATTTAAGGCAAATGCCCTACCATCTGTGCTATCACTCTAGCCCTTTAAAATAAATGGGCAACTATTACATGACAATTGTGTGCAAAATAAGAAAGTATACAGTGCGATAGAGTAGATTCAATATCCATGCAAATAATATTAATTCTATATTTACTGATGAAAAGTAATCTTGTTTGGTTTTAGACTTTATGACCTTAAAGATAAAAGGAAGAAAGTAAAATTAAGAGATTTTTAGAAATACAGAAAAACATCAAATAGCTATTGTGACATCTGCCTTTAATGTATTTGAATAAGATTTCTTTAGGGTTAGATAACAGAAAAAAAACTAATAGACAGCAGCAACTGCCTCCAAGGAAGCAATATGCACATTTTCTAAAATTTCCAAAGTCCTCTCTGTATATATTAATATTCAAGTTTCTTCACTGCCACCAGAATCATTTTCTTTTCTATAGAGTTACTTTTCTTTTTCAGTAAGACTCAGTATAATTTTTGATTAAAATATATTTTATTCTTAAATAAATAATGACTCATTCTAATTTAAAAGTAAATTTTTATCATATTTGTACAAATGTGAAAGAAAGATATAGTTGCATTGTAGGTAATACTGGCAATTATATTCCTGTAGTTCCTGAATATCCTTTCTCAATAGCACAATTTGATGTCCTATAAAGGTGATATGATGCCAACCATCTTTAAAACTACTGATTTTATCAGGTAAAATATGTAAATATTTGTATGTTTAACATTCTGCTTCAATAATTTGAGGAAAATGTATATGTATTTGGCATAAAAAATAGACATTTCAGTTTTTATTCTCTTTTTACCTCTTCTACATTTTTAAGTAAATATATTAATTTTCACTTTGGAATATCAATGCCATTCAAGATTAAATGGCATAAAGTATTTTCTTAGAAAATCTTTAGATATCTGAAGCATTAAAAAATTAAGAATTTTTAAGAATACTACATTAATTTCATTATTTTGTAATATTTTATTTTACCTGTTGCACTAATTTCTCTTTTGAAAGATGTAGAAAGAAAACTTGTGATGAGGAAAGAAAAACTTTACAGAAAAAGATATCTTGGATTTAAAAATATTTTATTTGCCCCCGAAACAAATGAATTGCCTCAAGAATGTGACCATGTAAGGCTGGAAAATAGCTTAAGCTGGTTGTATTCTAAATTGAATTTGTTACATTTGAAAACGCAGTTGACAGACCAAACTAAATTAACGTCAATTTTCATCCTCCAAATCACTAGATTCTCACAAGGCACCCGGGAGGGATGGCAGGTTCTAGCCCTGGCCCGCCATTCCAGCAGAGCCTCGCAACAAGCCAGACGACCCCCACTCCATGAGGGCCTCCATTTTCCACATCTGGACTTCCCCTATGTCGGGAACGCCACAGGGATCCCTGAAAGTGTCAGGACAGAGGTTCTCTTCTACCTCCGAGGACCCCGGGAGAACAGATGAAAACTCACCGAGTCCGGTGCAGTTCCAAAAAACGCTTTTAATAGTACAAAAGCTCTTCCACAGCACTCCAATATAATGAACAAACTTTAGCTCATTCCGAACTTAGACCATACAAAAGAGCCTAAGTCTCCCACCAAAGAGAGAGGATCTCACCCGAGCTGAGTCCTACCCAGAAGAAGGAGCAAAAGGCCAAAGAGCAAAAAGCCAAAAGCCAAAAGCAAAAGGCTGAGGAGCCAAAAGCCACAGGAGCCAAAAAGCTGAAAGCTAAAAGGCCCAAAGGGTAAAAGGTAAAAGTGAAGGGGTGTTGGGGCGCTCCGCCGGGGTCCCCGACAGTGCCGGGAAGCGAAGTTCCCTTCTACCTCCGAGCCGGCGAGGAATGGATGAACACTCAGGAATCCGATGCAGTTTTAAAGGGCTTTACTTTTCACAGGTTCAAATCATACAAATCAGCAAAAAGGAAAAACCCGATGCTTAGGATTCCAGGCTAGAACCCCAGCCACGTGTAGGCCAAGATGGCAACCACCACGTGTAAAGGCTTGGGAAAGGAGAAGAAAAACTTCCAAGCAGGGCGAACCGCTCACAGCGAGCAGCAGCCCCCAAAGAAGCGCGGGAGAGGGGCCGGAGGCGATAGCCCAGCGGGTAGGGTGTTTGCCTTGCACGCAGCTGGCCCATGCAGGCCTGGGTTCGATCCCGGCATCCCATATGGTCCCCTGAGCACCGCTAGGAGTAATTCCTGAGTGAAGAGCCAGGAGAAACCCCTGAGCATCGCCAGGTGTGACCCAAAAAAGAAAAAAAAAAAAGCGGGAGAGTGAAAACCGGCTAGTTTATATCCCTGCAACTCAGACCTTCCTCCCATTGTTATGGAAAGCAGGGAGTGTTAAATGTCCTTAGATAATCCCTCCCTGCACCTCACCTAGGCCCTTTAGTGTGCTAATGCAGCGGCCCTTAAAGGAGTCCTGCAACAAAGGGGCCTCAAGTCAGCCCTTATATACACCAAAGTAATCCAACTGGGAGGATCATGTCAACAAAGAACTCTAAACAGAGTGTAGTGCCACACCCTATTGCAGGTATAAACAAAGGTTATGCCAAGGTCTAAGCCTTTCTACCAAGATTATCTCTTATGCAAAACACTGGGGAGAGAGATGGGGCTTGTATAAAGTAATACATCTTAACTTCATTAGCTTCATGTAATCTAGATGGTACCCAGAGGTCCTTCTTATTATTATCTGCACCAGGGTGATTCTGAGTATCTTGTTCTCGTGTACTGAAAGGGTCACACTCGCCTGCTTAGAGCAAACTAGTATGATCCTTCCTATAGTCTTCCTATAGTCTCAGCGTAGCCAGGGTGGTAGTCTCCTGGTAAATTCTAACTGTCCCACGCTGGGTGCAGTGGGTATAAAGAGGAGCTGTGCCCAATCTAGAAAACATAGAAGTCTTAGTAGGTGTATAAGTCAGAAGTTATTCAATCAAGGTGACTTCTGTAACTGCCACACCCTCTAGCAGTGTTTACATAGAAGAGAGGTCTCATTAGAATGAACCTTGACTTAAATAGATTAAGCTGGGAGTGAGCAAAACAACAAAACTCCCAGAATAGCTAAATCTGTCCTCCAACACCCCTATTCAGAACTCCACCCAGCAGACCAGCCTATTACAGCCCGGCTCATATGGCCACTTGTGGCCGTGTGTTCATCAATAAATGCTGGATTTAGAGATGACTACAAGAGTATGCTACCCGCACAGCAAAGCCTGGCAAGTTACCCGTGTCGTATTTGATATGCCAAATGCCAGTAACAATTATAGACCTCATTCCCATGACCTGATGGAATGGTTTGAGGCTCTTTATGTTCCTGGAGCAAGCAGGTGCCCTTGGGCTCTACTTGCATGAGACAGGACATGGAGATGTTACTGGTGCCCGCTCGAGCAAATCGATGATGAATGGGAAAACAGTGATAGAGTGATACAGTGATTCTAATTTGAAATATATAAAATTAGTGATTGACAATGCTTGGAAAATTAGTATCTCATACAAAAATATTAATTTTTTATTTCCCAGAACTAGATTTTGGGAGTGTGTGAATATATGCACATGCAGTCACTTAACTGTTAGAGTCAGAGGAGGGAGAGAAATTAACTTTCCTAATTAATCCCTAGGATATTACAGGGTCCTCAAATTGTTTCCAGTGTGCCATCATGCTGTGGGTAGATATCATTATGTGAAAAAAGAGAATCTAGTGATTTGGAGGATGAAAATGACATTAATTTAGTTTGGTCTGTCAACTGTGTTTTCAAATGGCAACAAATTTAAAAAATACAAGAGTATGCCACCCACACAGCAGAGCCTGGCAAGCTACTCATATCGTATTTGATATGCCAAATACCAGTAACAATTATAGACCTCATTCCCATGACCTGATGGAATGGTTTGAGGCTCTTTATGTTCCTGGAGCAAGCAGGTGCCCTTGGGCTCTACTACATGAGACAGGACCTATGGAGATGTTACTGGTGCCCACTTGAACAAATGGATAATGAACGGGAAGACAGTGACAGTGATTATATTAGCCACATCTATATCAATTCATTTGTTTTCAAATTTTTTCCATTCATTTATTGATATTTCACTATTGTCAGATTCATCTTGGATTGGGGAAACAATTGGTCTTTTTGAGGAGAGGGATTCATATTCAGCAGTGCTCTGGTCTCTACATGTGATTGCAGGGATAAAACTGATAGATGGCATGCAAGGCACATGTCTTGCCCCTCAGGCAATCTCTTATGTCCTGCAGACATGATTCTTATACTCATTGAATCATCCATCTGATTGGGGTAAGAGTGATGGATATATGATGGGTAGAATACAGTCAAATATAGAAAAGGAAACTGAAGAAATAGAATAGAGGGTTAAAACACTTACTAGTACGCAACTAATCCTGTTAAAATTGCTTCAGTACTCAGGATGGCCACTGCCAGGAGTGGCCCATGAACTGAGTCAGGAGTACTGTGGCCCAACTCTCACTTACAAAGACACACACACACATGCACAAACACACACATGAAAAAACATACACTTACACACGTGTGTTATATATGCACACAGATATATACATATATACAAATATGTCATATTCTTAAAACATCGTGTATAAAAATGCATGATCTAAGTCATTACAAATTGTACTAATTTACAGGAAAGAGATACATAGTATCTGCCAGAGAGGTGTTATCAGTGTTCAGATTTTGTCCTTAGAGCTAAAGAAGATTATTGATTTAAGTATTTACATGGAAGAATAGTACCATTAGTTACTTCCATTTATTATTTGTATTAGTACCATCCAAATAATAGATAAATTTGACATCTTTGCGGAGAATGACCTAGTAGGGTTCTAGGAAGGGGTAATCAGGTATTTAATAGATTAATAGCATAGTCAATTAAAATTGATAGTATGCAGAACTATCACTGTATCACTGTCTTCCTGTTCATCATCGATTTGCTCGAGCAGGCCCCAGTAACATCTCCATATGTCCTGTCTCATGCTAGTAGAGCCCAAGGGCATGATGTGCTGAAAAACTATATATGCTGAAAAGGAAACCAGGTTCGTTTATATAGAGCCTCAGAAGAAGCCAGGGGAACCCCCACACTATGAGGGCAGTCATTTTCAACATCAGGACTCCACAGTTAGTCAGAGCTCCACCCAAGAGAAAAGTTGATCTCAAGCCTTGCTTGTCAGAGTCCCGACCTACAGCGAAGCCTATTTCAAGCCAAGGTATGCCTGATCCAGAGACTCAGAAACAAGGGGCAAAGCTGCTACCAGCTCTCCCTGTGCTCAGCTGGTCATGAGGCACCCAGGAGGGAAGGTGGTTTCTAGCCCTGGTCCGCCATGTCAATAGAGCCTCACAAGAAGACAGAGAAACCCCCACACCGTGAGGCAATGATTTTCAACATCTGGACTCCACAGCTCCTCAGAGCTACACCCAAGAGAAAAGCCCATCTCTCCATGATTCGTGTGGCCTCTTTGCACTGCATGGTTCATCAGTAAATGCATGAGATGAGAGCCTACTACTGAGAGTATACCACCCACATGGTAGAACCTGGCAAGATACCCATGTCATATTTGATATGCCAAAAAACAGTAACAATCATAGACCTCATTCCCATGACCTAAAAGAATGATTTGAGACTCTTTGTGTTCCTGGAGTGAGCAGATGCCCTAGGGCTACACTAGCACACAACTGGACATATGAGATGCTACTGGTGCCCACTCATGCAAATCAATGGACAACAGGAAGACAAGTGATACAAGTGTAATTTATAATTTGAATAATCATCACTTCATTGAACAAGGACATCTTACTAGGTACAGTGATTTGATGATTATTTAAATAGTTGAAATAAAGATATATAATAACCATTAATTTGTGAATAAAAACAAGGATATAGCTTGGTGTTGAGGTTTATATTTAGGAATCACCATAATATATTTGATCTATGAAACTGTAAAAGAGATTCTTAGAATCACATAAACATTGTAATAAAATATTTTCATAGTCATTTGAGGAATTGAAAATGCCAAAAAGAGAGAGAGAGATGAGGGAAAAGAACAACAGGCAGAAGGAAAAGAACAGAAGTAGAGTTGTCAATTGTATGATAAGATAGTGATACAGAGATGGAAAATGTCCATTAGCAGGAACATTTGAGGGCATCTTTGACAATTTAGTTGTGGAATGTTCAAGTCTATCTTGGAATCATGAGTGGTATGTGAGGAAATGCAAATAGTGAAAATAGTGTGGCAGTGCCAAAAAATGTGGCAAAATAAGTTAGCTGAAAGATTCTAAGTATAGAAAAAGTGAACACATGAAAAAGTGATGGATATGGAAAAGGTTAGTATCGTTTAGCCCAATGAGAACCTTGTTGCTTTTCTCTTCCAGATTGACCAGTACTGTGGGTAGTTTTCCAGGAAAACAAAATGCTCCTCAGAATCCTACTAATTCATTATTGTCATCTAACTTTATCATCTCTTAAAACACTTGAAACTACAAATAACAGAGCTGTGATTTAGAAGAAGGGTGATTCCTTGTGCTCAGGTTTCAAAACCTTTTTCTTCTCTCCCTGTTTAAATATTCAAAAAACACCCCAAGGAGTTGCCCTCTGAGTTTGACATTGCTTCTCTGAACTTCCTTTCTCGAGATTTTGGCTTATTGAATCATGGATGACTGATCAGCCGCAAGTGAAATGTTTGTTTCACCTTCTGCTTAGCAGATTTTTGACAACATTGATTGAGCTCTCCTTGCCTGGCTGCTTCTTTGCTACTTTCCTATGACTGATCCCTATAAGTCCCTGGAACAAGTTAAATACTTTCCTGAGCAGAAAAACAGCACTTATGATAATATACTATAGGATAGTTCTTAGATTCCCTTTACATAACAATATTGATCTCTAATAGGCTAGTTCTTATAGTAATGATGCAATGTATTTAAACAATAGATTTTATATTTTATCTTACTTCTCTTGTTCCCAGTGGGAGTATGGCTTTGAAGAAAGTTGCTTCATTGTGCACAACAGTGGCAGAGCTGCCTTATATTTAAAATAATCTCAAACGTTATCCTAGATTATTCTATTACTCTATAAGGTTGTGCATGTTCTTATTTTATAGAGTAAACTTAAAACTGCTATGTTTGAAGCATACAATGCTGAATTTAAACCAAAATTCATTTAAAACACTCTTGTTTCATTTTCAGGACAATGGACTGTTATCAATGGACTGTTATCTGAGGACTGATAAATAAGGACCAACAATTCTGGATTCAATTATGTGTTTTAGACCATGGACTTCAAAAGTTTTTCTGATGTGGAAATGTATGTTTTCTGTATTCCAATAATTTTAGGCATAGAGACATAAACTTCTCAGGTTCACAGTGCTTCCTTTAATCTTCATTTTTTTTTTTTTGCCAAGAGAAACCCGGCAATGCTCAGGGGTTTCTCCTGGCTCTGCACTCAGGAACCACTCCTGGCGGTGCTCGGGGGATCATATGGGATGCCGGAGAACGAACCCGGGCCAGCATAGGCTGGCCGCATGCAAGGCAAATGCCCTACCCGCTGGGCTATCGCTCCGGCCCATAATCTTCATTACTTTTAACAGAGAAACTTTATTTTGTAGAATTAAGGACGGATAATGGTGTACACAGTTTTCTTTTATTCTGAAAGAATTTTTTGCTCTTTAGCATGTAAGAGGCAATCAAGCAGCTTTATTCTTTATATATATGTTTAATTAGACTATTATTTATTTGATAGAGAACTCAATATATAAAACCATCAAAGTATGGTCCTATTAAATTGCCCCTCCACAATCAAAATTTTACATTTTTATTGGCAGGGGAATGAGAGCCATTGTTTTCACTGGTTTTGGCATATCGAATACATGTAATGTATGGCTGGACATGTAATGCGACTTGCAGATGACTGCTGGACTTGAGCTGTTATCAACTGGGTCCCACGGGGTGTCAAAAGATCACGTGGCCATCCACCTACAAAATGGTCAGACTTCTTCAAGACCCTGAAGGAAAAAATTTGAGGCTCTTCGTATTCCTGGAGCAAGCAGATGCCATTGACTACACTGGCACATGGCATGGACAAATAGAAATGTTACTGGCACCCACTCAAGAAAATCGATGAATAACTGGATGTTAAGTGATTAGTGATTAGTAGGGGCCAAGGCTGGGACTGGACAAGTACACCTAGAGATGCTCCTGGCTCTTCACTTAGGAATCACTCCTGGCAGGGCTCTATGAGCATATTTCAAGATACTAGGAAGATTAATTTTCCCTTCTAAATAAACTGAATGGATCATTTCGCCATATCAGAGTTTAATTAATCTGACTTTTGTATTCTCTACTGCTTTCATGCTTAAGGAAAGGAAATTAAGTATAGGAGTTGTGACATATGTAATTTAGAATTTTAAGGCATCCCTTTGAAATAATCTAAGCACTAATTTGGGATCAATCAGAAGACTTAGAATATGAAGTTTTTCTGTTTTCAGGTGTATTTTTGAGGAAGATGATCAGAGCAACAGAAAATAAGGAATATAACACTATTGTCTGCAAAGGTACTTTATAAAATGAGGATTAAAGACTTGTGAAAACATTGTATAATAATAATGAGCCATTTTTCACATCCAGACTTCCCTCTTGTCAGAACTCCACCCAGCAGAAGAACCTATCACAGCCCAGCTTGCGCAGCTGCTTTCCGCCTGCGCAGTTCATCAATAAATGCTGGAGATCAGAGGTGACTACAAGAATATGCCACTTGCACGGCAGAGCCTGGCAAGCTACCCGTGTCGCTTTTAATATGCCAAATACCAGTATCAATTATATACCTCATTCCCATGACCTGATGGAATGGTTTGAGGCTCTTTATGTTCCTGGAACAAGCAGATGCCTTTGGTCTCTACTAGCATCAGTCAGGACATATGGAGATGTTACTGGTGCCCGCTCGAGCAGATCAATGATGAACGGGAAGACAGTGACAGTGAAGAAAATATCATATTTCTATAATTATTTATATAATAAATATAATAGTATAAGGGAATTTTGATCATTATAAATGGTTCCCTTAATGTATCTGTCATATTCCAATTATTAAAGGTATAATTTAAGGTTGCATAAATGATAATGAAAAGTTAATCTGAGAGATCTCATGCTCCTAAGAAGTCATATAATAAAATCATAATATGTAGTAGCTTTTATAATATAGGTTTTTCCCATGCCTTATATAGTAAATTGTTTCTGTTTTTTTATAGATATAAGCAAAGTTAGTTTGGGGACAAGAATAAAAGATTGGGGCCCAGAGATGATTCAGTGGCGGAGTGCCTGCACTACAGACAAGTTTTCATGTCCCTATCACCAACTCATAGGGACATGAGACCTCATTCCGGAATGGATTGAGGCTCTTTATGTTTCTGGAGCAAGCAGATGCCTTGGGCTCTACTAGCATGAGACAGGACATATGGAGATGTTACTGGGGCTCGCTCGAGCAAATGGATGATGAACGGGAAGACAGTGACAGTATCACCAACTGGGATCCTTGTGTGACCATGGTGAGCTTTAGTGTGACATGTGTATAATCTTTATAGAACCCTGCAACCAAAAATTGCAATGACAATGATGATAACAATAGAGGAGGGAAGAATGAAAGAATGAAAGATAACAATGAAAGTGATGAGTCTCTTCTGTTTACACAGCATTGACTTAAGGAGAGTATATTTAATTCCTTAAGAAAACTTGCTTGAAATGATAATGAATATTTTGATTGCCAGTCCAACCAAAATATAACAATGGCCCTCTTTACTAGAGATGCTAATCTATTATTTCTTTATTTTCGACAGATATTCTTTTTTGTCCTGTGTGCTTTTGAATTCCTTAGCGCAATGATTTCCCAATCTTTTAGTATTTTCTCTTAGATAACAGACCCAAGAAGAGAGAAACACAGTTTCAGGCTTTAAATTTCCATTTCAATTTTCTTTTTGTTTCTCTGTTTCTACATTTTGTGGATTTATATCTGGCACAGATTCAGATTAGTACTAAGCATCAGTAATGAAAGATTGGATTTATCTTAGGAAGCTGCTAATCCTATTGAGTGGTTATCATTGGGAAATATTTAGGGGAATTTCACAATAACCTTGGGGAGAAAACCTTAATATTTTGTCACTAGAGAACTAAAGCTTTAAATAAATTAAATAAAAGGAATATAAGCTCAATTCTAAGATACTTATTATAGTGCCTATAATATAATAGTGTTTAGAACAAAAATAGATTACACAACAGACCTTGTTTTCATAGAAATATATAGCATAATATGGTATGAATGAACAATTACATAAAAATTGAACATGTTATTTTTGTCACAATGTGATAAATTCAGACAAAGAAAGTATTTTGATTGGCAGGATCAAAGAAATCTTAAAGAAAAGGTAACTTTAAAGAGGAGAGTTGCAAAATTTCAGCTGATGCAATTGAGACCTTGAAGGGCAGATTGTTCAACAAAAAAGGAAAAATAGGGAGAAAACTGTTCATGGAATTGGAAATCATTTATGTGCTTTGGTATTTTATTAAAAAATGAGTTTAGGGGACCAGAGCAATAACACAGTGGGAAGTGCATTTGCCTTGCATGAGGCTCACCCAGATTCGATAATGTGCATTCCTTTTGGTCCTCCAAGCACTGTCAAGAGTAATTCCTGTGTGCAGAGCCAGGAGTTACCCCTAAACATCGCCGGGTGTGGCCCAAAAGCAATGAATGAATGAATGAATGAATGAACGAATGAACGAACTAATGAATGAATGAAGTTTTGGAAGTAGGAATAATAGAATAGGGGTGAGGTACTTCCTTGCATGTATTTGACCCAGGTTCATCCCCTGGCATAGCGTATAATCCACAATCCCACAAGAATTATCCCTAGGAACAGAACCAGGAGTAATCATGAGTGCCACATGACATGGCTTGAAAAGCAAAATAAAACAACAGCAACAAAAATAAATTTACAGAGATAAGTGAAAGCATTACGCCAAGTACCAATCCATACCGGTGGAGACACAAGAAGGGCACAAAGCTGTTCTCAATGTGAAGTTTCCCATATCAGGTTAGCCTTATCACAGACACTATTAGAGGATCAACTCCACAGTTTTTACTGACCATATTGAGTAACACCCGAATTATACCTCTGAGAAGCAAAGCTGGCCTCTGAGGGTTACCCTGAGCACCTAGAAGAAGAAATATTTAGATATAGCATATAAGGAAAAGGTATATTAAAAAAAAGTATGGAAATCCACTATATTTAATATCTGGCCTGATTGCATGAACACTGAGCTTCAGAGGGATTCTGTTAGCTGTGTTCCCACAACTGTTGCCGATATGGGATTGAACACAGGGTACTGGAAACTCATAGGTCACCAAGCGGAGTCAAATCCTGGTGAACCTTCAGTAAAGATTAGAAAGGGGAATTTCCATTCTGTTTTCTTTCAGCAATTACTCTAACATCTGCCAGGGCCTCCAAAATTTATTTTACTGACTCTCCATAGAGCTGTTGGTGGTTACAGTTTTAAACACCAATATATTACGGGGAACCAACTAACCTCAGGTCCTTATGAACTGTGTGTAAAATTAACACACTAATGACACAAGAGGTCTTTGGCTTTACAGTTCTTTTACTTATTTAGGGTTTTGGGCCACACCAATGATGATGCTCAGGACTTACTCCTACATATTCACACAGGGATCACTCCTGGCAAGCCTCAGAGGACACTGTTTGACTGAGTGCAAGACAAAGGTCCTTTTATACCATACTATTTCTTCTGACCCCTTACAGTTCTTTCACTTAACAACTTGTTATTTCACAGTTTGTGTGGTTATAGCTCTGAGCATTACAGCAGCTGAACTGAGACCTCTGCTTCCTGCACTGCAAATCTGATTTTCAGTAGAAAAAGACAAGTGCAAATCCCAAGTAGCTCTGCAGTGAATTCCCAAGACAGACGATGCCTACTTTAAAGAAAGTTCATATCAGACATACCTGAGATAAAAGCCAATTTACTGGGATGGGGTAATGTACCCTAAAATACATATCTCTAGCCGAGGTGTGGAAAATATACACTTTGCCCCTGCCAAGGAGTTTATATGCTGTTTCTCAAACTGACCCTACCCTCCAAGTTTCCAGCCATTGCTTCCTAGAGGGAGAGCTTGGAACTGTAGACAGTTTTTACTTATTTATTTATATATTCATTCATTCATTCATTTATTCATCCATCCATCCATTCAACATTCATTCATTCATTCATCCATCATTCATCATTCATTCATTCACTCATTCATCCATTCATCATTCATTCATTTAGTTATTCATTCATTTTTATCTATTTATTTATCTTTTTTTTTTTTTTTTTTTATTTTTACCTTCTTAGCAGGATCTGTTACCAGTTGTGTATCTTCTCCCAGGGAGTTCAACCATGTTCTGGGCCCAGAAATCTGCATGTTAAGTTTTCCCTGGGCTGAGTTCCACAGAAGGTCATGTGTCTAAAAGGCCTTCATATCTTTTTTGTTTGTTTGTTTCTGTCACAAATACCACATGCCTGAATTTTTCAGCAGATTACTTTCTGTGTGAGGCTCATCTGGCAGGCAGCAAGGCTGCAATTTGGGTTGGTTTAGTTAACAGATAGTGGTTTTTCTCCCAATGAATATTAATCGGGGCTCTTACCTTGGCCTTCAGGACAGTTGTAACAAGTCACCAAAATTGATAGTGGCAATCAAGAGACTATGGAGTTGTTACAATAAAAGATGGTAAATAAAGGAAGAAAGAAGACTTGGCTGTCTTTGACCATCTGTTGAACTTGACTTTTCAAATGTCCCCTTCTAAGGAGATTAATATATTGTCATGGAGCTTATTACAGCCAATACATGCTCAATTCAGGTAGAAGAGAGTTCTCCTGAATGAAATCATTCAACTGGAAGAACTGAAAATGCTGGATTTTTTAAAATGAGTCCACATAGGATTACAATATTTAAGGATTTTAAAGGGTTACTTTTACAACTTTGTATCTGTGTATTTGCACCACCACTGAATCCTGGGGTTGTTTACTAGGCTATAGAGGCAAACCAAAATAAATCTCTAACTAAAGATCACAAGTGTGGTAGAATAATTGATCATGAAGTTAAGGGAAAGTTAAGAAGAGACAGATGACTAGAGAGCATACAAGTATAGAAGGAAAGAAAAGCAAGTATCCTAAAATACAGTGTTGGAAAATGCATTGCTTTTTTTTAGGTTGTGAAATATAAGATAATTAATCATCGTCTTTCCTTCTAAACTTATGGGAATTCAAGGATTAGATTTACTGAAATAAGAAATAAAATAAGTATGTAAAACATCATAAAACTGTTTCATGTGCTACACTATTAATAAACAATCCAGTACTGAGTTTTAAAAGGAGATAACTCATGAGGTAGTATAGTAGGTAGTGGTCTTGTACTGCATGTGGTTGACCCAGTTATGTGGATCCCCTGACTCCTGATATAGTCCTCCAGCATCTCCAGGAGTGATCCCTGAGCACGGGTACCTAAGCAAGAACAGTTGTGTGTGATGCAATCACACTTCAACAATAATTGGCTTGATTAAATAAATTAAATAAAAGAAAGTAAATAAATGTGCTGAACCCACAATCACACCATATTTTAAGACAAAAGCAATTTCCTAATCACAGTATGGAAAGAGGAGCCAAAACATTCAAGTTTGCTGAACCTAGAAAAGGAGATCAAAGTTCATGCTGTTGACTGAGTTTGCAGGACAGTCCCTGAATAGCAAGTCTAACGGAAGAAAAAATTCTTTAATTAGAATCCTGAAGATTCTTTAGTTGGCTCAATACCTATTTATTTATACATGGATAAAACATCAAAAGTAACAACTGCCTGGAATATTCAGATCAATTACAAGTCTTAAGCAATTCTAAGAACTGTTGAAATTCTTGTCCATGTAGAGACATGGTATACTGAAAATGACCAAAAAATTGAAGTATAACACCTCTCAATAAAATTACTCAATTGTAATAAATTTTTCAAGTACTAATTTAATTTGTTATATTTTTTGCTTTTGGAGCCATATCTGACTATGCTCATGAATCACTCCTGGTGGGGCTCAGGGGACATATAGGTGCTAGGATCAAAATCAGGTTGTTTGCATGCTAGGCAAGTACCCTATCTATTGTACTATCTCTCTGGCTCCAACAATGTTAATTTTAGATGCAAATGAAATTAATGCTAATTTTAACCAAGAAGTTAGAGAAAACTAATCTTAGTTCTATAAACTGACTTTTAAAATCAAAGAGGAGGTTGTATTGGAGTACAGTAGATAAGGCATTTGCTTTGCATACGACTGACCTATGTTCCATCTACTCACCCCATATTGTCCCTAGAGTACTTCCAGAACTGATTCCTGACTACAGAGTCAGAAGAAAGCCCTGAGCAACAATGAGGGTGGACCAACTGCAGTCCCCTGCAAAGAAAAGAAAATGAGAAAGTGTTGGGGAGCACTACCAGGGTCCCCGACAGTGCCAGGAAGTGAGTTCCCTTCTATCTCCGAAGCCTGTGGGGAATGGATGAAGACTCAGGAATCCGATGCAGTTTTAAAAAGGGCTTTACTATCACAGGATCCAATATACACCAAGAGCAGGGAAAACCTCCGGACTCTGGGTTCCCAGCTAGGCCCCAGCCAGGTGTAGGCCAAGATGGCTGTCACCACGTGTTGAGGCCCAACAGAGAATGAAGAGGACGGAGAAGCAAAACACCAAGGGAAGCCGAAATGGCAAAAAGGGGAAAAAAAGAGAGAGAGCTTCTTTCTTCTTGCAGCTTATTTTATAGCTAGAAATCCCCTCATACTCTCCAGCCCAGCCCATTCTGGGCTGGGCTATCTAGAGATGAAAATAGGAAATTAGCTCTATAGAATGTAGCAACTTCAGGAGTCCATCTGGCTATTTACAAGGACCCAGAGCTAATTAAAAGTCTCCTAGTAGAGCTGGGAGGAGCTGTAAGCTGAATGTAACTTTCTCTGGCAGGAACGATCAAATGCCCTCAGGTAATTTCTCCCAGCACCTCACCTAATATCTTGAACCAAGATCTGTCTGGAATTGCCTTTATAGGGTAGAGAAGGGGGCTTCTGAGATGGCATGTCTCTGTACCAAAGACTAATACTAATGCCAGTTAAATATTTCTCCAAGCCTTCACAAGAGTCTCGTCTACTTCATGGTAGTTTTGTATTTTAGTTGCCTTTGAGTTATCAGGGAGCCATGCTTGCTTGCTTGGAGGCAAACAGCATTTCTCTCTGGTCTAATTACTTAGAGATCCAACGTGGCCAGGCAAATATGCTGGTAAGATCTAGCTAGTCCCACGATGATTGTGGTAGCATGAGAGAATATTTATAGCAGCCAGTACAGAATACATGGTCAGGTAAGACTGCCACATTCAGACTATCCCCTATCTATGAAGTGACCTGCAGGCAGCAATCCAGGGCAGATGCAGAGGCCTAGGCTTTTAGTGTCCTGCAACAAGGAAGCACTGGAAAACTATATCATAAAGCTAGCTTTACTTCAGTATTAAAACTGTAAAATAATATATAAAAGTAATCCACTGGGGCTAAAGAAATATATTTCAGGTAAGATGGTTTCTTGCATGTAACTGACCTAGGTTTGATCTCTTGCACCACATATTGCTCTCTGAACACCAGCAGAAGTGATCATGAGCACAGAGACAGTACCACTGCCATGTGTGGCAAGAAAGAGAAGAAAGGAAGGAAGAAAGAAAAAAGGAGAAAAGACAAAAAAGAAGGAAGAATTAAGGAAGAAAAAGTGAGGAAAAAATAGAAAGACAGAAAGAAAGAAAAAAGGAAGGAAGGAAGAAAAAAGAATAAAATGCATGCAAAGACCATCATCTATTATGATCCTAGAAACAACAATACTTTTTCATAGTATTTTAATTAGCATATGCTAATACATTAAAAAAACTGACCAATGTACTTTATAAAAAAAAATTAAATAAAATGTGTGATTCAATAAATGCAGAAAGAAGCACTAGAAAAAATTAACATCCATTTAAACCGATTAATTTTTTTTTAATTCTACTTTTTTCTGGATTAAAATAGCTATTTACTAAATTTAAAATCTAAAACCTCATAGATAACATTTCCAAATGAGATTTGCTAAAGCTATAAATCAGGATGTTACTCATATAAGTGGCATTGAATATTGCATGTGAGATCTAAATTAGAGAACAAAGGGAAAAGAGAAAAGAAAAACATACACTAAAAAGCAAAAAAACAGATCTATATCAATGGAAATATCATTTAGACAGAAAACTTTAGGACTCACAAATGATTTAGTTAATACATAATCAATGCATAAAATTAATTATATTTCTTCATATTAGCAAAAATAGTAAAAGCTTTTTTTTTCTTTTTTTGTCACATTAGGCAATGCTCAAGGTTAAAGGTCCTCATGAGGGCCACCATTTTCAACATCCAGACTCCCCTCTCTTCAGAGCTTCACCCAGCAGAAGAGCTGATCACAACCGGGCTTGTGCAGCCACTTGGCGCCACGTTGTTCATCAATAAATGCTGGAGATCAGAGGTGACTATAAGAGTATCCCACCCGCACAGCAGAGCCTGGCAAGCTACTCGTGTGGTATTTGATATACCAAACACCAGGAACAATTATAGACCTCATTTCCATATCCTGATGGAACGGTTTGAGGCTCTTTATGTTCCTGGAGCAAGCAGATGAACTTGGGCTCTACTAGCATGTACAGGACATATGAAGATGTTACTGGTGCCCACTCAAGCAAATCAATGATGAACGGGAAGACAAGTGATACAAGTGATTTCAGGAAAAGTTATTTTTGGGGACACACTCATAGTTCTCAGGGATTACTTATCCTGGCTTTGTACGAAGGAACCACACCTCGTGGGATTAGGGGACCATATGGGAATCCAGGGATCAAAACGGGGTTGACTGCAGGCAAAGCAAGCACCTTACTTCTCGTCCTATAGTTTTGACCACAAAATGTTATAATTTGGTCCAATGTAAAATAGCAGGAATACCTTAAGTAATTAGCCCAGAGAGAAATGCTGTTTGCCTCCAAGCAAGCAAGTATGACTCCCTGATAACTCAAAGGTAACTAAAATACAATCCGGATTTTTTCCTCAGTCCCGCCCAGGTATGCTGGGCCAGAGACTCTCAGACATGGGGTAGAGCTGTTCCTTGCTCTCCCTGTGCCCAGCCGTTTATGAGGCAGTCGGGAGGCATGTCAGGTTCTAGCCCTGGCCCACCACCCCGGCAAAGCCTCACAACAAGCCAGACGACCCCCTCCCTCCACGGGCTCCATTTTCCACATTTGGACTTCCCTCTCGTCAGAACTCCATGCAGCCGAACAGCCCATCACAGCCCGGATCATCAACACCCACCCTGCAGCAGATTTTTCCTCAATCCGGCCCAGGTATGCTGGTCCAGAGACTCTCAGACATGGGGGCAGAGCTGCTCCTTGCTCTCCCTGTGCCCAGCCGTTCATGAGGCAGTCGGGAGGCATGGCAGGTTCTAGCCCTGGCCCACCACCCCAGCAGAGCCTCACAACCAGCCAGACGACCCCCCCACTCTCTGGGCACCGCCATTTTCCACATTTGGACTTCCCTCTCGTCAGAACTCCTCCCAGCATACCAGCCCATAACAGCCCAGATCATCAATAAATGCTTTATTTGGAGGTGTTTAAAAGAGTATGCCCCCTGCACGGCAAGCCTGGCAAGTTGCTTGTGTTGTATTTGATATGCCAAATACCAGTAACAACAACGTGGCCAGGCAAATATGCTGGTAAGATCTAGCTAGTCCCACGATGATTGTGGTAGCATGAGAGAATATTTATACCAGCCAGTACAGAATACATGGTCAGATAAACTGCCACATTTAAACTACCCCCTATCTATGAAGTGACCTGCAGGGAGGCAATCCAGGGCAGATGCAGAGGCTCTTAGAGGAGTCCTGCAACAACTCCCCTGATTAGTTTACTATAATAAAATTGAAAAAGTACAAGATATTTAGTAACATACAGAAAATTAAAATAAAAAATTCCAAGTACAAAGTGATTATACAAGTTACTTTAGGATCCTAACTTGTTTTTGGACCCAAAGCAAGGTTCATGACAAAGTGTTTCTAGCTGTCTGATTATGACGAACCATAGTTTGCACTGTCCATAATTTGTGAGAGTCTATTTGCCATATTTTTAAGTAAAGTCACGTGTTTGGAGAAAGGTCTGAAGAACGGCCTCTGGAACAGCAATAGCGGTGATCATAAGAATGAGTCTCTGGAGAGCAGCGATCAGGAACTCATTGAATTGTCAGGAACACTGGATCAGGTCTCAGAAACACTGGAACAAAAGTCTCAAGCACTAGTGCTGGAATACTGTATGACTGAAACCTAATCATGAACATTTCTGTAATTGTTTATCTAATGTTGGTATTATAAAATTAAAAAAAAAGAAAACTGGGCAAATACTATAAAAAATAAATAAAATAGCAGGAATAATAAAAATGAATGAAAAAGCACACAGAACTGTATAAATAGGGTAGCATTACGGCAAGTACACATTTATATCTTTGTACAGTTGCCAAGGATAATAAAAACATATGTCCACATAAATATTTATATATTGAAGAGATGTGGCCCACTGCCAGCAATTTCTATCTTCATTATCTACACACCAACATCCACATAAAAGAAGATGAAATTGAGAAATTCTACATGGAATTGGAGGAGTTCTATAAAAAATATAACACTTTCTACAAGATCATAGTCTGTGATTTTAATGCCAAGATAGGACCAAGAAGATCGGCTGAAGAACTCCACATCGGGACCCATGGCCTAGAATGGAACGAACAGGGTGAGATTCAGCACAATTGACCATACCCACACAGTAACCAAGCTCATTGAGGTTTGTAGGGAGTACAAGATGCTGCTCTGTCTCACGTTCATTGATTTACAGAAAGCCTTTGATTCTATGGAGACTGAAGCAGTCATCGAAGCCCTAGCCAAACAGGGTGTTCAAACCCAATACATCAAGATTCTTCGTGAGCTGTATTATGGATTCACCACCAGGATCTCACCATTCTACAAAGAAGTGATCATTAATGTGAAAAGAGGGGTTCGACAGGGTGATACCATTTCACCTAAACTCTTCAGCGCCATCCTCGAGAACATCATGCAACAATTAGAATGGGAAGGAATGGGAGTGAAGATAGATGGTCGGCAACTACACCACCTCCTCTTCGCTGATGACATCGTTCTAATAACACCAAACATTAGCCAAACAGCACAAATGCTGGCTGACTTCGACTGAGAATGTGGAAAGACAGGTCTACAGTTGAATCTAAAGAAAACTATATTTTTCAAGAATGAACTAGTTCCAGAGGTCCCATTCATTCTCAATGGAACAAACATCTCTGAATGCAGCAGTTATGTGTACCTAGGTCGAGAAATCAACATGATGAACGACCTAAAACCTGAGCTGCACAGAAAGAAGAGAGCGGCATGGAATGCCTTCAAAGGCATCGAAGAAATAGCTAAAAGGACAAAGAACCTCCGGCTCGGGGCACATCTCTTTGACTCCACCGTTCTCCCTGCATTAACATACGCCTCAGAGACCTGGGCCCTACGAAAGCAGGATGAGAATGCTATTCGTGTCTCCCAGAGAGGCATCGAAAGAGCTATGCTTGGAATATCACGCCTCACTCAAGTGAGAGAAGGAATCCGGAGTTCTGACCTCTGTCGCTATTCCAGAATCAGGGAAGCTGCCTCGTTTGCCAAGGCATCGAAAATCAGATGGGCTGGACATGTAATGCGATTTGGAGATGACCGCTGGACTAGAGCCATTACCGACTGGATCCCACGGGATGTCAAAAGATCACGTGGCCGTCCACCTACAAGATGGTCATACTTCCTTATCAAGACCCTAAAGGAACGGTTTGAGGCTCTTCATATTCCTGAATCAACCAGATGCCATTGGTTTACATTGGCACGTGATAGGGTCCAATGGAAATGTTTTTGGTGCCTGCTCGAGCAAATCGATGAATAACGGTATTCAAGTGATCAAGTGATCAAGTGATCAACTATTTATATTCATTTTTTTTGCTTTTAGGGTCACACCCGACAATGCTCAGGGGTTATTCCTGGCTCTGCACTCAGGAATTATTCCTGACAGTGCTTGGGGGACCATATGGGATGCCAGGGATCACACCCAGGTCGGCCACATGCAAAGCAAATGCCCTACCCGCTGGACTATCACTCTGGCCCCTATGTACAAATTTTTATATTCACATCGTCAAAAGTAGGAATCAAAGTCTGAGAACTGCTGAAGAATTTATGGCAATTCTATTGCATGTTGCTGACCCAGGCTTGATCCCCCAACAGTGCATACAGTTCAGGAGTGAACCCTGAACACAGAGTCAGGAATAAACCCTGGGCATCACCCAGTGTGACCCAACTCCTTTTACCCAACTGAAATAAATCGCAGTCTTATCTATCAAAAGAAAAATGGATACAAATTCTGGTTTGTTCATAAAATAGAATACTAGTCTCTAGTAAAATATAAGGAACAACTGATATAATGCAAAAGTATTAAATGATGTCAAAGACAGTATGCTGGGTGAAAGAAATAGGTACTAAGGAATATATATTGTAGTCTTTGATTTAATAAATCACTTAAAGAGATAAAAATAGTTGTTGGAGGGAGCTGGCAGGATTAATAGTGTATTCTCATAAGAACAAGAAGAATATAGAAGTATATACTCCATATTTTGGTCACAGTTCCATGACTGCATATTGCGTATATTTGTAAAAATTTGTGAATATACATAATTAAATGGGTGCATTTTATAGCACACAAATTATATCTCAAAATTTTCATTTAAAATTGTCTGGGAAAAAAATCCCTAGAACCAGTGTATAGATTGAGAGTTAAAAAAGCTCTGGATCAAATATTTGAAATCACATATAAATTTACGTAGTAAAGGCTTTTAAACTCTTTAAAAATTATGACTTTATTTTTTATCAGGCTCTTGTAATATCAAATTCTTACATTTAGGGTCATAAACAGTATTTTACAAGTCATTTTAAGAAAAAATACAATTGCATTTCATATATATATGATGAAAAAATTTAGATATAGTCTAACAAATTTTATGAGGAACTTACATTTTATATGTCAGTAGAAATTCTTTGGGAAATAGTGCTCTGTTTGGAAGTCAACTCAAAGCAATTAGAATAATATTGGGGAAAATTATAGCTCCTAAATGTAAATGTTTATATTATTGCAAAATAATATTATATCAGTAAATGAAGAAATCAAACATATGTATAAATCTTATGAATTACATTGTAGGATCTACCAACTTAAAATTTTTAGCTTTATTATAGCTCCTGTTTCAGAGAAAAGGAGACCATGATTATAAAAATGAAGGGGAAGAATACAGAAACAGAAATGACATGCATTAAACATTCATTGTTTGACAGTATTATTCTGTTTTCTCTATATTTTGTATTAATCCACAGAACATCCTGGAGAGAGAGAGGAATATCTCTCTTAATGAAAGAATAAGCCTTAAGAGTAAATATGCAGTCTATCATGGAATTAGTTTAAAGAGTAGAATCAATGTTTGAATACAAATGACCAACTTCAAAAAACCCTGCATGTTGTACTAACCAAACTGCCTTAGGATATAAGACTTCCTAAAGAGCAGATAGCTGGAATCTAGCATTTTCCACTCCAAATTATTTTCTTTACTGTGCATCTATTGGCTAAACTTGATGAATCATAGTCTTCTATCCATCTATGTTGGCTTTGGTTTGGGGCCACACTAGTAGTAATCAGGGATTTCTTCTGGGTCTGTACTCATTCACTCACAGGATCAAACACTGTGTGACGGCATGCAAGAGAAGCACTCTGACCATTGTACTATAGTGTCTGAAATGTCATTTCAAATTAATTTACAACACAACAAATTTTAATTTAATTATCATGCTTCCTGATCAAATCTTGCCCACTTACCATGATATAAAATAGCAGCATTATCATAGAAAAATACAGATTTTTATTAAAAACATAATTTGATTTTAATATAAAACTATTTAATTGATATCTTCTCTATTCTAAGATGCCAAAATATTTTACACTATTTACAAAAACATTCTTGAAACAATCTTCTTATTTCTCTGACAATTTGCTGCAGTTTAATATTTGAGTTTTGTTGTTCATCTTAACTATTGTCACACAATAGATACTTCCATAAATGGCAATACTGATTTCTCTCATGTGGAGACTCATTGTAAGATACATTTTCCCAGAGCGCACAATCTGACAGCTCTAACTGAGTCACGACTCCATATTTTGAGTACAAGAACTCATGGGATGTCACAAAGAAGTCATAAAAAGCAGCTATAAAAATGTTTAGAATGAGTAAATAGGGTTATAACAAGATGGTACAAAATAGTTTATAAAATGTACAAGTATGCTAAAACATTTTCACAGAACTAAAGCAATTAACTAGGTCATTTTGTTCCTGCGATGTTCCATAATGAAATGAATCAAGATCTCTAATGAAACTGATGCAGGAAACTTGTAATGTGGGTGAGTGGCACAACTTTCTTTGTAAGAATAAAAAGAATAGAACTGCCATTCTACCACTTATGCATTTTTTCTTTTGCTTTGTTTTTAGTGGACCACACCTAAGAGTGCTAGGAGCTCAGTGATCTCTCGGTCTTCTTCAATAAATGGTTCTGGGAAAACTGGTCTATCACATGCAACAAAATGAACTGACACCTCTTTGCAACACCAGGCACAAAAGTCAAATCAAAACGGATTAAAGACCTTGATATTAGGACAGCCCACCCACCACTCATCTGATGAAGGGTTAACAGTCAAATTAGAGAAAGAATTGGTAGAACTTTACAAAGATAAAAAATCCAACCCTTACAATAAATGAGAGAAGGGATGAATAGAAACTTCCTCAATCTAAAGAAATACAGATGACAAAAGGCATATTAAAGTGTTCTATATCAGTAATCATCAGAGAAAACTAAATCAAAACAACAATGAGATGCTTCCTTACACCATAGAGACCGACACACTTTGAAAAGAAAACACCCAGTGTTTGTGTGGATGAGGGAAAAGAAACCCTCATTCACTGCTATTGTGTATTTCAACTGGTGTAGCTCTTTTGGAAGAAAATATGGAAATTCCTCAAAAACTAGAGATTGAGTTTCCATATAACACAACAATTTCACTCCTCAATATAATTCAAGTGTCTAAAACAACGAGCAAAAGACATCTGTACTCCTATGTTCACTGCAGCACCATTCAGAACAGATAAGATCTTGAAACAATCCTAGTGCCTAAGAACATTGACTGGATTAAGAATCTAGCATTCATATATGAAAAGGATATAATACTGCTCAGTTGTAAGAAAAGATGAAGTCATGCAACTTTGCTGATACAACAATGAGATACTCTTTGCCAACAGTTAGTACCATCTGGCCATGGATGCCAGCATGGCCCCTTTGAAATGATACTCTAGGGTTGGGAAAATAGCTTAAAGTACTGGATGTTTATGTCAGAGGCCCCAAGTTAGATCGCTGGCACTATGTGGTCTCCTGCATAGCAATAGATGTATCACAGTATTACAGTCTTCCCGTTCATCATCGATTTGCTTGAGCAGGCACCAGTAACATCTCCATATGTCCTGTCTCATGCAAGTAGAGCCCAAGGGCACCTGCTTGCTCCAGGAACATAAAGAGCCTCAAACCGTTCCATCAGGTCATGGGAATGAAGTCTATAATTGTTACTGGTATTTGGCATATCAAATACGACACGGTAGCTTGCCAGGCTCTGCCGTGCGGGTAGCATACTCTTGTAGTCATCTCTAAATCCAGCATTTATTGATGAACCAGGCTGTGATAGGCTGATCTGCTGGGTGGAGTTCTGACGAGGGGGAAGTCCGGATGTGGAAAATGGAGGCCCTCATGGAGTGAGGGGTCATCTGGCTTGTTGCGAGGCTCTGCTGGGGTGGCGGGCCAGGGCTAGAACCCTCCATCCCACCAGGCGCCTTGTGAGTGCCTGGGCACAGGGAGAGTGAGTAGCAACTCTGCCCATGTCTGTGAGTGTTTTACCCACTCACTTCTATGTAAAAGTGTGAAATTTCTCAAAATTAAAAAAGAAAATGAAACAAACAACAACTAAGAATAGAGAGCTCCTTTATGACCCTACACACTTCTTGGCTTATCCTGGCAAAAAACAAAAACAAGCATTTGAAAGATATATGCTCACCTCTATGCACTGCAGTGCTCACTACAATATTCATGATCCAACTGTTCAATAGCAGACAAAATGGATAAAGTCGTAGCTCTGAGAAACTTCTACTTCCACTAGGACTGAGCAACAGCATTGGCCTGCCCGGGACACTATTGCCAGATGTGGTCCTGTGGTCTTTTGAACATTTTTGGGAGATGATCTCCAAAAGAATAGTAAATGATACTTCAGCCATCGTCAGACCTCCATATGACAGAAGCCCTGTCTGTGTTTTTATGAAAGTTTTGAGCCAGAAACACACAGATAAGCCATAGTCTATACATAGTCTATAGTCCATACCATCTATACATCTATAGATGGTACAATATAAACACTTATTGTTAAGCTAAAAATTTGCAATGATTTTTATATTAAAACTCTAATATAAGCATATTTATTAAAAGTAATGAAGTCTAGTATAAATTGAATCACATATTTAGGACATACATTAAAATCAGATTGAAGATTTGGCAAAAACTGTTTACTTTTTGTGAATATACAACCACAAACCCTGCGGGACACTCTATATTCAAGAATATATAGTTTTGCATCTTTTGTTGTTTAATGAGTTTTGGAAACTTGGACATAGAGTTTTACTGCTTTTGATGTTTAAAACTATAATTAATATTCAATTCAGATGTAATTACATTAAAGTGCATCTTTTAATTCTTTTATTTCCAATATAATAGAATTTTGATAAGGTGTGCTTAATATTTAAGAAATGAACCATAGTTATATGTATATATCAAAAAATGTGGTCTGTTTTACTGTTTTTGATCTGCTATACTAATTTTTAAATACTTTTGTAAATAGTAACAAGTGCAAAACATTTCAAAGAAAGAGTAAGAATTCATTTAAATTAGAATTATAGACTGTGTATACACAGTAGGGTACTGGGTGCCCTATACTTAAATCTATTAACTGTGATGTGATACCTGGCACATCACTACACCAAATTTTGATGTTGTGTGGCTGCAAAGCAGCTGCGTGTCATAGGAAAGTCTGGTAACATCTCTGCTGTTTATTGGTTTCTTTCAAGATTCCTAAATAAGTCTCTGGATCTTGGCCAGTGGAAGGTTACTTTGGAGCCTGAAGCAGTTTGTGTGCATGACCACAGGTTTTTCTAGAGGGGAAGGATATTAGGGAGGGGCTCCATCCCCAGCTCAAAGAAAGCATGGAGAGTTTAGTAACAAAGACAGGCATACCATGTTTGAAAGTGGATTAACTCTTGGGTGGGGCACACTATTTCTTGATCACTTGACATCCCATTATTCATTGATTTGCTCAAGCTGGTGCCAAAACATTTCCATTTGACCCTATCACATGCCAGTGTAGCCCAATGGCATCTGCTTGCTTCAGGAATATGAAGAGCCTCAAACTGTTTGTTTAGGGTCTTGATGAAGAAGTCTGACCATCTTGTAGGTGGGTGGTTATGTGATCTTTTGACGTCCCGTGGGATCCAGTCGGTAATAGTTCTAGTCTAGCAGTCCTCTCCAAATCACATTACATGTCCAGCCCATCTGGTTTTCGGTGCTTTGGTAAACAAGACAGCATCCCTGACTCTGGATTGTCCTTGAGTTAGAGTAATAACTCTATTACTTAAGGCAGCAATTTAGATTAATCCTAAAAACTGCTTTATGAATTGTACATATGATAAAATTTACTAAAGTCACAATTATTTGTTCACTGGTTTACTTAGGGCCCCTATCTGGTAGTATTAGAGGGGTGCCTACTCCTGTCTCTTCTTTGGGGGTCATTCTGGGTGGTGCTTGTTACTGAGCCAGGGACAGCTGTTGCAAGACAAGCTCCTTAAACTCTGTACTGTTTTTATAGTACCTAAAGTCACTGTTTTTAAGTTTCACTTAAAGAATATAATGATAGAACAGGAATTCAGCAGAGACCATCATATTGAACAGAAAAAATGAACAGGAATTTAGCAAAAGAAAATAAAGAAAGCAGAAAAATTATTCCATTCCTAAGAAGTTTAGCTGTGAAATTAAAAAAAAAAACATTAACTAAAAGAAAATAGGGTTGTTGGAGAAGCTTTGTTTCACTCTGATTGTTCTGAAAGTGCAATACCATTGCAATTGTCACAAATAAAACAATAGGAACCAAATAAAAAATAATTTAGGTTTGTTATTAAAAGTGAAAATGTGTTGAATGTATCTTTTTTCTGATTAGCAATTTAATTATATATAAAATTACTGATAATATAAAACAAGCAGAATCATAGGACATTAGTAGTTACACCTTAATATTTTAATGTCACATAAAATCTAGAATATTTTCAATAGCACTTAAATCTCCAAAGTTAACTACATTATTCAAATTGGTTTTTACAGTTTACATAATAATGCCTGACTATTTTCTCTGCCTTTACCTGAATATATAAGGGTGTTAAATATTACCAACTGAAAGCTAAGTCTTAATAATGGAGGTTTTGTCTAGCTGATAATGGTGTCAAATTTGATAGGTTAACAAACTATTTTAGCTTAAATGCTAACTCTGATTTTGGTGCTGAAAAAGAATAACTTAAACTAGCCTCTAACAAACTAGAACATTCTCGACAGCTTACTTAGCAAATAGATGAATTAAAATAATTGCTTAATAACATAGTCATTTGGATAAAAGTATACAAAATTGGTCATGTCACCAACCACTACTGTCAAATTTAGATTACTTGAAATTAGTTAGTGCCTATTTTCACTGTAACACATAATTGCAAAATTTCTAAAAGTTTATTATTATCTTGTAGGGTAAATTATTGTCTTCCATTAATTATTAAGTGCTTACCAATTCATTAAGTGTTTGGTAAGTACTAGAATCAACTGAAATAATTTCAGGCTGAAAATGGAACAAAGGGTGGAGTTTATGTCTAATATAATGCTTAACACAGGGAAGCCCTGGGGTGAACCCCTGGCATTCGTGATCCCCCAATAACTTCAGGCACTGCTGTTCAATCTCATTTTAAAAAATGAATTGCATAGTGCGTAAGCCGCGCACCCCCTGGGAACCAGGTGAGCGTGTGCCACAGCTGGGCATCGCGGCTCCTGCCCTCCTTTGTCCATTCGGTGGATTCTGGGCTTTGTTGAGACTGTCTCTGTACTAGATCCTGGATTTAACTCCTAAGCCCTTCTGAGGAAAATGGGTTCGTTCAATTATATTTATTCACTCATTTACATGGTAAAGCCTGGCAAGCTACCGTGTTTTATTTACTTTTTATGCCAAAGACTAGTAACTATTATGGACCTCAGTTCCATACCTGAAGAATGGTTTCGGGCTCCTCCTGTCTCTGTAGCAAGTAGATGCCCTTGGGTTGCACTTGCTTGTGACAGGACTAATGGAGATGTTACTAGTGCCCACTCGAGCAGATCGATGAACAATGGGAAGACAGTGACAGTGACAGTGATGTAATTAGCACATCAATAATTCTTTTTATTAGAATTATTTTCAAAATAAGATATAGCAATAAAATAAATCAAAGAGTTAATGATTTATAATATGGCAATATTTGAGTCAATTAAAATGGAAATTCTAAATTTAATAAAGACATAAAGTAAGAACTGTCATTAAAAATTAATGATGTAATAGGTGGTATTTAAAAATTGGTTCGCTAAGGTTAAGAAAAATGAGATTCCTACTTATTTTTTTACACCAAGTTTAATTCCAGAAGAACTGAGACTTACAAAATTAAAAACAAATCTAATGCTCTAATTTCAACTTTAATATGTAAAGAACTTGGAATTTGCTATTTTTATCTTTGCCATAAGAAAGACCTGGAAAGTTGGCAATTTTTTAGGCTTATCAGAGAAATAAAATAATGGAGCATACTTATGCCAAAAAGACCATACTTATGACACAAGAACATCTACATTTAAATAACCTGTTCTGGCTATGTGAAACAGAAGCCTTTCACATCTCAACCTGATAGGAGAAAAAAAAAGTGGTCATTTTGTCATTTTGTTAATACAGATCAATTTATTACTAGTACAACTATAGTGCATACTTTTAAAATTATAATAATCATGTAACTATGGTGATAGTTTTATTTCTTCTTATTTTTATGTCATTTTAATCTATCTAGTAGCTTTCATCTGAATACTACTTCATTAGGTTCTATACATATTGTATTTTAAACTTATTTTTCTTTTTCAGTGGCGTACAACACTCAGCAGTGCTTGGTACTGAGCACAGTTCAATATTTTGTACTAATCCCAACTCAGTGTTCAAGTTCTTGGAACAGTTTAAGGGACCAAACAGAGAGGGGAATCAAGGCTATAAACATATTTTGATTAAATAATTTTTGTCTTTTTAACAGCTGTAACAAAATGTAATTAAAAAACCTGCATATTTAAATTTGCAATTTGATACTTTGGGGGCTACATATTATAATGAAATCACTGTCAGAACTACAATAATAAACATTTCACTTACCTGAAACATTTCTTCTTTGTTCTTTGTAATGATTCAATATTGGCTCTTCCCATACACATTTTTATTTTTCTATTGCTACTGCTGTTTTTTATCAGTGCAGGATAATTAGCATTTTCCAGGGTTTTATATTTGTGATATTATAAATCAGAAACTAGATTTGTATGACTTTCTTTATTCAGAATATTGATTTTCAGATTTATTTGTGTTGTAGTCTGTATGAATAGTTCATTATTTTTATTACCATATACTATTTTATTATCACTGTCTGTCTTCCCGTTCATCATCGACTTGCTCAGAGTGGGCACCAGTAACATCTCCATATGTCCTGTCTCATGCAAGTAGAGCCCAAGGGCACCTGCTTGCTCCAGGATCATAAAGAGCCTCAAACCATTCCATCAGGTCATGGGAATGAGGTCTATAATTGTTACTGGTATTTAGCATAACAAATATGACACGGGTAGCTTGCCAGGCTCTGCCGGGCGGGTAGCATATTCTAAATATTTTTTTTTAAAATACCACTTTTATTATGAAAATAGTATTTTTTAAAAAATATTAATTCACAGACTACAAGCACCTGCCTTGCAAGCACAAAGTCTGAAGTTCTGCCTCAATGCCACAGCATGTGCCAAGCAAGATCCTAACATCTCTGCCATGTGAAATTCTAGGTCTTGAAAATGGCTTTTCTCAAGTTTTGTGTCAGTGACCACACAACTAAAGGCTGTGACTCCCAGCAAGCACTGAGGCCAGGAGTGAAAGCTCTGGTGAGCACCAATATCAAAGGGTGTGAGTCTGGGTAAGCTGTGTGTACAAGCACAAAAACAAATGGAGTGTGCCCGAAGGGCTAGTTTTTCATGCAGCTGACATGGGCTTGATCCCGGCATCCCATATAATCCTCCAAGCCCACCAAGAGTGATTGGATTTCTTTTTTGCTTTTTTTTAGGTCATATTCAGCGATGCTCAGGGGTTAATCATGGATCTGTACTCATAAATTATTCCTGGAGGTGGTTAGGGGACCATATGGGATGCCAGGGATCAAACCCAGGTTGGATGTATGCAAGGCAAATGCCCTACCTGTTGTACTATCACTCTGGCCCCATGAGTGATTCTGGAGTGTAGGGCCAGGACCAACCCCTGAGCACTGCCAGGTGTGGCCCCAAAATAAACAAAATTACCTCTAATAAATCAGATCAGAAATGGAAAGGGAGGGAGCCGGAGTGATAGTCCAGAGGGTAGGGCATTTGCCTTGCCGGGTTCGATCCCTGGCTTCCCATATGGTCCCCCAAGCACCGCCAGGAGTAATTCCTGAGTGCAGAGCCAGGAGTAACCCCTGAGCATTGCTGGGTGTGACCCAAAAAGCAAAAAAAAAAAAAACAACAAGTGCTGGCGTGGATGTGGGGAAAAGGGGACACTCATCCATTGTTGGTGGGAATGCCGGCTGGTACAGCCTTTCTGGAAAACAATATGGACTTTCCTCCAAAGACTAGAAATTGAACTCCCATTTGACCCAGCCATACCACTCCTGGGAATCTACTCTGGGAAACCAAAAATACGCAGCGGAAACACCATCCCTACTTTTATGTTCATAGCAGCATTATTCACAATAGCCAGAATCTGGAAGCAACCAGAGTGCCCGAAAATCGATGACTGAATAAAGAAGCTTTGGTACATCTACACAATGGAATACTATGCAGCTATTAGGAAAAATGAAGTTATAAAATTTGCCTATAAATGGATGGACATGGAGAAGATTATGTTGAGCGAAATTAGCCAGAAGGAGAGAGACAGATACAGAATGACTGCATTTATTTGCATGGCATAAATATATATGTACACATTATGATACCAATATCCAAGGTCAAGTGAAACATATATCAGGAGGTCTTGTCAAAGGTGGAAATTATCACAAACGTGTGGGAGTCAGAGTTTAGGTAAGACAGAAAATGGAACAGGGTGCTAATAATAGTCGAGGGTACTAATGCCAACCTAGAACTGAGCATTAAATAGAGGCAAAAAGGATACACATGACAACCTTTTAATGTATGTTCTGTAATCCATAGTCTGGAAGGGAAGGAAAAGAGAAAGAGAGAGAAAGAGAAAGAAATAAAGAACCTGCCATGGAGCAGGGCTGGGGAAGGGGGAGGGAACCGGGGATGTTGGTGGTGGGAGATGGGCACTGGTGGAGGGACGGGTGCTGAAACACTGTATGACCAAAACCCAAACATGAACTTTTTAATTGTATATCTTTTTATTTGTATATCTCACGGTGGTATAATAAAATACTTAAAAAATAAAAAATAAATAAATAAAAATAAAAAATAAAAAAAAATAAAATACAAAAAAATCAACAAAGGAATGCTTCTTAAATGCTTTTAGATGTATAAAAATCTAAAATTATAAATTCACTATTAAAAGAAATAGATGACATGAGGATATGGAAAAATATTCCTACTTAAAAAAAAAGGAAAAAAAGAAATGCAAAGGGAGAAGTTATAGCATCACAAAAGTAAAAAATTAAGGAATGACTATGAATAACTAAACCACTAAGTAGGAGAAACTAGAAGAAATGGGACCAACATTTTTTTAAAAAATGACCTCCAATGACTCAGAAGAAGAAAAGAAAACTTGAAGAGACCAATGACTAGTATAGAAACCAAAATGGTATCAAAGTCTCCCTAGAACAAAAATGTAGGTCCTGGGGTCGGAGCGATAGCCCAGTGGGTAGGGCGTTTGTCTTGCAGGCCGGCCTGTGCCGGCCTTGGTTTGATTCCCGGCATCCTATATGGTCCCGGAGCACCGCGAGGAGTAATTCCTGAGTGTAGAGCCAGGAGAAACCCCTGAGTATTGCCGGTGTGACCCAAAAAGCAAAAAAAAAAAAAAGTAGGTCCTGACAGATTGATCCGTATGTTGTTATGAACCTTCAAAGAGGAATGATCTTTCTGAAGCTCTTCCATAAAGAAACAGGAATTCTGGGACCGGAACACAGTATAGCAGGTAGGGCATTTATCTTGACAACACAGGTTTGATCCCCAGCATTTCATATGATCCCCTGAGCCCCACCAGGAATAATCCCTGAGCAGAGTCAGGAGTAAGCCTGAGTATTACCAGGTGCAGCCCAAACAACAAAAAAAAAAGAAAAGAGAACTAAAATTAAAAGTCATTTAATTACTTGATCACTTGACAGCCTGTTATTTATCAATTTGCTCAAGCAGGCGCCAGTAACACTTCCATTTGTCCCTGTCATGTGCCAGTGTAGCCCAATGGCATCTGCCTGTTCCAGGAATACGAAGAGCCTCAAACTGTTCGTTCAGGGCCTTGACGAAGAAGTCTGACCATCTTGTAGGCAGGCAGCCAAGTGATCTTATGACGTACTGTGGGATCCAGTCGGTAACGGCTCTAGTCCAGCAGTCATCTCCAACTCTCATTATATGTCCAGCCCATCTGATTTTCGACGCCTTGGCAAATGAGACAGCCAAGAATCCCTGACTCTCGATTGTCAATGGAGGTTGGAACTCCAGATTCCTTCTCTCACTTGAGTGAAGCATGATATTCCAAGCATAGCTCTTTCAATCTCTCTCTTTTTTTTTTTCTTTCTGGGTCACACCCGGCGATGCTCAGGGGTTACTCCTGGCTCTGCACTCAGGAATCACTCCTGGCAGTGCTTAGGGGACCATATGGGATGCAGGGGATCAATTCCAGGTCGGCCGCATGCAAGGCAAACACCCTCCCTGCTGGACTATCACTCTGGCCCTCGATTCCTCTTTGAGAGATCCAAATAGCATTCTCATCCTGCTTTCTTAGGAGAATGGTGAGGTAGAAGAGATGTGCCTGGAGCCGGAGGTTCTTTGTCCTTTTAGTTATTTCTTCGATGCTCTTGAAGGCCTCATTCTCCAAGAGTCTGCTCCAGCTCTCCCCATTGCACTTCCTGTGCCCCACTGCCCATGAGGGGTCCAGGAAGGAGAGCGACTTCGCCCAAGCCCTCATCCGAAGAGAGCCTTGGAAGAATCCAAAGGAACACCCACACTGTGCTGGCAGCATTTTTCATCATCCAGACTCCACAGCTCTTCAGAGCTCCACCCAAGAGAGAAAGCCAATCTCAAGCCCAGTTTGAGATTGGCTTTTCTCAATCTCAAGCCCACACTACAGAGAAGCCTATTTCAAGCCCAGGTATGTTAGAACCAGAGACACAGATACACTGGACAGAGCTGCTTTGTGGCCGCATGATTTGTCTGTAAATTATAAAGAGTATTCTACTCACCCTTCTCAGAGAGCCCAGCAAGCTACTGAGAGTATCCCACTGCACAGCGGAGCCTGGCAAGCTATCGCGCAATTGATATGCCAAAACCAGTAAAAACAATGGATTCCACCCCCTGACCCTGAAAGAGCCCTAAATACAGCAGCGCTAAGAAGGACGAGCAGGGCCGGAGCGATAATCCAGCGGGTAGGGCGTTTGCCTTGCACGCTGGCTGGCCTGTGCTGGCCCCGGTTAGATCCCCGCCATCCCACATGGTCCCCCAAGCACCACCAGGAGTAATTCCTGAGTACAGAGCCAGGAGAAATCCCTGAGCATAGCTGGGTGTGACCCAAAAAAGCAAAAAAAAAATAAATAAGGACAAGCAAGGAGAGGCAGATAAATATCAGGGCCAAACTCGGCTGCCTTTGTACTATTTTATTATAAGGATACATATTCTGATTTTTTTATGCTTTGACTATCAGACTAATGCTCTAAATATTTGTATGCATGCTTTTATCAGGATGCAATATGTCTTTTGAGAAAATACTAAGTAATAGAATTTCTGGATCACAAAGGAAATATAAACCCCTAAACAGTTTTCAACAGTTGTATCTTTTAGAGCCCAGTAGAGTAAGAAGGATCAATTTATACACAATATAATTATAATTGGCATTCTTAATCTTTTAAAAAATTAGATATTTTTATCTAATTTCACAAAATGCAGATTGTGAAAATCATGGTTTGAATTTGCATTTTCTATTTACTAATAAATGTCGACTTTTTAATAATTTATATGGACTTAAAATCTTATTACATTCAGTAATTTCAAATGCTACATCTTGGACAAAAGAGCTAGTATGGGTCTAGGGTGCTGGTTGTCCTGCAGTCCAACACGATCCTAGACACAGTATATGCACCCCAGAACCCTGCCAGGAGTGACTCCTGATCACAGAACCAGGAGGGAAGTTCTAAGAACCCCTGAGTGTGGCTCAAAAAGCAAACCTATAAATCACATATTTAATACAATTACAAGAAAAAAGGAGCTATTAATATTTGTAAGTACATTTGCATATATAAATTATAATTGGAGTATTTTGGTATTAGCACATTTTATCTGAATTTCACACTGTCGAGCTTAAAACAAAATTATTTCAAATAAGAATAGGCATATATTCTAAATATTTGTTTTCACTGGAATATTCCTTTCTGGATATTACTTTATTTTTTCTGGTGGTGTGTGCATGCACACATATGATCATTTTTAGATAAATTTGAGGTATCATATATACAAAAAAGCAATATTCCAATTTTTAAAGCTCTTTAATGTATTTTTCTGTAGTACTTCTAGTATAATTTTCATAAGAGTGTGCTTGATGAATTTAATGATGATTTTATTGAATGCTTTATGCTTTCATAGAGGCCTTAAAATGAATATCAAATTAAACATACTAAGACTATATAAAATATTGTGTGGTATTTTATCCATGAGAAATATTTGTGGCAGTTAAATATATGATGTTAATTACGTTAAAGATAATTTTCAACTCAGCTGACTAGTATTAATCTAGCACTTGATTGGAAATATGAGACAATAATTAGTAATCATAAATTTTGTATTAAGCAGATTCATCTTTGATTTTTTGAGGTCCACTTCTTAAAAATATGTTTTTCCAGTAATTATTTTCACTGTACCTGGATCCCAGAATGTATAAAATGGCATTAGAAATTGTTGTATAGCCAAAAAGTGGAAGTAAAACTGGATTTTTTTGAAATTGCAAACTATTTTAATAAGCACATAGGGTTATATTATTTGTAATATGATAGTGATAGTGTAATGCAATAGCACACAAGTTGGGTTATGTTGTAGCAGAAAAGAGAATTCTAAGGGGGAAAGAATTCAATAAAACGTTCAAAAGTAAATAAACCGATAGAACTTGTAGCACAGTGTGTAGGGCACTTACCTTACACACGACCAACCTGAGTTTGATTCCTTGCATCTCATAATAATATCCCAGCCCAGCAGAAGTGCTCCTGAGTTCAGAACCAGAAGTAAGTCCTAGCACTCCTAAGTCCTAGCACACCTAAACCCTCCCCACCAAATAAATAAATAAAAAAAGTCAAGACATTGAACAGGTAAATCAGGGGAAAAAAGAATGTAACGGAGGAAAAATGTTTTGGGAAAAGGAAAAATTTAGAAATGATAAATTGGAAATTTTGCATTAACAGTAAATCATTATAAATCGTATTTGACAAGGGAGGGAATGGCACAAAATAATTTGAAGGGCTGAGATGCAGAGTTCAGATATCACATAAACATGGTATCAATATCAGAATATCTATTTAAGGTAATTAGGCAATTAGGTTGAAATGCTCAAAATGCCATATTTTTTGTGATTAAACCATGTGGTTCAAACTCAAATAATTATATATATAAAGTGGAGTTAAGAAAAATAATGTAAAATTACAGAGTTACGCAATTTAATATGTGGAGTGTATTTAAAAGATTGTGCGCTAATATAATGTTAACTACATTTGGATGAGAATTTGGCAACATGACAGATAAAATATAGCAGATAAGAGTATATTTAGAAAATATGTTACTAGGAAATCAATTTTTATAATGGAATCAAATTTGAGCCTTTAAAGTTGGCATGTTTCTTTTCTATTTTGGATCATACCTGGCTAAACTGAGGTGTTACTCCTGGATCTGCGCTCAAGAAAACATAAGGAATGTGGAGGCAAATGCCCTACCCACTGTGCTATTGCTCTGGCCCCAAAGAGGACATATTTCTGGCTTGAAAATCGTTCTGGCAAAAGATTATATCACATTTTGATCAATGTTATAGTATTAAGGTACATGCTTTTACTGGTGATCAGACTCTAGGAGACCATTGAGATAAGGGAGACAACTTAGCTGAATTTCTGCTCGTTGCAAGTAGTTTCTCTGGACGGTCCCCTGAATTAACCAGCAGACACAGAGCCACTACCTGCATCGCCTTGAACTTTACGCAGTGCTAGCCCACATCTCACGGAAGCCTCAGAACCTAGACTGGGTTTAACCTCCTGGGTTCAGAAAATGAAAGAAATGTCTAAACCCAATCTGATGTTACCGGTAGAATTCCTAGAGAGACAAGAAACTGAGAGAAGAACTTAGTGTGTGAGCTACTTCAGTGCCTAAGATAAATCCACGGTAGCCTTCCTACTGCATCTGAATTGTTTTTAATCTGCACTGCTTGATACACAGTTTCTGCCCCTCTATCGATCGATGGATCGATCATCTATCGATCTGTCGATGGGTGGGTTGGTTGGTCAGTCTATGGGTTGGTAGGTGGGTCGGTGGGTAGTTGGTCGGTCTGTTTATTTATTTATTTTTGGGTCACACCCAATAATGCTCAGGGTTGCTCCTGGCTCTGCACTCAGGAATTACTCCTGGCAGTGCTCTGGGGACCATATGGGATGCCGGGATAGAATCTTGGTTGGCCACATGCAAGGCAAACTTCTTACCCACTGTGCTGTTGCTCAGCCTCGCCCCCTTTTAAAAAAAAAATGGACCTAGGAAGGGTAAATTTCTTTGCTTTGGCAAGATAAGAAAGAGAAGAAGTTTTAGCCTCACCCAGTGTACAGGTACGTCAGGAAAAGAATCCAAAGAGAGGACAAAGTATAGACAAAAGCAAAGGAACTTATTGAAAGAAAGTACATCCCCAAGAAGTGGGTGAGCACACACTCAAGGAAAATTACACATCAAGTATTGAGTAAAAGGAAGTTGAGGAAGGAGCTAACCTGTGGGGAGGGGTATGAGCATAAGGAAATGAGTGAGAAGTGTGACTTGGTTCAGATTTGGTATTGCAATTCCTGCAAGAAGTGCTCACTTGCTGATGCATCGACTGAATTGTTAGACTTTAATGTGTTGGGGGTATGAGAACTAGCATGTATTTGGGACTGAATGAAGAGAAAAGTGAAATCAGGGTCAGGGTTTTTCCTCTGTGCACCCTCCAGTAACTTTGTAGAGCTGTTTTCAGATTCCTTTTGTTACCACTAACTTGATGACTGCACGGTTGGCAGACTATGGGTCTTGAGACCTTTGTTTACTCACATAACACAGTGTTTTGTGTGTGTGTGTGTGTGTGTGTGTGTGTGTGTGCACGCACGTGTGTGGTGGTGCTGAGGGGCTATGTCCAGCATGGTGCTCAGGAGTTAGTCCCTGTGGTAGGACTGCATCGTGCAGGGAATTGAATTTAGGGCTCCTGTCCCCAAACCATGTGCCCAAACCTTTTTAGCCTTCCTATTTGGTTCTTATAGTAATTTTCCACACTGCTTCCTCAATATTTATGGAAGCTTAGTTTTATACTTGAGGAGCTCAGTGGCATGTGATGACAAAGGTGTTTACTAGGCAGTTAGAAATGGACCTAAATTTAAACCTAAGTGCTGTTGGGAAATATTGATTTAAAAGTTGTTTGTATGTGGTTGATAACTGATGTCCCAGAGCGAGTACAGGCAGTGAAAAAAATGAAGTTTTAGGTCATAGTTTTAAAGTATATCTGCTTTTAAAGTTTTAATGGGAGGGGCCTGAGTGATAGTACTGTGAGTTGGGTCTTTGTGTTGCACCCAACAGAACAGGGTTTGAGCCCCAGAACCCCATAGCGTTCTACTAACCCTCTAGGAGTAATTCCTGAGTGCAGAGCAGAAGGTACCCTGAGTATTGCTGGGTGATCCCCAAAATAAACAACAAAAGAGTATTGATGGGAGCAAAAAATCTAAGTAGGAGCCATCTGCAACCAGGAGAATATGTTGTCTTATAAGTAAAGAAGGGAAGGCATTGAGAAAAGAAAGCATCCAATGTGGAAAATCGCTGCATTTAATGGAGTCAATTGAAGTGCCAGCAGACGATTTTACACTGCTGAATTCCTCTTGCAACTTTTATTTCTCAGGTTGGTTTCTGCCAAGGAGTGTTCTTCAGGTGTCACTCAAGAGAGTGCAGTGTGAAAAGCCATGGGGGAGAAACCTGTTTTTCATGATAATATCTTTGATAAAAAATCTGGAATGTTAGTTTCAATATATCCAATGTAGACACTTACGACTTTATTTTCCTATGCTACATGACTGTAGTAGTGACGAAGCTAAATGCATAAGGAATGTCAGATGGTTGGACATAGAGACTTAGTAATTTCAAAACTTAAAGTCATTAACATTCATTTAAATTAAATTCCAAGAAATGTCAATCCTTCAATCCAGAGAAATACAAAGTAAGTTTAATCATTAAATATAAAAAGATAAGGCATGGGGGCTGGTTATGTGGTTAGGAAGTAAGGATGGGAAAAAAGCTCTGAATTCAAATCCTGGAACAACTGTCAAAATAAAATTTTAAAAACAAAAGGAAGTATGAACACTTTTTGAGTCCGGATTCCTTATGGACTCCTAAAAGCTTTGCAATGGTGCCAATTATTAATTTGTTAATTTGTGGGGCTTTGGAGAAAACAAATTGACCTGACACAACATTGTCACATACAATGGGTTTAGTACAATTCTATGACTTAATTGACACTGAAGTGAAGATAGTTTTATTCTTTTAATTAAAAATTAGTTTATGAAATAGTTTCAGTGTCATACTGGAGCCTATTGTAGATGTTATTTACAATTTAGTTTTACAAACCATCTTAGGCTGTGAGCTACCAAATCATCATTATATAGTCAAATAATTCTGATCTAGAATTAAGTACTGTGAAATTAAGTGTAATAGAAAATTTATAAGATGGAAATTTATATTATAAACTAATTTGCACAGCCATATAAATGCTAATGATTAAACATTATCTTTATGGGGTGAGAAAGAGTCACTGGTCATATATTAGGAAAAAACTCTATTTATTGTGTGCAATTTGGGTTACTTTTAATTTGGTCACCTTGAAATGGAGTGTTATTGATATGGTGTTCTTCTCCAATAAAATGGTATGAAAAAATGTGTAAACATCAGTAAATGGAGATGAGCTGACAAAGGTTAGCAGGGCAGTTCTTTATAGTTTCCTTGCTGAGTCAGCCTGTTATATTATTGACTGCTAAAAACTGATGTGCTACTTTAATGGGCCGACTAGGCATTTTATGCCTCCTGTATTACTTTAAAGAAGTGGGGGGGGAGGATAGGAGGTATGCATCATCACTTGTCGGCAGAAATTAGAGCATATAGCAGCAAGCTAAATGGTGTGGCTCTAAAATATAAACTATCAGAGACTTACAGTTTATCAGGAGGTTAATTGGAAAATGAAGAAAATAAATCACTTGAATAGGAAAGGAGATTAGATAAGGAAATTAACTAAGTGCAAATAAAGTACACAAGAGGAGAAATAGGAAAAATGCTATGTTACTCATCTGAAAATGGAAAATTGTAAATTCAAAAATTCCCAGTTATCTAAGTGTATGTAGTGCAACCCACAATGTGTAAGAGAAGGAAAAGAGAGAGAGGGAGAGAGAAAAGAGATAAAGAAGCTGCAATTTAGGCAGGCTATGGGAAGGGGGAGGAAATTGGGGACATTGGTGGTGGGAAATGGGCACTGGTGGAGGGAGGGTGCTGGAACACTATGTGACCGAAACCTCAAACATGAACAACGTTGTAATTGTATATCTCACTGTGGTATAATAAAATGTTTAATTAAAAAAAAATTCCCAGCTAAACTGATGAAATCAGCAGTTCTAAATATGAATTTTAGGGGTCAGAGTGATAATCCAGCAGGTAGGGTATTTGCCTTGAATGCAGCTGACCGGGTTCGATCCCAGGCATCCCATATGGTCTCCCAAGCACTACCAGGAGTAATTCCTGAGTGCAGAGCCAGGAGTAACCTATGAGCATTGCCGGGTCTGACCCCAAAATAAACAAACAAACAAACAAACAAATAAATAAATGAATAAATGAATAAATGAATTTATGAATATGTTCACATACCTATATTAGGGAACTAACAAAAAACTGGAGATAGATAATTTTAAGTATTTTAGAATTTTACAAATTCAATAAAATGAAAATTATTTTAGATGTGTTTTTTTTTTTTTTGCTTTTTGGGTCACACCCAGCTATGCTCAAGGGTTACTCGTGGCTCTGCACTCAGGAATTACTTCTGACAGTGCTCAGGGGACCATATGGGATGCCCGGGATCTGGGATCAACCCTGGTTGGCTGCGCCGCAAGGCAAATGCCCTACCCGCTGGACTATCTCTCCGGCCCCTAGATGTGAATTTTTAAAGTATTTTATTTCGGTTACTTTTAGGTCTAACAAACACATTAATGAAAAGCATTATGAATATTACTGTTTTCCAATTCACAAGTTTTTATCATTGCTCTTATTATATTGATTTTTCAGATGGATCAGCAATGATTTTTTTTTTTAAACTCCAAAGCCTGGTTGGATAATAAAAGATACTCTTCAAATAAATCAGCACGAAGTAACCTGACTTTGGATAATGCTAATACCAAGTTAATGCCTAAGGACTATAATCATGTTTTAATTAAGAAAATAAATAATATTTAAATAAAAATTAACAAATTACAACAATGTTTCATGGATTTTAGAATGAGGGGCCGGAACAATAGTACAGTGGGTCCAGGCCTTGCATGCGACTGACCTGGGTTCAATCCCGGCATCCCATATGGACCCCCAAGACCGCCCAGAGTAATTCCTGAGCCAAGAGTCAGGAGCAACCCCTGAGCATCACCGGGTGTGAACCAGAAATAGAATAAAACCTTATTTCATTCCTTTTTACTGAAAAATAATATTTTTTCTTTTAACACTCTTTTTTAAAATAACCTTTAGCATTTACCAAAATAACCTTCCTCTTTGCCCAAAGTCAGTCTCTTTTAACTTTCTCATACTGCATTTAATGAAGTGAAAATTTATATTACAAACTTAGACAACAAAAATATATTTTATAAAAGGTATTCTTTAAATAACCTAAGGTGATAACTAATTACTTTAAATTTCATTGAGTTTTGTTTCAGCAATAGATCTTTACATTTATTATTCCTCATATATTTTCAAAATATTTCCAGAATATATACAGAAATTTGAAATAGTAGATGAATTTTTGTAAAAAAAATTGTAGAAGGGTAAAAGCAACAAGTGCTGGCGTGGATGTGGGGAAAAGGGGACTCTCATACATTGTTGGTGGTAATGTCGACTTGTACAACCTTTCTGGAAAACAATATGGATATTCCTCCAAAGTTCTGACCTCCATCACTATTCCAGAATCAGGGACGCTGTCTCTTTTGCCAAGGCATCGAAAATCAGATGGGCTGGACATGTAATGCGATTTGGAGACAACCACTGGACTAGAGCCATTACCGACTGGATCCCACGTGATGTCAAAAGATCACGTGGCCTCCCACCTACAAGATGGTCAGACTTTCTTGTGAAGTCCCTGAAGGAACAGTTTGAGGCTCTTCATATTCCTGAATCAACCAGATGCCATTGGGCTACATTGGCATGTGATAGAGTCCAATGGAAATGTTACTGGCACCCGCTTGAGCAAATCGATGAATAACGGGATTCAAGTGATCAAGTGATCAAGTGATTCCTCCAAAGACTAGAAATTGAGCTCCCTTTTGACCCAGCCATACCACTCCTGGGAATATACCCTGGGAAGCCAAAAACACACAGCGGAAACACAATCTGCACTTTTATTTTCATAGCAGCACTATTCACAATAGCCAGAACCTGGAAACAACCAGTATGCCCGAGAACTGATGACTTGATAAAGAAACTGTGGTACATCTACACAATGGAATACTTTGCCTATAAATGGATGGACATGGAAAGGATCATGTTGAGTGAAATTAGTCAGAAGCAAAGAGACATAGAATGACTGCATTTATTTGCATTACATAAATATAACAGGTGATCTTACCAAAAGTGGAAATTACCACAAACATGTGGGGAGTCAGAGGTTAGGTAAGATGTGTGAACAAATGTCAAAAGGGCTGATACCAACATAGAACTGAGCATTAAATACAGGCAAAAAAATGTACATGATGGCTTCTAAGTGCATGTAGTGCAACCCACAATGTGTAACAGAAGGAAAAGAGAGAGGGAGAGAGAAAAGAGATAAAGAAGCTGCCATTTAGGCAGGCTATGGGAGTGGGGAGGGAATTAGGGACATTGGTGGTGGGAAATGGGCACTGGTGGAGGGCGGAGGTGATGGAACACTATGTGACCGAAACCTCCAAACATGAACAACGTTGTAATTGTATATCTCACGGTGGTATAATAAAATGTTTAAAAAAAATTAAAAAAAATAAAAAAATAGTAGAAGAGGAGACAGAAAGAGTATAGCAGGTAAGGCACTTGTTTTGCATAAGGCCAAGGTGGGTTTGATCTCCAGCATCCCATATGGTTTCCTGCCGCACCACCATGTGTGAGTACAGAACATCATCTGAGCATCACCAGGTGTGGGCTCAAAACAACAAATAAAAAATAGTAAAAAGAAAGTAGCAGATGCTTTTTGGGCTAAACTAGCATGTGACAGGTCGTGTGGAGATTTTATCGGTGCCCGCTCAAGCAAATCAAGACAAGTGATATAAGTGATACAAGTGATACAAGAAAGTAATCAACACACTCAGTGATAATACACAAGAAGGTGGTCATGATCAGGGACAAATTTACTAATTGTTTGAGTGAGCAAATTTCTACTCAATTTCCTCTTATGTAAATGAAAATAGTAGTACTTTTAAAAGTTTTACCAATTTGATAAAATTATATACGTAAAAAGTATGTATCACTCTATCACTGTCTTCCCGTTCATCATCGATTTGCTCGAGCGAGCCCCAGTAACATCTCCATACGTCCTGTCTCATGCTAGTAGAGCCTAAGGCATCTGCTTGCTCCAGGAACATAAAGAGCCCCAATCCATTCGGAATGAGGTCCATAATTGTTACTGGTATTTGGCATATATCAAATACAACATGGGTAGCTTGCCAGGCTCTGCCGTGTAGGTAGCATACTCTTGTAGGCACCTCTAAGTCCAGCATTTATTGATGAACCGGCGCAGCCGCAGAAGTGGCTGCGTGAGCCGGGCGCTGATAGGCTGGTCTGCTGGGTGGAGGTCTGACAAGAGAGAAGTCCGGATGTGGAAAATGGAGGGCCTCATGGAGTGGGGGGGTCTTCTGGCTTGTTGTGAGGCTCTGCTGGGATGGTGGGCCAGGGCTAGAACCCACCATCCCTTTACATACGTAAAGTATGTAGAAGAATATTCTCATGTGTAAGTGCATGCATCTATATTAAAATTTTCTATTATTGCCTAAGGTAAACCATGATTGCTGACTAAATTCTACATATTTAATTATAAAACATATCATACTTTAGATCATTGGGCTACATGACTCCTAGGATATTCCATAGGGCTACTTTAAAAATAGATAAAGCACAGAAATGAGGGCCATGACAGAAGACTGTGGGGAGGGGGAGAGGGACTGATAGGATAGAAAGACCACAGGAAGGAAACTAGGTCAGTAGAGGAGTATGTTTGGAAAAAGATTGAGAAACATTGACTTCACCATCCATCATATTATCTTAGCAAATTTAACATTGTTTCCTCATTTATGAAAAATTATTTTTTATAGCAGCTGCTGAAATATGTACTTGTTGGTTTATCAACACAGAAATTTATGTCTCTCAAAAGTTTGAAAGTATACCATGAAGATATAGACAGATTTGATATCTGGTGAGATCCTAATAATTCCTAGATGACTGTGTTGTCTTGGTGCTATCAGATAACAAAGGAGGTTAGAGAACTCTTAGGATCTTCCTTTAAGAATACTGTCCATCGCATGGTTTTACACCTTCCAAATACCCCACTTTTAAATATCACCACATTGCAATTAGGTCAAATGTATGAAATTTAGGGAGGCACAAACATTTTGTTTATAGAAAATGTTATAGAAAATAAATCTAGAAAATAAATATATATGAATGAGAAGATATTCCACCATCGTAGTCCAGAGATCATACTTCTCAATAGAATATTTTGTGACAAGTGTTATGATCTATATTTTCAACATTTCAATGTGACTCTTAAGCCTTTGAAATGCAATTAGCTTAAATTAAGCCATAAAGGTTTAATTTTAACTCATTAACATAGACACATATATCTAGTTGCACTAGATTGAATAGCAAAGATATAGAAGATGTGATAGAGAATTTGAATTTTTTCCATTTTTTATAGATTATAAAGAGACTACACAGTGTTTTCAACTAATTCATGCTCTATAAATAATAAATATAACAAAAAGTTTCCATACTTCCAAACTTAAAAAGATAACCTCATAAAATCTAATGAGATTTTATCTAGCTATTAGTGCAGATATATAAATATTCTATTTTTGTTTTAAATAATTAATGTAAATTGTTACTTTTTAAATAAGTAACAATGTGGGAAAAAAGTATGGGATTAAAATAAAATCATTACTTAGCATGAGCAAACTTTATTCAGATAATTGAGTCATCTTAAGATGAGAATGTATTTTTTGTATTGGAATTTCAAGAAAAGATATAACCAATAATGAATTCAGATTGAGTGAAATAACTGATTATTTGTTGCAGTACACTGCTGCCCAGAGCCTCTGCATCTGGCCTGGAGTTGCCTTCTGCTGGTCACTTTGTAGAGAGGAGGAGGACAGTTTGAATGTGGCAGTTTATCTGACCCCATCTTCTATACTGGCTGAATAAATATTCTCTCATGCTGCCACAATCATCGTGGAGCTAGCTAGATCTTACCAATATATTTGCCTGGCCACGTTAGATCTCTAAGTAATTAGACCAGAGAGAAAAGCGTTTGCCTCCAAACAAGCACGCATGACTCCCTGATAACTCAAAGGCTAATATACAGGACAACCATAAAGTAAAGATGAGACTCTTGTGAAGGATTGGAGAAATATATAACTGGCAATAGAATATTCTTTGGTACAGATACATGCCTTTGTATTCTGAGATACAGTTCATCTCAGAAGCCACTCCTCCACTCTACCCTGCAGGGCACTTCCAAGGCAGAGCTTGCTTTGGCAACATTAACAAGTCAAAGGGCTTAGGTAAGATCCTGGGAGAAATTACCTGAGGGGATTTGACCCTGATGGCTTTCCATTGGAGTGGAAAGTCTGGGTTGGAGGGATATAAAAACTAGCCTGCTTCCTTTCTCTGTCTCATTTTTCCTCTTTCTGCTGGTGCTCCTCTTCTTGCCTCCTTGTTGTCTCCTCTTTGCAGGGTCTTAACACGTGGTGGCAGCCATCTTGGCCTACACATGGCCATGGCCCAGCCGAGAACCCTAAGTTTGGCCTTTTCCTATTGCTGATTCGTATGCCAGAACCTGGGTTAAGTAAAGCATTTTGAAACTTCTCTGGATTCTTGCGTCTTTCTCTGTCCGCCAGCCACCGATCCCCTTGGGCAAAAGGGATCCCTGCCCACTGCTCCTGGATTTTGTGCAAGGTGCCCAAGTGTTTCCCCACAATTTGTAATCATTAAAATTGTTGAAGTCGTGAGTTGAGTTGCTACCTCAGATTAGGATGATCCAGAATGCAATGTGGACTTCTAGATTAGGTTCTGGAACAAGAGAACAAAAAGCACAGCGAGAGATAGGAAAAGGAAATAATTCACCTAACTTTGTTAATAGTCTTAAGGATGGTGGTCCATGGTTGTACAAACTGCTAGCTTTATTGGAAGCTGTGGGGAGAGAATATGTGAATTCTTTCACATTTCTCACCTTCTTTGTCATGTCAAATTATTTCACAATTAAAAGTTATAATAAGTGATACCAAATATAGCGCTTTAATGCTAGGTGTTTAATAAACTGGACTGAATCAAACTCAGTTGTAACAATGTACCTTATATTCCTTCCACTTCTTATGCTTAAACATAAAGATAATGAGACTGTGTTTCCTTGAGAAAACTGCTTAATCTCTGACGTTTGTTCCTTCACTTAAAAAAGTCAAATCACAACATATGGCCTTTCTCAAGTAGTTTGGTTATCAGATTCAGATAGGGTTTAGGAAAGTAAACATTGGCCAATTGGTTTTTATTCCTAATCGAAATTGAAATTTTTAAGCTTCACTGATTCAGTCTATAAATATTTAATGATTTTTAGTGTGTGCATATAAAATCATAGCTTTCAATGTGTGCAAATCTAGTGAATACAATGAAGCTAAAAATTATCAAATCCCGTAGAAATTTATAAGATTATTGATGTTTTGAGTATCAAAATTTTTTCACCAAAGAAAATGTAATTCTATGCACTAAAAACTAATAGGCATTATAAGATGAAATGATACTTTCTCAAGTAAAAGATGCAAAGATCCAAGGAAAATTAGTATTTCCCATTTCGCAAAAAAAGGAAACAAGCTTCAGATAGATTAGACAGTAGTAAAGTGAAAAATAAGACCTTTAATTTTCATTATTAATTAAGACAGAATTTACATAATTAGGCATCAGACTGAAAAGCTTATTTTTTTGTTTAATATCTGGGTAATTAAAAAAGGTTATAAGTCACATTTAGGGATTCTGAAAAAAGTCTAAAAGAATAATTCTATTGGATACCTATGAACATGTCTGTATGTACATGTTTTATACAACAATATTATACATTAAGTCTGATAGGAATTTGAAAATAATTATAGGTGTCACTGTTACTACAGCAGCAATGCAAACAGAAGCAGAATTTTTTCATGTTTGCAAAGAAATAGTTTTCATTTTTATGTCAACTAATTATTTAGAATGAGAATATCTAGTTAAATCAACAATGAGAGTATCCAAGCAAGGAGTTGAGATAAAACTTGCATTTACATGATACACTAGACTGTCAAATGTCTAAATCACTTGTATCACTTGTCTTCCTGTTGTTCATCTATTTGCTCAAGCAGGCACCAGCAACATCTCCAAACATCCTGTCATGTGCTAGTGTAGCCCAAGGGCATCTGCTTGCTCCAGGAACACAAAGAGCCTCAGACCATTCCTTCAGGTCATGGGAATGAGGTCTATAATTGTTTCTTGTTTTTGGCATATCAAATACTACATGGGTAGCTTTCCAGGCTCTGCCGTGCAGGTGGTATACTCTCAGTAGTAGGTTCTCATTTCGTGCATTTACTGATGAACCAACGGGGAGAGATAGAAATGAGGGAAATGTCTAAAATGAGGGGAAAATATGAACTGTATGAAAAAGGTGTAAGTCTATGGAGGAGAGTAGAAGAGCAAGAAAGATTGAAGAAGATCAAGACTGAAGAATGTTTATTATGAGTATTTTATTATTTCTGAATCACTATGAATTACAACTGTTTTTATTGCATTTCAGGAGCATATTGTTCCAAAACAAAATGAAGCAAAGGCATTTGCACTCCTATGTTCATTGCAGAACTACATACAATAGCCAAAATATAAAATCAACCCAAATGTCCAACAACAGATGATGGAATAAAACTAGAAAAAGATTTGACAAAGAAATTGTTTCATAGAATCAGATTTGAAATAATGGACAAGACATTGACTTCACTTTTTGGTTGTTCACTGGAAAATAGATTTGCTAAGGTTAACAAATTAATAAAAGTCTAATTACAGTGAGGAAAAGAGAAAATAAAAACAGTAAAATTTGAAAGACAACCATATTTAATAGTTTCTGTGTTTCATATATGATTTTGAGCTGTATCCGGCAGTGTGTGGACTTACTCCTGGCTCTGAGGTCAAGGATCACTAAGGCAAGGCTTGGGGACCCTATCTGGTACCAGGAATAGAAGACTGTTGGTCATAGACAAGGCAAACCTCTACCCAGTATACTATAGCTCTAGCCCTGTCGGGCGCTCCGCGGGGTCCCCGACAGTGCCGGGAAGCGAAGTTCCCTTCTACCTCCGGCCGGCGAGGAATGGATGAGCACTCAGGGATCCGATGAGGTTTTAAAAGACTTTACTTATCACAGGTTCAGGCATACAAATCAGCAAAAGGAAAAACCCGATGCTTAGGATTCCAGGCTAGAACCCCAGCCATGTGTAGGCCAAGATGGCGACCACCACGTGCAAAGGCTTTGGGAAAGGAGAAGAACACTTCCAAGCAGGGCGACTGCTCACAGCGAGCACAGCCCCCAAAGAAGCGCGGGAGAGTGAAAACCGGCTAGTTTATATCCCTTCAACTCAGACCTTCCTCCCATTGTTATGGAAAGCAGGGAGTGTTAAATGTCCTTAGATAATCCCTCCCTGCACCTCACCTAGGCCCTTTAGTGTGCTAATGCAGCGGCCCTTAAAGGAGTCCTGCAACAACTCCCCTGATTAGTTTACTAATAAAAATTGAAAAGGTAAGAAATATTTAGTAATGTACAGAAAATTAAGATAAGAAAAACAATTCGAATTACAAAATGATAATACATGTTACTTTAGGATCCTAACTTGTTTTTGGACCCAAAGCAAAGTTCAAGACAAAGTGTTTTTAGCTGTCTGATTATAACGGACTATCGTTTGCACTGTCCATAATTTGTGAGAGTCAATTTGCTATATTTTGTGTAAAGTCTGTGGGGCTACTTCTGGAACAGCAATAGCGGTGATCATATGAGTATGAGTCTCTGGAGAGCAGCGATCAGGAACTTCGTTGAATTGTCAGGAACACTGGATCGGGTCTCATGAACACTGGAACAAGTATCTCGAATTCTGGAACAGGAGTCTTGAGTGCTGGAACAGGTGTCGGGAACATCGGTGTGGTATCTTGAACTCTGGAACAGGAGTCTTGAGCGCTGGAGCAGGTGTCTGGAACATCGGTGTGGGCGTCTTGCAGGGCTTCTTCAGCAAGGAAACATTGGCACCGGTAACTGTACCTGTAGCTTAGGCAAGACAAAAACACTTTTCGAGGTTAATCACAAGTAGAGATTTTAAGGCTTTGTAGGGATCCAAGTCTGGGATGGAGAGAAGAATATAAAGAAGCTCCAACATGGGTGGAGCAGGGAAATAAGTATGAGAATTGATGATTTTAAAATTGATAAATCTAGTGGATCAGCAGTGGAGTTGATGAATGTAATAGAGGTTTGTAGTGGTCAGAAATTGAGAAGGTAGTAGTTGAGACATAACATAGACACAACATTAATCACAAACATAATGGTGGCCACCACATGCACACACACGCACACATACATTTGATCGATCAATATCTTACAGCTGTATATGTGACCCATTTAGGGTGATAAATGGTAACGAGTCAAGCGCTTCATAAATATAAAGCCGGCAAATGATGGTGAGAAAGTGTCTTTTCCTGTGAATAGAGCATTGGGAAAAATTAGTTTTGCAAATTATTAAATTTTTAGCGAGCACTGTTTTAGGAGTCTCGGAGTATTGAGCACTGTAGCGCAGGTTTACTGGATTCGAATATCTCATCCTGTGAACAGAATCATTAGAAAAACAATTTTTTATTGATTTAGCAAACATTTTTGTAATGAGCACTGTGATCAGAGTCCACCCATTTTCCACCCTTTTTTTTTTTTGTAAGAAAGAAAATATTTAGGCTGTAAGGCAAGATATTAGACATGAACCATGATCACAGACTGCAAAACAAGATCACTATTAAAAAGGAACCAATCCAGGAAGTTTAAACAGCAACTTGCAATTTAAAATTTAAGACTTTATATTGAAAGAATTAGTTGTTTTCTGATTCTTGGAGAATTCTAGTCTTAACAAGTCGCAGAGGGACCCAGAGTTTCTTGGCAGGGTTATCGTCTGTAGAAATGAAAGCATAGCCTCTTCCCCGAATGAGGAGGTGACCTGCAATCCATTTATCATCAATTTTCACCCAGATAGGTGAATTGACTGTTTTTTGAGTTTGCATATCTTCTTGAAAGTGACGTTCAGCCGCGGTATAGGGATCTCCTTGAGGTATATTTAAGAAGTTTAAGGTGAATAATGTTAAAGATAAAGAATCCATTGGAGGCATGCTTGTTTTTCGTTGCTTTAATAGCTGAGTTTTAAGTGTTCTGTGGGCACGTTCAACTATTCCTTGTCCTTGTGGATTATATGGAATTCCTGTAATATGTTTGATCTGCCATTCCTAGCAAAAGGATTTGAAGGTTTTGCTGGTGTAAGCAGGACCATTATCTGTTTTTATGGTATGGGGAATACCCATGATGGAGAAGCACTGGAGTAAAAATGAACAAACAGATTTAGCTCTTTCAGACGTCATAGGAACAGCCCATATGAACCGGGAATATGTATCGATGACCACATGAAGGAAAGGTTTGTTGGGAAATAAGTTAGTATGAGTTATATCCATCTGCCACAATTGGTTTGTCTGTAAACCTCGAGGATTTGCTCCTGCTACATGAGATGTACAATGTAAAGGAGCACAGACAGGACAGTTGCGGACAATTTGTCTAGCTTGTCTCCATGGGATGCCATGGTGTACATGAAGGCGGCGGGCATTTGTATGTAGAGTCTGGTGCTCTTCCTCAGCTGATTTAAATACTGGTGCTGCCAAAGAGATCTGCTGCTTCGTTTCCTCGAACCATTGGCCCGGGAGTCGGCTGTGAGAACGGATGTGGGAGATGTATATAGGGAATGTTCTATTTCGGAGGAGATCTTGTAGTTTATGGAGCAGCTCCTGAATTATAGGATTATGGGCATTTAAAGAAGCAGTGACAATTCCAGGAAATAAACCAACTACATATGCAGAATCACTCACCACATTACATGGGCCAGATATATGGGATAGTAAATGTATCAGGGTGGCGAGTTCCACTTGTTGGGCAGATTTATAATTTGTATGCACAGTAGTGGTCAACGAAGGACCTGTAATTCCACCCCTTCCTGATGAGGAGCCATCAATATAATACACTGGAGCATCAGGAATGGGAGAGGAGCGGACAATGGTGGAAATTATAAAAGGTGTCCTTTTCAGAAATTCCCAGGTTTTTCCAGCTGGGTAATGATAAGATATTTCTCCTGAAAAATCTGCTAAAGCTCTCTGAAGGATTTCACTGAGTGGTAAAACAGCTTCAATTTCTTTTTAGGGTCAGGTAGTACAATTACATGGGGATCATGTCCAAGTAATACTTGGGTTCTTGATCTTCCCTTAATTATAAGGTTAGCTATCATCTCAAGGTAAGGTGTAGCAGTACGATTCTGCTTGTTATGTAAGTAAACCCATTCTAACGGTCCAGATAATTGGGCTATAGCAGCAGTTGGAGACTTCGGGAGTGTTGAAGACCAAGAACCATACCTTTTCTCCGGGATTAAATCTGGAGAGGTAAGATTTTTGAAGCCGATTCATGAAAAAATCTAATTCCTCCTGAGCTTTAGGAGTTAGCTGCCTTGGGCTATTTAAAGCAGGATCACCTTCAAGGGTGTGGAACAGGTTACTGAGCTCACAGTTAGGAATACCAAGGGAGGGGCGCACCCAGTTGATATCCCCAGCAGTTTTTGAAAATCATTCAAGGTTTTGAGCCTTTTCTGACTAATGGAGATCTTTTGAGGACGCACTGTAGTGCGGTCAAGAGCATAGCCCAAATATTCATATGGAGGCTGCATCTGGATTTTCTCCGAGCTACTTGTAAGCCAGCCTCTGGTAAAACTGTCATTACATCATTATATAAATTCTGGAGATCTCTGGAATTATCACAAGCTAGCAGGATATCATCCATGTAGTGGATGATGTATGCACCAGGAAATTTAGCACGAATGGGTCGCAAAACCTCATCAACAAAGTGTTGACACATCGTAGGTGAATTAGTCATTCCTTGGGGCAATACTGTCCACTGAAACCTACGTAAAGGACCTTTATGATTAATGGAAGGGACTGAAAATGCAAACCTTTTCCGATCATCTGGGTGGATAGGTATGCTGTAAAAGCAGTCTTTTAAATCTATGATAATTAGCGGCCAATCCTTAGGAATAGCTGCTGGAGAGGGGAGCCCAGGTTGTAGGGCTCCCATGGGGACCATAGTAGAATTTACATTCCTTAAGTCAATCAGCAAACGCCATTTGCCTGATTTTTTCTGTATTACAAAAAACAGGAGAATTCCATTCTGAAAACGTTTCCTCAATATGTCCTAATTTCAGCTGTTCTTCCACTAGATTCGTTAGCGCCTCTAACTTTTTTGGTGTTGAGGGGCCACTGTGGTGTCCATATAGGTTTGTCAGATTTCCACTGAATACGGATAGGTAGTGGGCGCTTAACCACAGCGGCCCCAATTAAAAAGGGTTACTCCGGTGTTAGGCTTATTATGGAGAGCTGGAATTGGTGCTCGACGGGGAATTGGACGAGGTATGTGGATTACTGCCCCCCACTGCTCCAGCATGTCTCGACCCCATAAAGTTAAAGGCATAGGGGCTATATAAGGCTGGACCATGGCTACATTCCCTTCAGGGCCAATACACGGCAGCCACCTGGCACTCTGTCGGAGAAGAGAGGAGGAGATATTGCCTACCCCGCTCAGGCTATGGGACACTTTCTTTAGGGCCCAGTTAGAGGGCCAATACTTGGTAGAGATTATGGATATGTCTGCCCCTGTATCCAACATGCCTTTGAATTTCCTTTTATAAATTTCGATGGGTATAACCGGCCGCTTGGCCTGAGAAATTCTGGCAGTGTACCCAACTAGATAGTTAGCAGGTGGCTGGTGGGCTTGGTTCTGTGTGGCTGCATAACCAACAATGAAGTTGGCAGAATGGTTGGTACTGTTTAAGCCACCAGCTGTAGGGTGTTCGGACTGACTACACGGATCCTCAAAAAATAATAATAGTTTAGCAAGTGGTTCCCCTTTTTTTAAAAGTCCATTTAGTTGGCACAGATATTGACAGTATTATCTCTCCATGAGATTCAGGATCCAGAAGTCCGAAATGCACCATAATTCCCTTAAATTTCAGCCAATCGCTCCCCTGAATTAAACCCATACTACCTGGGGAGCAGGTCCTTTTTATCCCTGTTTTTAGCATGTAGGGGTCTTGACTTGGGTATATTGTGACAGTCTTAGGGCAGAGAATGTCGAGACTGCCACTGCCTGATGGGGTAGGCCAGAGAGCATTTATTGACTGTAATTCTGTGGATTCTGATTCGGAGGATATTGGGCAGGTGGAATGAAGGAGAGTGCCCCTGGATTCAGCTGGGCCTGGGGCTGGCCCCCACCCAGTTTCCCGCATTAGGGGGAGGCATAGATGTTATTTGAGCCTGCGGAGCTTGTGGAACCTGGGAGGGGGTCCATGTAACATTTCCTATAAAGGGATTATTAGAATGTTGCCCTGTATTGATAATTGTAGAAGATGGGCAATCTCTACGGGTGTGTCCCTTCTTTCCGCAGATAAAGCAGGTTATCTGTCCAGATGAAGCCTGAGGCTGACTTCGCCTCCAAGACCGACAGTCTCTGGCCCAATGTTTTCCTTTTCTGCACCTTGGGCATGGTCCAGGTGGGGCCCTTCGAGGGGTGGAGCTGCGATTATTAGAATAGTTTCTCCGATTATTGTTTATCCTTTGAAGTTTATTGTTTCTCCCCCTAGAGCTGTCTGACTTGTTTCTCTCCCTAGAGCTGTCTGACATTTCATCCCTCTCCTGATCCTCCTGCTGTATGGGATAAGCCTCTATATCATCCTGTGTTTTATTGGAGGTTAAACCGACATTTCTACAGGCCTTTAGATACCCCATGAGGTCAGCCTTTTCCTTAATACCATATAGTAATGCTCGACATTTTTGATTAGCATTCTCATATGCTAAGTTTCGTTTTAGGATTTCTTGAGTGGTTGGGTCTTGAACCTGTCTTTGGATTGTTTCACATAATCTCCCAACAAAATCAAAGTATGGTTCATCACGACCCTGGTAAATTTTTGTATAGCTACCTAGAAATTCTGGGTCGGAACCTACTCTTTCCCACGCCTTTAATGCTGTCTCCCGAACGAATTTTAAAATAAGTTCAGGTAATGTCGCTTGTTTTGCTTTGTTTTTCCATTCACCTTCACCTTTTAGCATGGCAAAAGTTATAGTATGGCCTGATTCCTTTTCTCTTAAAGTGTCAATATTCTGGTTAACCCCATCTGCATACCACATATGCCATTGCATGTACTGTGATTTGTTTAGACAAGTATCGGCTACCGTTTCAAAGTCTCCCAATACCCACTGACTACTTTCGCTCCAATCAGCTAAATATTTTAAAGTATAAGGACTTGATATTCCAAACCTGTCGCAAGCCTTCCTAAACGGGGTTATTGCCTCAATTTTTAAGTCTTCATGAATCGGTTTTACTTTATCTTTAGATTGGTCATGAGAAAGATTGCTGGGCTTTGCTCTTTGACTCGAGCTAATCTGTTTCTCCCCTTCTTCCTCATCAGAGCTTGTAGTATCTGGCAGAGGAACATCTACCCCATTGAGGGTATTAACTCTGGGGAGATTTTCAGCTTGGGAATTTGCCTCCTCTGGGTTTTCCTGTTCCTCCTCTAAGTTATCAGCCACATTAGAATTCTTTTTTAAATTTTTTTTTGCTGGGAATGTATACACCTTTTTCAAGTCTACAGTTTTGGGGCGTGTTTGTGAACGGCTTTTAGTTGGTTCACGCCTCAGTATTGGGTATGCGCTAGGTCCTGATTGATAAGTTATGAAATCAGAAATCTCCCTGCGTAACACATCCATTTCTTGGTTTAAGTTTTCAAGTTTCCTATATGTTTCTTCCTTTTGTTCTTTCAATCTTATGTGTAACTTCCAAACCTCCTCTTTCTGTCCATCTATTCTATCTCTCTGTCTGTCAATTTCTTCCTCTAAGATAATGCTGATTTTATCGATATCCTTCTTCTGCTCTTCAAACTTTACTTCAAATTTTAAATCCTGTTTAATAATTTTACTTTCCTGTTCTTCTAATTTTTTCCTTGAATTTTAAATCCTGTTCTTCTAATTTTTTCCTTGAATTTTAAATCCTGTTCTTCTAATTTTTCCTTGAATTTTAAATCCTGTTCTTCTAATTTTTTCCTCAAATTTTAAAATCTGGTTAATAATTTTACTTTCCTGTTCTTCTAATTTCTTTTCAAATTTTAAACTCTGTTTAATAATTCTGTCCTCAAGCTTTAAGACCAGTCTACCTGTAGCTTTATGATCCTCACTTATTTCTTCAATCGCTGAGTAAATCTCGTCCCTTAAGATTGCATTCAATTTATTACTTTCCTCCCTCTCTCTATTAAACATTGTCCTTACGCAAAGGTACAGTTTAAAAATCGCAAGGACCCAGATGATTTGTGAAAAGATAGAGTAGTTCTCAGAAAGGAACTTTATAGACTGGGCTATGTATGGTTCCGAGCCAATAAAAGATACAATGTATCTATACCATGAGATATCCATCATTTTACTCACGGTTCGGAGGCAGATGATCTCTGTCCGATGATAATTAGACCAGACGATGTTCGTGGTGCCCACCCAGGGACGCCAAATGTCGGGCGCTCCGCCGGGGTCCCCGACAGTGCCGGGAAGCGAAGTTCCCTTCTACCTCCGGGCCGGCGAGGAATGGATGAGCACTCAGGGATCCGATGAGGTTTTAAAAGACTTTTACTTATCACAGGTTCAGGCATACAAATCAGCAAAAGGAAAAACCCGATGCTTAGGATTCCAGGCTAGAACCCCAGCCACGTGTAGGCCAAGATGGCGACCACCACGTGCAAAGGCTTTGGGAAAGGAGAAGAACACTTCCAAGCAGGGCGACTGCTCACAGCGAGCACAGCCCCCAAAGAAGCGCGGGAGAGTGAAAACCGGCTAGTTTATATCCCTTCAACTCAGACCTTCCTCCCATTGTTATGGAAAGCAGGGAGTGTTAAATGTCCTTAGATAATCCCTCCCTGCACCTCACCTAGGCCCTTTAGTGTGCTAATGCAGCGGCCCCTTAAAGGAGTCCTGCAACATAGCCCAATGTGAATTATTTTGGAAAGCCAAGCCTGACTCTATTTCTCTTGATCACTTGATCACTTGAATCCCATTATTCATCGATTTGCCACGAGCAGGCGCCAATAACATTTCCATTGGACCCTATCACGTGCCAATGTAGCCCAATGGCATCTGGTTGATTCAGGAATATGAAGAGCCTCAAACCGTTCCCTCAGAGGTCTTGACAAGGAAGTCTGACCATCTTGTAGGTGGGCGGCCATGTGATCTTTTTGACATCCGGTGGGATCCAGTCGGTGATGGCTCTAGTCCAGCGGTCATCTCCAAAATCTGCATTACATGTCCAGCCCATCTGATTTTCGATGCCTTGGCAAACGAGACAGCGTCCCTGATTCTGGAATAGTGATGGAGGTCAGAGCTCTGGAATCCTTCTCTCCACTTGAGTGATGCGTGATATTCCAAGCATAGCTCTTTCGATGCCTCTCTGGGAGACATGAATAGCATTCTCATCCTGCTTTTCGTAGGGCCCAGGTCTCTGAGGCGTATGTTAATGCAGGGAGAATGGGTGGAGTCAAAGGGATGTGCCTGGAGCCGGAGGTTCTTTGTCCTTTTAGCTATTTCTTCGATGCCTTTGAAGGCATTCCATGCCGCTCTCTTCCTCCTGCCTGCTCAGGTTTTAGGTCGTTCATCATGTTGATTTCTAGACCTAGGTACACATAACTCCTGCATTCAGAGATGTTTATTCCACTGAGAGTGAATAGGGCCTCTGGAACTAGTTCATTCTTCATGAACATAGTTTTCTTTAGATTCAGCTATAGACCTATCTTTCCACATTCTCGGTCGAAGTCAGCCAGCATTTGTGCAGGTTGGCTAATGTTTGGTGTTATTAGAACGATGTCATCAGCGAGCGGAGGTGGTGTAGTTGCTGACCATCTATCTTCACTTCCATTCCTTCCTATTCTAATTGCTGCATGATGTTCTCGAGGGTGGCGCTGAAGAGTTTTGGTGAAATGGGTATCACCCATGTCAAACCCCCTCTTTTCACAATAATGATCACTTCTTTGTTAAATGGTCAGATCCTGGTGGTGAATCCATAATACAGCTCACAAGGACCTTGATGTATTGGGTTTGAACACCTTGTTTGGCTAGGACTTCGATGACTATTTCAGTCTCCCACGAAATCAAAGGCTTTCTCTAAATCAATGAAAGTGAGACAGAGTGGCATCTTGTACTCCCTACAAACCTCGATGAGCTTGGTTACTGTGTGGATATGGTCGATTGTGCTGAATATTTTCCGGGAGCCTGCTTGCTTGCATGGTTGTCCTCCATCTAGTGTTCTGCTAATCCTGTTCAGGATGACTCGTGTAAACAGCTTGTAGATGACGGACAACAGGCAGGTGGGGTGATAGTTGCTGATGTCATGAATGTCTCCCTTCTTGAACAGTAGAACTGTCTTGCTGGTTTTCCATTGGGAGGGCACCTTGCATTCGGACAGGTGTGAAGAGCCGAGCTAGTGTATTGATGAGTACCGATGGCAGATTCTTCAGGTGTTTGGGTCTGACTTTGTCTGGGCCTGGTGCTGTTCCCTTCTTTACCGACGAGATGGCATGTCGGATTTCAGAAGGGAGAACGTTGGGAATGACATATCCATGCTGTGGAATTTGGTATGTGGGCAGGTGGATGTGGCTATCAAAGAGATTTGAGTAAAAGTCCTGGATAATCTTCTCCATTGGCTTTCTGGAAGATGTGATAGATCCATCAGGAGTCGGAGGGCAGTCATCTTGGTCTTATAGTTGGTGAAGGACAGGTGAGGCAGTGCGAATTCTTTTCCCGGCTTCTGCTGCATCTTCCAGTATTTCTGCTCTTCTGTCTTTTGAGGTCTGCTCTTATAGCTTCTCTGCACCGTTTAGCAAGCTTGGACGTTAGCATTTGGTCTCCTGAGGCTCGCGCCTTGCCACGTTGGCGGATGAGCTCAAGAGTTTCTGAAGACAAGCGTCCTTTTGTGTCTCTTTTCTCAGCATTCTTTGCACAATCGTGGAGGTGCTGAACCAGTCGGTTGTATTCTTCATCGATGTCATCAGTGATGGTTATCTTCCCATGTTGCCGCAATGGTGCCAAAGAGTTCCCAGTTGGTGGTCATTCTGGGAGTTCTCTTCTTAAACTTTTGCAGCCTTTTCTCCCGTTAGCGGAAGTAGAATTTTGCATGAAGGAGGCGGTGGTCCGATCCTGTTTGGAATTTAGGGACGACAGCTACATCAGTCAGACAAAACCGTCGATTGAAGATGATGTGGTCAATTTCATTGTGGAACTGTCCACCGGGAAGATTCCCATGTCCAACGTTTCGCTTCAGCCTTCTGGAACTGTGAGTTCCTCATGAATGGTCTTGGTGGACATGATGAACTCAAGATAGTCACTCACCCTGTTCGTTCCATTCTGGGCCATGGGTCCCGATGTGGAATTCTTCAGCCGATCTTCTTGGTCCTATCTTGGCATTAAAATCACCGACTATGATCTTGTAGAAGGCGTGATCGTTTTTATAGAACACCTCCAATTCCATGTAGAATTTCTCAATTTCATCTTCTTTGTATGTAATGTTGGGTGCGTAGACAATGAAGATAGTAATTGCTGACAGTGGGCCACATCTCTTCAAGTGTAATCGTCTTATTCGGTTTGTTAGGCATTCAAATGAATCAATGTTGACGGCCATGTTCATGTTGACAAGGACACCAACGCCACCGATGCCTCTTTAGTCGCATGTTCCAAGGAACAATTCTTCTCCGGTGTCAAATACAGCATGATGTCACTGGCGCCTCCTGCGTCTCAGTCAGACCAATGATGTCATGTATTGATCTTTTTTTGCTTGCACCATCAGATCCTCAATATATGCTTCCCATGCCAGCGTATGTGCATTGAAAGCACAGAAAGTCATTTTAGTCCTCTTCGTTTGGCAGCCTAGGATAGCCATGAAATTTTATCAGGCAATGCTTGTTTGCCTTTCTTACTACTGCCGTATTGAAGGGCTCTTTCGGGGTCAGGAAAACAAACATTTCTGTTACTGGATTTGGCATATTGAACACACATCGGACAGCTTGCCAGGCTCTGCCATGCGGGTGCTATATTCTCATTACTTTGTGGGGCTCTCTCAGAGGAATGGGTAGAATATTTCTGGCAATTTGTAGGTAATGGTGAAATCTGGTTTCTGCTCTGCCGGGTGTACCTGTGTCTTAGGCTCAAGCATTCCTGGACTTGAAATACTCTCCTCTGAAGGGCGGGTCTCTGCGAGGTGGGTCCTTGTAGGCTGGGTTTCTTGACAAGCCAGGCTGGAGACTGGATTAATCTGCGGGCTGGGACTGGATTAATCTGCTGGGTGGAGATCTTACCAGCTGCAGAGTGTGGATTGTGAAGATCGCTGCCAGCAAGGTGGTGGGGGTTTCTCTGCT
>JAJIBD010002620.1:0-80521 GCA_021461705.1 Cryptotis parvus
TGCACTGGTGAAGGGATAGATATTGGATCATTCTATGATGGAAACCCAATCATGAACAACTTTGTAACTATGTATCTCATGGCAAGTCAATAAAAAATATATATACATATGATTTTTTTCTTCAATTTGGGTATATCTATCCTCTTGAAAGAGCAATCTAACACTCCAAAGAAATCCTTGCCAATGTACCAGAAGATATATAAATAACTACCAGCATACACATATAACTAGAAAAAAAGAAAGCCTAGAAACAGAACAAGTGTTTGTCAACAGGAAAATGAGTTATTTCACCTAAATGTGGCATACTCTCAGTTTCACACAGATACAGTAGTGAAAACAAGTAAACCACAGGTAGCTGCCACTTACTAACAAGATGATGAGCACGAAAAGGAAGTTCATGTAACAGATACTTTATGAAGTTCAAATACAAATGTTAGGCTAATTTCATACTAAGATTTTAATTGCTTTTAATGAGGGAAAATAAACATAAGAATTTACTCTACCTAGAAAATCAAATCACATATGTTCAAACCTTTCTAGAAAAGACCTTACTGACCCATGTGTGAATAGTATATTCAGTATTAAGCAAAGACAATCTGTTATATTTTTAACACCCAAACAAAAGTCAGCTGTCCACTTGACTGCGAATGAGAAAAGATCTGAATTATAAGATGGGACTTCTCAGGCTCAAGAATCACGACCACAACCCTCATGCATGAAGACATGCATTCTTATCACCAAGACACATTCCCAGCAAGATAAAAATGCTGAAGGTACATTAAAATAATCAGGCACACCAAATATAATTTATTTCTAAACAAAATCTAAGCTCTTTATTTTCTCTTCAAAATTTCCCTTTGTCAAGGTACAAAGTGTGACAATCTTAATCCAGGCCTTTGGGCAATGCTGCACACTTTTAGCTTTGATTAAGCCAAGGTAGATCCTTCCAAAAATTTTTGTACTGAAAAAAACCCAGCCCTCTAATTGGACGACATTGGTCAGTGGAAACCTCCTCAACCTTTAGTCACGCCTCTCCTCATTATCATAGTGAAAGACACATCCTTATCCAGTTTCTTGGCGATTTTGTATCTCATCATAATATGGCCATGAGGCTACTGCATATTACTCAACAGAGTATGCTCACCCACTCTCCACATTTTCCTGAAAGAGTTAAATGTGCATGGACTTATAGTACATCTTAAATTAAGTTACCTTAACTCTACTCAGTATATACCCAGACCCTCACTTCCCTCATTTTTCACATAGGAGCAAGGGGTAGGGTGTTTGGGCTTCATTCACAGTGACATCAAACTGCATCTGCTGTATGAAAGGCAAGTGCTTAAGTCTGTGCTATGTCCCCACCTCCACTGTTTCAAGTTTACTCTATCGCCTCTGCTGGTTAAACACATCCCCCGAATGAAGTTGTTTTCTTGCCAATACAGCCTCTATTTTCTGTTCAGTTGCCTTTGCTCTTTGGGCAAAACGTGAATTCATCAGTCTGTAGTTTCTTGTATTTATCAACTAGTGAATAAACTCATGGTTTAACTCTCCTCACAGTAATGCCAACTTTGTTTTTACTTCATCATGTCTACCACAAATTACACTCTCTGAAGAGACCATGCCAATTGGGGCCACACACCACACAATCAATCCTGTTAGACATGAGGGGGAAAAGATTCATGAGTGTCCTTTGATGAGAAAAAAAAAGTGTTAATAGCTCAGAGAAGAACACGCTCACTCTTTGCTGTTGTTTTGTTTGATGTCAGGGAGCAAAACCAGGACCTCATATGCAAAGCAAGTGCTCCACAACTGATCTATGGACCCTCATTTCACTGTATTAAAGCCATAAAAGATGGGTTACAAAAAGTGAATAAAAATCATTTGAAGAGGCCGAGCAATTGAACAGTAGGTACAGTGCTTGCCCTTGCACATGGCCAAGCTGGGTTCAACTCCCAGCACCCCATATGGTCCACCCAGCACTGCCAGGAATGATTCCTGAGTACCACCGGTGTCTCCCAACACACCATAAAGAAAAGCTGATAAAGTTCAAATATAAATGTAGCAATTAATAAAATGACACTAATTTCTTCATTATAGAAGAGCTGAGGTAGGCAAACTAGCACCAAAAATAAATCAAATCTTATTGTAACTCTTATTTTCATATTGTCTGTTGCCTTCACGCTGTGATAAATACTGGGTCACCAACACCAAATTTACTATCTCGTGTTTTACAGAAATGGGAGCAGAATATATGTTCCAGAATAATGATTTTCAACCTTTTCGAACTGCAGAACAGATTCTGCAGACCAGTGAGGCAAATAAAACACATTACTTATAATTAAAATATCTATCACATTTATAGGTCAATATTTATATCCTATAGCTACATGATCCAAGTATTATGGGGCAATAACTCTAACACAGACCAGCAGGAAATTCCTGCGAACTGAAAACCACTTCTCCACTATTGCACATTTCCCATGCCAATGTTCCACCACCCCATCCATGTGTGCACACATAAACACACACACAGCCACAGCTGTTCTCTATGGCGGGCACTTTCCTTCTTTTTCTCCCTCTCTCTTCCCTTTGGGGGATTATGGTTTGCAATACAAACATTGAGAGTTTATCATGTTTAGGAATCAATCATTTGTGACTATCAAGTAAATAGAGAGACCTGAAATCAATAGGAATATAGCTGGGAGATCTTTACAGAATAATGCGAAAATGCCTTTTGTATTTGTAGTAGGCTATAAATACAAATACTACAAATATTTGTAGTAGGCTACAAGTATAAGAACAGTCAAACAGTGCTTAAAAAAAACACTTAAACTAAGAGGGCTACTACACTCCAGGAAGAGGATGGTTGGATGAAACTTGGCTCTGCGGCTTAGGATGTAGATGCTCTGGAATCTGCCTGACTTGCAGCCCATCTGGGTGTGAGGAAAAGATGAAAGGGCTTCTGGGAGGCTGAAGTGAGTCTGCAGATGAGTGAGGGCTGGACACATGAGTGAGTTTGAGTCACAGAATAAGGGGAGTACTAAGGCTGTCAGGACCCACCAAGACTAGCTCCTTCACCTGGAGTTAGCCCAGGCCATAGAAGGCTGGATCCTCCCCTCCAAGAGAAGATTCAACAGGAACAAAGGTCAAGAAAAGGAGGTTTTAAAGAAGTCCACTCCCACTCTACCCTCCTTTGCAGCAACCCTAGCAACAGACTCAGACTCACATGGGGCAGTTTGGGAAAACCCATGTAAAAGCCACCTTGAACAAAGGAAGTGCATGCATATGCTGCCAGAGCCCATGTGCTGCTTGAGTCCAAGTGGCTAAGCACGTGTGGTACCCACGTCTCCGCCTCTTAAGGTGTAGACATTCATGCTTTCATATCTAATGCTGGGATATATGAAGGAGCTCTCTCCACCTTTGGAGAAGCTCACATTCTCTTGAGTGCATTACTTTCTCTCTCTCCCGCATACTCAGTCACTCACTTTCTCTCCATTCTTCCCTTCCTAAAAGCCTCCAAATAAAATGTTTTTACTTAAAAAAGAAAAAAAGAATAAGGGTATAATTGCATGCAAAGAGCTGAAGGCTATTATTTGGAAATAGAAATGAATTTATGTTTGATGTTCTGGAGAACTCAGAGATGGAATAATAAAACATCCACATTGCTTCAATAAAAAAAAAAACTCCCACTAATAAGGACCAATAAAAAAAAAAAAGAAAACCTCACTCTAGACAATTCCAATATAAGGTATGTAGAAAAAGAAGTAAATAACCAATCTCCCTTATTTAAAGAGCAAACTCAGGGCCTCATATATACAAAACATACATGGTGCCACATCCTCGTATGAAACGGAAACATTTTATTGCATTTGGGGTGAGGGGCACATATAGCAGTACCTGAGGCTACCTCCATATCAGTGCTTAGGGCTCAATCCAGAGGTACTAGAGGGAACCTGAGGAGCCAGGGCTGAATCCAGGTCTCCCACACACAATTCACAAACACACACACACACACACACACACACACACACACACACACACAAGCCCTCTGAGCTATCTCCCTGGCCGAACTTACCCCTTTTGTTTTTATTTTTTATCTAGGGGAAATGTGTCACACCCAACAATGCTCAGGTCTTACTCCCAGCTCTGTGTTCAGTTATGACTTCTAGAGGTGTTTAAGGATTGATATGCAGTGACGGAGACCATCAGAGGATCCACCACATACAAGGAAAGTCCCTTAACCCCTGTGTTATCTGTCCAGCCCAACTTACTCTTACTTATTATTGTTGTTGTTGTGTGGCCACTCCTGGCTGTACTCAGGGAATTTTCCTAGCTCTGTGCTTAGGGTCACACCTCAAGAGCCCTTGAGCCAGTGCTCAAGGAACCATACTGGGCACTAGGGATCAAACCTGAGCTGGCCATGTGCAAGGCAAGTGCCCTACGTTATTGCTTCAGCCCTGAAAATTATACTTTTTTTCATTTTAAATTTCTACTGAATTTCTACAGTTTTTTAATACTATTAATAATGATTTCTCATAATTCCCATACCCATCACCAGTGTACCCATCTCCCTCCCCAAGAAACCCAACAGCCCTTCCCTCTGGTCCCTACAGCTCAATTGTGTGGATCCGCTTTCCCATTAAGTTGCCTTTGAACATCTGTTGCTACTTCCCTGTATATCCTTAAGTTCCACATATGAGAGAGGGCATACTCTACTGTCCCTTTCCTTCTGAATGACTTCATTCAGCATATCTTCCTTAAAGATGGCTATATATGTACTTATTCTTAATCTATAGCGCTATAAAAAATGTCAAGAACATTGATCTTACCTTGAAGATTTTCCTTCTTCAACAAAGAGTTAAGCTGATTCATGGCGTTAAAGATGAGGATGGACTCCACAGATGCTCTGTATCTCCCAGAATGCTCAGTGCTTACATTCAGGCCCAGGCTTTGAATTCCTTGGCCAGTTTCAATCCCTTCCAGGAGTGGAAGCTCATGAGGGAGAAAACTGGTAACTATGCTGTGAAGAGTTGGCTCCTTAGAATCAGGATCTAGTAACCAGCATGCCACCTGAGTGTAAAAGCAATCAAGATATTTTCTTCATTTCTCAAAGATATTCTGAATATAAGAACGTTAAAGGGAAAACAGAAAGCTCATGCCTAATCTCACTTCTTTTCACTTAATTCCTACTGTGACCTTCCCATGAAAGGAGGAAGGAAAGAGTAACTGCAACTAAGTAACTCTTATAACTAAAGATTAGTTATAAGAGTAAATAACTCGTAACTAAAATAATTATTAGTAAATAAGTAACTCTTATAAGTAAAAGATTCTCTTTTAGTTATAGGAGGGAATGCAGTGTAGGGGGATTCCTAGATCTCGTCTGACCCCAGAATATAGGAAGGAGGGAAAGAGAAGGAAGGAAATTGAGGAGGGAGAAAGAAGATAAGAAAATAAGTACATTGGTGGTGGGAAATGGGTACTGATGGAGGAATGGGTGATGGAACACTATAAGGCCAAAACCAAAACATGAACGTTTTATAATTGTTTCTCTCATGGTGGTATAATAAAATATATTTAAAAATAAGTAATGGGAGAACAGGGTCAGGGGCCTCAGGTATACTGAAGATATGAGAGAATGGTATCGCCATATACTCAAAGCTCAGACTTGACAACACTGAACAAATGAGATCTAAACTACAACCACCAAACTTTGAAATGCGCCTGTCAAGGTGGCAAGTGTGGGGGTGAGAAGGGTAGAAGTGAACATGGGACTGGTGGAGGGAAGTTGACACGGTGGTGGAATTGGTGTTGGAATATTGTAGTCCTAAAACTCAACTAGCAATATCTTATAAATCACTACCTTTTAATCACTTGATCACTTGATCCCGTTATTCATCGATTTGCTCGAGCGGGCACCAGTAATATTTCCATTTGACCCTATCACGTGGCAGTGTAGCCCAATAGCATCTGGTTGCTTCAGGAATACGAAGAGCATCAAAGCGTTCGTTCAGGGTCTTGAAGCACAAAGTCTGACCATCTTGTTGGTTGGTGGCCACAGGATCTTTTGACATCCTGTGGGATCCAGTCGGTAACGGCTCTAGTCCAGCGGTCGTCTCCAAATCGCATTCCATGTCCAGCCCATCTGATTTTTGATGCCTTGGCAAACGAGACAGCGTCCCATAACTCTGGAACAGCGATGGAGGTTGGAGCTCCGGATTCCTTCTTTCACTTGAGTGGCGTGTGATATTCCAAGCACAGCTCTTTTGATTCCTCTTTGGGAGACCCGAATAGCATTCTCATCCTGCTTTTGTAGGGTCCAAGTCTCTGAGGGGTACATTAATGCAGGGAGAATGGTGGAGTTGAAGAGATGTTCCCGGAGCCGGAGCTTCTTTGTCTTTTTTAGCTATTTCGTCGATGCTTTTGAAGACATTCCATGCCGCTCTCTTCCTCCTGTGCAGTTCAGGTTTTAGGTTGTTCACCATGTTGACTTCTCGACCTAGGTATACATAACTGCTGCATTCAGAGATGTTTGTTCCATTGAGAGTGAATGGGGCCTCTGGAACTAGTTCATTTTTCATGGACATAGTTTTGCTGGGATTCAGCTGTAGACCTATATTTCCACATTCTCGGTCGAAGTCAGCCAGCATTTGCGCCCACTTGGCTAATGTTTGGTGTTATTAGAACGATGTCATTAGAGAAGCGGAGGTGGTGTAGTTGTTGACCGTCTATCTTCACACCCATTCCTTCCCATTCTAATTGTTGCATGATGTTCTTGAGGGTGGCACTGAAGAGTTTTGGTGAAATGGTATCACCCTGCTGAACCTCTCTTTTGACATTGATGATCACTCCTTTGTAGAATGGTAAGATCCTGGTGGTGAATCCGTAATACATCTCACGAAGGATCCTGATGTATTGGGTTTGAACGCCCTGTTTGGCTAGGGCTTCGATGACCACTTCAGTCTCCACAGAATCAAAGGCTTTCTTTAAATCAATGAACATGAGACAGACTGGCATTCTGAACTCCCTACAAACTTCAATGAGCTTGGTTACCGTGTAGATATGGTCGATTGTGCTGATTCCTTTTCGGAAGTTAGCTTGCTTGCATGGTTGTCCTTCATCTAATGTTCTGCCAATCCTGTTCAGGATGACTCGAGTAAACAGCTTGTAGAGGACAGACAACAGGCAGATTGGGTGATATTTGCCAATGTCGTGGATGTCTCCCTTCTTGAACAGTAGAACTGTCTTCCTGGTTTTCCAATGGGAGAGCACCTTGCATTCAGCCAGGTAGCGTGTGAAGAGCCGAAACAGTGTACTGATGAGTATTGAAGGCAGATTCTTCAGGTGCTCGGGTCTGACTTTGTCTGGGTCTGGTGCTGTTCCTTTCTTTATGGATGAAATGGCATGTCAGATTTCAGAAGGGAGAACATTGGGAATGACATATCCATCCTTCTGAATTTGGTATGTGGGCAGGTGGATGTGGCTATCAAAGAGATCTGAGTAGAAGTCCTGGATAATCTTCTCCATTGCCTTTCTGGAAGATGTGATAGATCCATCAGGACGTGGGAGGGCAGTCATCTTGGTCTTATAATTGTGGAAGGACAGGCGGGCGTTGTGAATGCTTTTCCCGGCTTCTGCTGCATCTTCCAGTATTTCTGCTCTTCTCTCTTTGAGGTCTTCCCTTTATTGCTTCTCTGCACTGCTTTGCAAGTTTCGATGTTAGCATTTGGTCGCCTGAGGCTCGCGCCTTGCCACATTGGACAATGAGCTCGAGAGTTTTTGAAGACAGGAGTCCTTTTGTGTTTTTTTCTCTCTAGGCATTCTTCTCACAATCATGGAGGTGCTGAACCAGTCGGTTGTATTCTTCATCGATGTCATCAATGATAGCATCTTCCCATGTTGCCGCAGTGGTGCCCAAAAGTTCCCAGTTGGTGGTTTTTCTGGGAGTCCTCTTCTTAAACTTTGCAGCCTTTTCTCCCGTTGTGTGAAGTAGAATTTTGCATGAAGGAGATGGAGGTCCGATCCTGTTTGGAATTTTGGGAGGACCGCAACATTGGTCAGGCAAAATCGCTCGATTGAAGATGATGTGGTCAATTTCATTGTGGAACTGTCCACCAGGGGGATTCCCATGTCCAACATTTCGATTCAGCCTTCTGGAACTGTGAGTTCCCATGAATGGCGTTGGTGGACATGATGAACTCAGATAGTCTCTCACCCTGTTCATTCTATTCCTAGGCCATGGGTCCCGATGTGGAGTTCTTTGGCCCATCTTTTCGGTTCTATCTTGGCATTAAAATCATCGACTATGATCTTGTAGAAGGTGTGATCTTTTTTATAGAACTCCTCCAGTTCCATAAAGAATTTCTCAGTTTCTTCTTCCTTGTATGTGCATGTTGGTGCGTAGACAATGAAGATAGAAACTGCTGGCAGTGGGCCACATCTCTTCATGTGTAATCGTCCGATCTGGTTTGTTTGGCATTCAAATGAATCAATGTTCACGGCCATGTTCTTGTACCCTTTAATTAAAAAAAAAAAGTGTGTGTGTGTGTGTGTGTGTGTATGTATGTATGTATTTTAAAGAACAGAAACCTTTAGAAAAGGAAAGCATTTTCTTTTTACGGTGCCCAGGAATTGAACCCAATGCCTGACACACTCTATGCAAGTATTCTAACAGTGAGCTGCAGCACCCTCCCCAAAGAAGAGAAATTAACTCTGCTGTTACTGCTGATCTAGTTCTGATATAGGCATGAAAACTGAGCTCCTCTCAGTTACCTGAAACCAATTTCTGACAATGCAGATGGCCTCTTCTCTCTTTAATCTAATTCTGGTTAACCTGCTATAACAAAGATGAGCCTGCTATATGGCCAGAATGATAGTACAGCAGGGAGGGCATTTCCCTTGCATACAAGCCAACCTGGATTTCATCCCCAGCATCAAATATGGTCCCCTGAGCGAACAGGATTAATTCCTGGATGTAGAGCCAGGAGTAACCCCTGAGCATCAGCAGATGTGACCCAAAAGACAAAAAAAACTATATATTTTCAGATGTACTTAATTTTTTCAACATCAAGAAGTGAGGCACAAATCTTCAGTATTAAAAGTTTGGAACTGGACATGTATGTGGCTCAAAGTGCAAGGCCTTGGGTTCAATTCCTGGAGGCCCATCGGTCCCCAGAGCACTGCCCAAAGCAGCTCTAGTCCCTAAGCACTTCCAGGTATAGGCCCAGCAACAGTTAATATAAACAAACAAAAAAGTTTACACTCACTTTTGTTTCTATGCCATAGAGACTACTATATGGCTACTATCGTTTTGCTATGTTATGTCTAGAAACTTTTCCTGAAACGCCTGATACAATATCTAAATGAAAATCATCTTTCATTTCTAATTTATTATTCTGAAGCAGAAAATTTAAAAGTGTATATAAATGATTAAAAAATTTACTTTGGGCTAGATAGTACCGCAAGAAAGCATCTGCCTTGCATGAATCCAAGCTGGTATGATCGCCTGCATCACATATATAGTCCACCATCACCCACCAGGAGCAATCCCTAAGCAAAGAGCCAAGAAGAAACCCTGTACACTACCAGATGTAAACCAAAAGCCAAAGCAAAGAAAAAAATTTTTTGAAGTTCTAAGATTCGAACTTCAGTGCTTAGACTCTGTGTTACTTTTGCTTTTATTTGCAAAAAAGGCATTTGGTACAGAGTATTCTATTCTCAATGAGGAGATTACTAAATAATAGAGTAGACATTCTAAAAAGCTTAAGCTGCCTTGTTGAAGATAAATGATATGAGTTCATTAAAATTAACTCAACATTTAACAAAATTAAATGTAGGGGCTAGAGCAATAATATAGCAAGCACTGTGCTTGCCTTACATGTGGTTGATCTGAGCTCAATCCCCAGTACCACATATGGTCCCCCAAACCCAGATTGGAATAATTTCTGAACACAAAGGAAGGAATAAGTTCCTAAACACAGCCAACTGTGGCCCACAAGCAAAACAAATAAATAAAAATTTTAATTGAGTACATAAAAATTAACTGAGACTTGGAACCTTAGGATCTTCATAACTTTGTTCTAGGAAGATGCCACAGGACTGGAGAAGAATTTTATAGCTCTGGATGAAGTCATAGATGATAACAGAACGTTCTTTCTCAGATTCTTTTTGAAAACAGGATTGAAGTTGCCGTATTCTGTCTTTCACAGTCAGTCTTGGATCCAGAGAAGGTGCAGCCAAACTAGCACTAATTTCTTTTTTAAAATTAAAAAAAATTAATTACATCCATTCTTTTGAACTACAATCCAGCAATCTTTAGTAATAGATAAAAACTGAAAAGGACTCAAAAGCCTAGAAGTCTATAAACAAATCATTCAATATGTAACCAATCATTCAACATGCCTATATACAGATCATATTGAATATATAAAGCATTTAATGATAGTTGGGGTTATATAATTTATAATTATTTAGAGAATGAAATTTTTAAAAAAATTCAGTCTTATATAAAGGAGGCAAACATATACATCTTTTATAATATTTTTTATATATATAAATTTATGTTTTTTAATATTTTATTATACCACCATGAGATATACAATTACAAAGATGTTCATGTTTGGGTTTCGATCATACAGTGTTCCAGCACCCATCCCTCCACCAGTGCCCATTTCCCCACCACCAATGTCCCCTATTCCCTCCCCCTCCCTTAGCCTGCGCTCTATGAAAGGTTCTTTATCTCTTTTCTCTCTTTCTCTTTCTCTCTCTTTCTCTCTTCCTTCTCTTACATATTGTGGATTGTAATACATACACTTAGAGGCTGTCATGTGTATCTTTTGTGCCTGTATTTAATGAAGACCACGAAATTCTTAAGATCAAGATTTCATAAAATTTAGTACTCAAAATGAGAAAAAGTCAGGAAAGATATTTTGAAATTAATTTTTTAAAAACTCCTTTTAAAGGGAAGATTAAATCAAGCATATAATTAGCCATCTGAAATAAAAAGTGGAACATTAAAGTAACTTCACATAACCTATATAGCATACATATATATGTATTATATATATTTTACATAGCCTAAAACCAGCTAAGATATTTCGTGTATACTGACATCTAAATTAAACAGCGCATCTTTTAAATTTTCCCTTAACTGGGAAAAAAGCTGCTCTCTCCTAAAATCAATCATACAGCTCGATAATCAAAAATCATAATCCAATTAAAAGGTATTTTCAGATGCTAGTCTCCCAGTGGACAGTTCCACAATGAAATTGACCACATCATCTTCATTCCACGGTTTTCTCTGACCGATGTTGCTGTCGTAACCCCAAATTCCAAACAGGATAAGACCACCGTCTCCTTCGTGCAAAATTCTACTTCCCGCAATGGGGGAGAAAAGGCTGAAAAGTTTAAGAAGAGAACTCCCAGAATGACCACCAACTGGGAACTCTTTGGCACCATTGCAGCAACATGGGAAGAAACCACCATTGGAGACATCAATGAAGAATAAAACCGACTGGCTCAGCACCTCCATGATTGTGCGAAGAATGCTGAGAGAGAGAAAGACACAAAAGCACGCCTGTCTTCAGAAGCTCTCGAGTTCATTTTGCCAACATGGCAAGGCGCGAGTCTCAGGAGACCAAATGCTAACGTCCAAGCTTGCTAAACGGTGCAGAGAAGCCGATAAAAGAAGACCTCAAAGACAGAAGAGCAGAAATACTGGAAGATGCAGCAGAAGCCGGGAAAAACATTCGCACTGCCCGCCTGTCTTTCGCTAACTATAATATCAAGATGACTGCCCTCCAACGCCTGATGGATCTATCACATCTTCCAGAAAGGCAATGGAGAAGATTATCCAGGACTTCTACTCAAATCTCTTTGATAGCCACATCCACCTGCCCACATACCAAATTCCAAAGGATGGATATGTCATTCCCAAGGTTCTCCCTTCTGAAATCCGACATGCCATCTCGTAGGTAAAGAAGGGAACAGCACCAGGCCCAGACAAAGTCAGACCTGAACACCTGAAGAATCTGCCGTTGGTACTCATCAATACACTAGCTCGGCTCTTCACATGCTACCTGTCCGAATGCAAGGTGCCCTCCCAATGGAAAACCAGCAGGACAGTTCTACTGTTCAAGAAGGGAGACATACACAACATCAGCAACTATCGCCCCATCTGCCTGTTGTCCGTCATCTACAAGCTGTTTACATGAGTCATCCTGAACAGGATTGGCAGAACACTAGATGAAGGACAACCATGTGAGCAAGCTGGCTTCCGGAAAGGATTCAGCACAATCGACCATATCCACACGGTAAACCAAGCTCATTGAAGTTTGTAGGGAGTACAAGATGCCGCTCTGTCTCACGCTTCATTGATTTACAGAAAGCCTTTGATTCTGTGGAGACTGAAGCAGTCATTGAAACCCTAGCCAAACAGGGTGTTCAATCCCAATACATCAAGATCCTTCATGAGCTGTATTACAGATTCACCATCAGGATCTCACCATTTTACAAAGTGATCATTGATATCAAAAGAGGGGTTCGACAGGGTGATACCATTTCACCAAAACTCTTCAGCACCACCCTCGAGAACATCATGCAACAATTAGAATGGGAAGGAATGGGAGTGAAGATAGATGGTCGGGCAACTATACCACCTCCGCTTCTCTGATGACATTGTTCTAATAACACCAAACATTAGCCAAGCGGCACAAATGCTGGCTGACTTTGACCGAGAATGTGGAAAGATAGGTCTACAGATGAATCTGAAGAAAACTATGTTCATGAGAAATGAACTAGTTCCAGAGGCCCCATTCACTCTCAATGGAACAAACATCTCTGAATGCAGCAGTTATGTGTACCTAGGTCGAGAGCTCAACATGATGAACGACCTAAAACCTGAGCTGCGCAGGAGGAAGAGAGTGGCATGGAATGCCTTCAAAGGCATCGAAGAAATAGCTAAAAGGACAAAGAACCTCCGGTTCTGGGCACATCTCTTCGACTCCACCATTCTCCCTGCATTAACATACACCTCAGAGACCTGGGCTCTACAAAAGCAGGTTGAGAATGCTATTCAGATCTCCCAGAGAGGAATCAAATGAGCTATGCTTGGAATATCACGCCTCACTCAAGTGAGAGAAGGACTCCGGAGGTCTGACCTCCGTCGCTATTCCAGAATCAGGGATGCTGTCTCGTTTGCCAAGGCATCGAAAATCAGATGGGCTGGACATGTAATGCGATTTGGAGACAACGGCTTGACTAGAGACGTTACCGACTGGATCCCACGGGATGTCAAAAGATCATGTGGCCGCCCACCTACAAGATGGTTTGACTTCCTTGTCAAAACCCTGAAGGAACGGTTTGAGGCTCTTCATATTCCTGAATCAACCAGATGCCATTGGGCTACATTGGCACGTGATAGGGTCCAATGGAAATGTTACTTGGTGCCCGCTCGAGCAAATCGATTAATAACAGGATTCAAGTGATCAAGTGATCAAGTCTTTCAGTTCCAAAGACTCATTCAACTGCTCTAGCTTTTCCAGAGGAGTGGTTGAGTCACTAATGAAATCAAGACCCAGTCAATGGAAAGAAAATACTTTAAAAAGAAACTGCTCTGGTACAATCTTCCTCCAAAGAAACCCTCAAGGTATCCAGGCAGTTCTTGACTATCCCGAGAAGCAAATAGAGCAGACCAGTGTTTTATTCTTAATCACTCAACCTAGTTAATAATATACAACAATGTAAATATTAGCCATTCTAATATAGTTTTAAAACCTAAAGTAAATTTTAGATAGCCATAAAAAAAAATTTCCCCCAAAATAAGTTACAAGTTCCGCCAGGCATGATCCCTGAACAGAGTCAGACGTAAGCCCTGAACACTGCCAGATATGGCCCCAAAAGTCAAAATATTAACTTACTATACTAATAAAGATTACATAATAAACTATACTGTGACATAGTTAAATAGTGATTACTTACCAGAATCATTTTGTTCCTTCTGTAGTGAACAATAGTAGGCATCCCTTCCACCCCAACATACTGCCAGTCCAACCACCAAGAGGCCGTCACCACCTTTAACGGGAAACCCATCATCTCTAATAGTTTTCTGAGGTGAGTTAACTAAATAAATCAAAAGTGAAAGGATTTAAAACTCTCAATGACTGAAGCCTTTAAATAGTGAAATAAAAAAAAAATTTGAGAGATCAAATTTCAAAATCTTTAAAACATTCTGTACTTGGATATTCACTTTTAGGTGTACATAAGATCTTTCCACATTTTCCCAGAGTGAGTAAGACAGCTCTCTGAAAGATATACCATTTCTTAAAACAGATCTACATTAATAACAAAATGATGTTAACTAGAATTTTCAAACAAAAATGAGATGATCTGGATTATCTGAATAGCTCAATTGCAGAAGATATGTCAACAACATGAAGGGAATGCATGCATGCAGAGCCAGTGTTTCATCCACAGCTGCCACTATCACACCCTCAAAAAATTACAGGAAATTCAGTAATTCTTAACATTAATAAACTACAGAAAAATCAAATGTCTAATTCTTCACTTCAAATCATCAAGTATGATTCTGTACCTTAAGTCAACTTTTATCTAAAACACTAATCAATTTTACAAAGACAAGCCAGGAACCAATCAATTTTATTTAAATTTGGGGCTGGAAATAGTATAGCAGGTCAGATGCTTGCCTTGCATTTGGCCAACCGGGATTCAATCCCTGACTTTCCAAATGGTTCCCTGAGCACCGCCAGGACTGATTCCTGAGTGCAGAGCCAGGAAGACCCCTGAACACAGCTTGGGTGTGATCTCAAAACAACAACAAAAAAAAAACTCCACAATAATAATACATAAAACTTGTGAATAACATGCAAGACATGAATGTAAGAATAAAAGATCAAAAAAATCAATTGATTCTTCTTGCATGAATACAGAGATTCATGGGCGGAGGGAAGCTCATCAGTGGGGCTACAAGCTGAGTATGTCACATCACTCTTCACTTGTCCCTTGGGAAGGTCTGAGACTAGGGCCATTAACTGCCCTAACAGGACCCTCCCGAGCTCAGAGAGGTGAGTTCTCAGAGAATGGGCCTCCAGTGAGGGCAGTCTGAGCAGGAGATGCTGCAGACACCCCTCCCCAGTTGAAGGGCCTCAGCGGATTCCTCCTTAACCGGAGCTTGGAACAGACTCATGGCCAGCGAAGTGAGTTCAATGGCTGAGGCACCCTCGAGGGGCCTCATAACCCAATTCAGACTACTCTCCCTTGTCCTCTTAAAAAAAAAAAAAAAAGATAGTTTGTAGTTAGGGAAAAAAATATATATATATATATATCTATGTTAGGGAACATATATATATATATATATATATATATATATATATATATATATATATATATATATATATATTGTGTGTGTGTGTGTGTGTGTGTGTGTGTGTGTGTATAAATGTTAATTAGCAAATATATTTATATATATAACTAGCATGTACCTGACCTAGATGCAACCCCTGCCCTGGCCCCAAAGGCCTCATCACCAGAAATAATCCTGAGGTACTCATGTACCAATGTAGTCATGAGGACCACTGGGCTAACCTGGTGGTCCCAATATGGCAGGGTGGAAAACATCCTCAGACCCGAACACTGAACTACCTGCCTGGTTGGCCGAGTATCACTAGAAGTAGCCACCACTCCTAAGCATTGCTTGGGAGTCCCCATCCACATCCCTCAAAATTAGACCAATCTCTGGTTTCCACAGCGGACTATAAAACTGACATCTATTCTCCATAACAGAATCCTAACTGTCATGAAGACAAAAACATACATGGATTGTGTAACATACTCAATTCTCTCAAACCCTAGAAGAAGTCTGTGAAGCTTGTGGGATCAGTATTAAAAAAATACATATATTTTTTGTGGGGGCTGTGAGGGCCACACCCAGAAATGGTCAGGGCTTATTCCTGCTCTGCACTCAGGAATTACTATCGGAGTGCTCAGGGAACCATATGGGATACCAAGGATTGAACCTGGGTAAGTCATGTACAAGGCAAAGACCCTACCCACTACACCACTACCCTACCCACTATCCTCCAGCCCTGTGTATAAAATTCTTGACCATCTATGGAGGCATAAGTTCTGACTAAAATGAGCCCTGGAAATCTTAATGTACATAGTGAACACTATAGTGTTCATATCCCATTTACTTCTGTAATTATATTAAAAATTAAGTATACTATAATTTTTTAAATTTTATTATACCACTATGAGATATACAATTACAAAGATGTTCGTGTTTGGGTTTCAGTCATACAGTGTTCCAGCACACATCCCTCCACCAGTGCACATTTCCCACCACCAATGTCTTCAGATATCCTATCCCATCCCCCAGCCTGCCTCTATGGCAGGTACTTTTCCTTCTCTCTCTCTCTCTCTCTCTCTCTCTCTCTCTCTCTCTCTCTCTCTCTCTCTCTCTCTCTCTCTCTCTCTCTCCCCTCTCTTCTCTTACACAGTGGCTTGCAATATATACATTTAAGGGTTATCATGTATATCCCTTTGCCTATGTTCAATGCTCAGTTCTAGTCTGACCTTACCATTTCCAACAATTATTAGTACACTGGTCCTTTCTCTATCTTACCTAACCTCTGAATCCAAATACACATATGGTAGTTTCCAACCACTGACAAGTCCTCCTGCCCCATGTTTTGCTTGGACTTAGATATTAGTATAATACTTTTTTCAATGAAAAATAATTCATTAGCAAAAAATGATCAACAAAAATCATGTTATACCATTAAAAGTATGCACATTCAAATGATATATCATGTCCATTTCTATACACACAGCTTAATATATAATTATAGATCATATTGTGTATGTAACATAGAGTTTCTGAAAAACAGTGTCTCATAGTAAGACACTGAGCACCAGTCATCGTCTCAAGTCAAAGGACAGAGTCAGGTAGGTGACCTCCCCAAGCACCATATAATTAGGAGGACGAGGAAGGTGATAACCAAAATGAAGGGTTCTAGGGGAGGAACGCTGCTGTTTGAGAGACAGGTTAATGGAATACCAAAGAGTCAGGATGCAAAACACTGTCCCAAATGCTGGTCTCTGAGGCTGCTATAATAACTACTGTAGCCTAGGAATCAGTACACTGGGCCACTTTATCAATGCCCCATGAGACAAGATTGGTCTATAACTCCCTGATGGACACCTAAAGGGAGGAGTTGCCATAGGAAGGCTCTAGGAAGTTTTCTCTGTCCTACTCAGAAGACAGACGGGTTGATTAACTGCAAGTCAGAGCCCTATGGATGAGCAGTGTTCTGCCAAGTTAGATTTTTTTTCCTTCTCCCACTTTGAGCTCCTGATCAGGAGTTCTCGGTTCTCCCACTCATGCCTGTTCCCAATCTTTTACACCAGTAGGCAATAATTACTAGCTATATGGTACAACAAGATTTACACATCATTTGTATCACTTATATCACTTGTCTTCTCGTTGTTCATCGATTTGCTCAAGCGGGTGCCAGTAACATCTCCATTTGTCCCTGTCACATGCTAGTACAGTCCATGGGCCTCTGCTTGCTCCAGGAACAACATGAAGAGCCTCAAACCATTCATTCAGGTCATGGGAATGAGGTCTATTATTGTTACTGTTTTTGGCATATCAACATTTCCACATGTAGACCCAAATAGGAGAAAATCACTACACTTTAAATAAAATACACTATAAATACACTATAAATCTGTTAAATTTATTCTCCAATACAGAAAACTCCAGTCTCATTTCAGTCTATCCTGTGAAAAGCAGAATATTAAAAAAGAAATTCTAAAGGGGGAAGAGTAAAATAGTATTGGATAGCTGTATTACAAATCATAAGGCACAAAAGGGAGAGAGACAGACAGAGATAGAGAGACAAAGAGACAGAGAGAGAGTCAGAAAGAAAAGGAGAGAGAGAAGAGGAAGGGTGGGGCAAGAGGGAAACTGGGGACACTGGTGGTGGGAAATGGGCACTGGTGGAGGGACAGGTACTGGAACACTGTATGACTGAAATGCAATCATGAACAACTTTGAATCTATGTGTCTCACTGTGATTCAACAATAACATCACAAATTGGTATTAGAAATTTAGGGGCAGACGTGATGAATACTAAATACATATATAAAGGTGAAAGTTCTATACCTTGTAAACCAATGATAAATTAATTAAAAATATATAATACACCAAATGAGAAAGGTCTTACCTTGCTTAAACCTACCACCAATTGTAGCACTTTTGGATGACGTCAAACTGCTAATCTTTTCACAAGCCAATGAGATGGAAAATCGCTTTTGCATCGCCACTCCTTAATAAATGTTTCAAAGAGATTTTGGTCACTTGCCACATCAATTATGGCCAGACTGTCTGAACCGCTTGAGGATGCAGTTAACTGCAATTCATCTTGTGATAACTGCAGTGAAAAACTTGTGTCTTGAATAGGACTGTTGTCTCTGAAAACACTTTTACTCTCAAAACTTGAATTGAGGTTTTTAATATTTGAAGGTAAGTCCAATGAATGACTTTCACCAGGTTGCAAAATGCCACTAGTTTTCTGAAGTTCTATAGATGTTCCACAAACACCTGAAAATGCCAGTTTGGAAGCAGATGCTGGCATGGGTGTAGGAGGAATGAGAGCATTATCATCAACACAGTTTTCTTTATGTGGCAAGAGAGATGAGGTTTCACCATGAAAAGTATTGTTCTCCAGTGGTTTCATCTTGCTTTTTGCTTCTGTATTAGGGGCCAATAAAATTTCATGCATTTGATTTGTCTCCAAATTCAAAATCAGTTCTTGTTTGTCATTTAGCTCTGTATGTTTTCCTTTTTTGTATGTTTAGCTCTTCACTTCCCAGAGGGATTGGACACTTTATCTAAAATCTTTTGCAGTCCAGTACTTAAATCAAATGATGACTCTGACCATGTAAGTGATTCTTTTTGCCTTGTCCCAATGATTGTGTATTTTTGAGACTTTTCAGCTTTATTGCCTTCAATTCCTTCTCTTTCAAAATAATCTTTATTTACAATTGCTGGATCACTGAGTTCTAATGGCCTAAGAGATAGTGCTGTATTAAGTTTCTCTTGAGTAGGAAATATATCTCTATTATCCAAAGCTTCAGCCATCTGAGCTGAATCCATTTCTGAAAATATAATAGACTCATCACTAAAACAAGTCAACTGTTGCTGGTTATCTTGATTATTATTTGACTTTTGAATTGATTCCTCTGGTTGAAGACACATAGAATTCTCAAGATGGGCTGATGCTATTTTAGAAGGAAGTGGTTCTTTCATTTGTTCATCAGGTTGTTCTTTTACTGGACAGTCTTCACTAAAACTATCAAACAGTAAACTATCACTCAAATTCAAACTTGTTTCACGAACTGGGAGACATTCTACCTCTATACCAGTGGAAGGTGACGTTTGAGGAACCAGAGGTATAACTGACTTAACAATTTCTTGTGTCTGAAAACCTTGAAGAAAACTATTTAACTGGGAGTCAGTAATAGAATGTTCATTCCCTTTAAAACAAGGACCATTTTCCCCCCATTAGTACCGGAGAATACAAATTTGGGCTTTCTGGAATCAGGCTATCAACCACATGTGAATTAGAGCTTTCTTTCATATCTCTTATTTTAAGTTCCAAATGATCTATACCTGTTTCTTCTGAGAAATGTGGATCTCTAGGAAAAGCCACATGGATCTCCTTCTGTAAACAGCTCATGGAGTTCTTTTGCATCAGACCTGTTGCTAAGTTGGAGTCCTTTTTTGTCTTCTTTAGCATTTTCAATTGTCAACAGTTGTATTACTTTTTCTAACTGAGTATCCAGATACAAACTATCTTCAAAATCTAAACCTAAGTTAGAAACACAATTATTTTTACCTCTGTTTACTGTATAAGTATCTGTTTTTTCCTGTTCTTCACATGTATTCAAAAAAAATTTCATGCTGGTTTCCAGACTTACCAAGTGTTCCGCTGGGTGAAGCACTTTACGAGGCGCATCAGTGCTGCTTAGTTTATCTCCCAAAACCTGAAAACCATTTGATTTCTTCTTCTCAATATTAAACTTCATGCTTTCACATTCAGTGACACTTAGGTCTCTATTCCCACAATGACTGATGGTCTCATGGGGCATTTGTCTCTCTATTATTTTTTTCTCTGTGGCATAATTATTTATTTCTTCATCAGACTTGCTTCTCAAACTCTGATTAGCTGGATGAGTATCATGGTGTTTCACATTCTGGTTTTTTGAATCATTTTGTATTAATATACTGTTTATTTTTTCTGACTCAACAACAGCTAATCCACTGCCATTTTCATTAACCACACCAGTGGACTGACAGGTCACTGCTTTATGTGGGAGTTCTGTTATAGTCTGTTCCATATGAACATCATCAGCAATGAGTCTGTTTTGTGAACAATTTTGTTCTCGTTGTGCTGGGAATGATGCTTTGCTATGTTTTTCCTTGCCACAGAAAGATGGCTTTTTAGAAAATGGTTCTGGGGTTCTGAATTTCATACTGTTCTCATTAAAGTTAAGTGATTTTTCACTCTGAATGGGATTGGACATGGGCTGTCTTTGTAAATCAATTCTAGACATCCCAGTGTCATTCACTGGGCTACTGTTTCTCAAACGTTTTATATGTTTACTCCGTTTTGAAGATCCATAGTTCGTACTAATCTTTTCCAAACTTAACTTCAAAGTTTCTTTTTCATATTTCTCAGACTGAACAACAATATTACTATTTGTTTTCTTCAGAGAAGTTCCTAACTTATTATTTATACTCAAAGAGGCCAGTTTTCTTCCTCTGGAAATGCAATATACCTGACGTACTTGAGTCTCTTCCTGGGGCTTAGAACAAACAGAGTCTATATGTTCTCTACTTTTTATTTATAGCTTGCACTGTATTTGGGGGATGTGTAACAGAAGAATCATCAATTAGTGCATTACTTTTCTTCCTTGATAGTGCATTACTTCTTTTCCTTTGTCTCTTATAAAATTCCTTAATTTGAGGTACAGGTTTATGATCCTTTACTTCAGAGTCACTGCTGGACAATGAGTTAGATTTTAAAAGAGAATGTGGATTCCACTGCACTCCCATTTCAGCTAAATCCTGTTGGAGAATCATACTGGCTTCTTCCACTATAAGGGTGGCTGCTTCTCTTTCAGTCAAACCTTTTCTTCCCGTCACCCAAACAGTTCGCATGTTCCGTCTTTCTTCAGCTGCTTCCTCTTCCTCATCCACTGCCTTCCGGGCACTTTTCCAAGATAGGAAAAGAAATGAATTAATGCATCTATTCATGCACTCAGATAATGAATATCTACTCAGCATCAATCCAAGTTGTTTTAGGAGGTAAAGATGCTCTCAGAGTTTACATAGTAGGTAGGAAAAAATGTTTCAAAATCAATCTGTGTCAACCAGTGATACGAGATAAGAAGCAGTCTTGGGTGACACGCCCTAGCAGCTCCTGGACAGAGCAGGAAAGTATAGGACACACTAAAGTCTTTTAGTAATATAAAGGAAAAAGAAACAAAAGTAAGCTTAGTATCAGTAACTGTCTTTTAGGCAATAGGATTGAATGACAGGAAATCATTTAAGATCTTGACAGAATAGATAATTAAAAGTAAAAATGTAGCTACTAGTATGAAAATATACAATTTCCCAATTTCAGAAATAAGATACTGATGAGTACACTAAGGTAGAAAAAAAATCAATAACTATAACATCATACATAAACATCACATAGTACATACTTTAAAATATTTAAGGAAATTGAAAACAAACACTAAAGTTAGATTAAAAAGCAAAAACATAACTAGATCTAAATGTGGCATACAAAAAATATATATAAACAAAGTGATTTTAAAAACTTAAAAATAAAAGGATAAGGCCAGAGCAATAGTAGAGCAGGTAACAAACAACCTTGCACATAGCTGACCTTTTGCCTTGGCAGGTGAGCCACAGATGTCTCTGCTCATTATGACCTGCTGCCAGTCTTCCACCTCCCAGGAGCTAGTGCGCACCACTACCCCAGGGTCCCTAGCAGTTGAGCCAGGGACCTTGTCCCTTGCTACAGCCCACTCCCAGCCTTCCAATTTCAGCCTATTCTATTAACCGGTCATATTAAGAAGCTTAAAATCAAGCTCAGCAACCCCACTCCAATTTTAACAGTTGAGACCATAAGAACTCACAGTGGCCCATCCTGAGCCAAGACCCTGCTCAGTTTGAGTTTAGCACCTCACATCACTCCTGCATATCCTACTGAAAAATCCACATGACAGCACTAAAACTGGAACTTGGAGTTCTACCCTTATCACCCACAAAACATGAAGAATAATGAAAACACAAAAGAATTAAGCTGTTTCAGTGGTAGGGGACAGAAGGGTAGGTTAAGTTCCCAAGTACATCAGAACTCTTGGTGCTACTTAGAGATGACCTTAGAGCAACAATCTTCTCAATGTTCACTAAACTGAAGAAAGCACTGAGGAGAGATTCAAGAAATCAGAAGAAAGATCAATAGAAAAAAAAATCAGACAAATCATTCAAACAGAAATGAAGGAGCTAAATAGTAAGTAGCAAGACTGTAGCAGAATGAAAGAAGCAGAAATCTATCAAAAGGCACAGGGTGGTAGGATGAATTTGGAAACAAAATCTAACAGTCTACTGCTTACAGGGCACGCACATGAATCTCAAGATAAGCACAAGCATAGAGTTAAGGGGATTAAATTCATAACAATGGCAAATGGAGGTGTAAACAAAGTGGGAGTAGTCATATTTATACTATACCAAGTAAGATTAAAGCTAAAGAAGGTAATGAGAGGAATGTACACTACATACTGGTCAAGGGATCAGTAGACCAAAAGGACTTAACTCATCATGCACCAAATGAAGGGCTGTGTGGTGCTGGGGATTACCCAGAATCTCGAGAGTATGCCCTACAATGCTGAGAGGAACACTGAATTATCTCACAAAAATTACTTTAAAGTAGAGGGAAAGACCAAAGCAGTAGAAATATAAGGGACAAGACATAACCAGGAGATATAACCTTGTTCACAAATACAAAAATTAAACTACTAAAATATATGTAAAGGTATTCAGGATCACTCACAATTAAAGGACTGCATATTAAACCATTCTGAGATATAATTTCTCAGCTAGGAGACTGACACGAATGAAAACCTTTAACAACTTTGGTGAGCTAGGAATAGGCAAGTGAGAAGACAATTCAGAATCACCATTCTGTAAGGCAGTGTGGAATCTAATTGAGCTATGCATGCACTTACTTTTGAAATCTCAGGTCTAGGAATTTACTTTGAAGAAGCATAACAATATGAAACTACATATGTACATGTACAAGATAATTCATTGTAAGCTGTTGGAAATAGCAAACTAGGATAACTTACATGTTACTTTCTTTTTTTTCTCATTTTTGATTTTTGGATCACACCCCCATGATGCTTAGGGCTTACTCCTGGTTGAATGCTCAGGAATTACTCCTGGTGGTGCTCAGGGGACCATATGGGATGCTGGGGATTGAACCCAGGTCGGCCGCATGCAAGGCAAATGCCCTCCCTGCTGTACTATCACTCCAGCCCCATGTGTTACTTTCTATTTAGACAATTAGTATTATTCTCATATCTAATCTATACATGCAATTCCAATTTCCTAATTGTTTCACTTATGTCCTTTTTCTAATCCAGTCAATAATAAGGTGGTACATTTCAAAGTCTCCTATAAGCCTCCCTTATCTTGAAACAGCTCACTAGTCTTTGATTTTCATATAATGCTTGAAGGCTACTGGCAAATTATTTAGCACAACGTCATTCACTTTATTTGAATGGTGTCTATATGATTAAATTCATTGTACATTTTCATAACAAAATTCCAAAAGTGCTGTTGTTCTCAGTCTGTCTCAGGTATGATATATTGACTCATACTGTGACTGATGTCACTAATATTGATCAACAAAGATCTGGACTTTCAGACAAGACAGCATCATGTCAGACTTTGCCTTAGCATAATGAAGAAGTGATTTCAAAATGTACTACAGAATAATATTTTTCAGTGAATTTATGAGAACTGAACTACCTACACACAACTACCTGAAGAGTTGTATAATATAGGGCTAACTATATAATACAGGGTTATATAAAACATAATACATAATACATAATATATAATATAGGGTTAAGAGTTAAATATAATATGGGCATGCCATAACCACAGAGACACACAGAGATACTTCCGGAATTTTTTGTATCTCAGAAGTATCACTACATTTTTTGGCCATAGGCACATCCCAAGTGATAAAATAGTACACCAGTAACACTTCTAGTCTAGGGTCAGGGTCACAAGAGTGGCTACCCAGCAGTCATGCTGTGGAGTCCACTGTGGTGGTTCTCTGTCTGGTTGGTCTCTTAAGTGCAATTCAATTCCACCCTTCCAAATCTAAGTCAAGGTAGCTATATTCACATAGCCATGCTGGGATAACTGCACGCAACACTGGTGTTCATAGGCTCCAGGGCCTATTGAAGCTATTCATGGTGCAGTCATTAACATGCAGAGACCTTGGTACACAGTGAGAGGTGGTAGTGGGTACTTCCTCTGACTGTGCAACTCCAACCTTCATCATAAATTTCATATATTACAAGACAAGGCCTCAGGCCTCAGCAAAGTGGAAATATTATTGAACTAAAAATGAGTCTTTTTTTTAGAATAAAAACTTAATTTCTGAAAAGAAAACCCTCTGAGTATCTCAAAATGCAAGAAAAGCTACAGGTAAAACAAGTAAATGCATAAACAAGCTGCTGATGAAATAAGTACACGATTCCCTGATTACATGTTGAGACTGGTAACTTCACTCCATTAGTTATCTGCATATGTGCACACATGGCAAGATGGTCTCTTTCCACAAATTACTCAGTGTCCCAAAGAACAGTAAAGGGAAGTATACGTAAAGTTCTCTTGCTTAAAGAAAAGACCAAAAATAATCTTGAATGAATGTTGAAAACAAATATTTATTGACCCAGCAAGTACCATTAACTTATCCTTACTCAATCTTTCTAGGTCAAAATTATGATATTTTAGAAAGATCATTTGGGTCATGAAATATTTTTAAATACATAATATGTAATTCTTAAGAGGAAAACACCGATCACATTTTTTTTCTACTTAAGTCAAGCTGGTCATGGTACTAAGAAAAAAAAAAAACATTTTAGTACACTGTATATCTACTTACAAAATTGGTCAGATTTGCGTTCAATAACCCTGTGGTAGACATAGTCAACCTTGATCCAGTTTACCTTTTGAAAGGTGCAGCACTCTTCAGAATAGTCTCCACCTCAGCAACGTCGGCCCTGGCAAGATCTGCCACAGTGAGAAAGCCGGAAGCATAAAGGACCCTGGCTCGCTGTGCATTCAGCAAGGAAACCCGGATCAGGTCACACAGCTCCCTCTGGACACCAAACGTGAGGCGCTTCTGAAACTGGGCGAGGAGCAGCTCCATGTTGTGCCAACCTAGGCGGTTGCAGAATACTGTAATCATCCCTAGAATATTGATAGAATATTCATTGGACTCAAAATTCTGTATAAGCCAATTTTTTATGTACTGTAGTTTCACTATTTTTATTTTCTCACAAAACTGTCATGTTTAACAACTTAAAATAGATATATGTGAAGGGCCTTATCTGACCAAATTAATTTGGAAATACATGCTATGCCATCTCTTTATTCTTAATCATGAACTTGACTGAAAAAGCTAAGGCAGAGGACATAGACACAAAACCAACAATCAGTCCTCACCCTAGTTCATTCCTTCCACTCTCACCCCCTTAATTTCTTTTTTCTTTTTCAAGTAAGAGAGACTTAAAAAACTGTTGAGGAACTCTTGCCACCTAGTGGAAACAGATCATTTAAACATCCAGGTTCTGATATGACTACAAAGGGTAAAGCTCCAGTTATTGTCATCATTTTACTAACATTGAAGTAACACTGAATGTAACAGTATGTAACAAGTATATCACTGTATCACTGTCTTCCCGCTCATTATAGATTTGCTCGAGCGGGCACCAGTAACATCTCTATATGTCCTGTCTCATGCTAGTAGAGCCAAAGGGCATCTACTTGCTCCAGGAACATAAAGAACCTCAAACCATTCCATCAGGTCATGGGAATGAGGTCTATAATTGTTACTGGTATTTCGCATATCAAATACGACACGGGAGGCTTGCCAGGCTCTGCCGTACAGGTGGCATACTTTTGTAGTCACCTCTGATCTTCAGCATTTATTGATGAACTGCGCAACTGCAAGTGGCCGTGCAAGCCAGGCTGTAATAGGCTCTTCTGCTGGGTGGAGTTCTGACAAGAGGGAAGTCCGGATATGGAAAATGGCGACCCTCATGGAGTGGGGGTCATCTGACTTGTTGAGAGGCACTGCTGGGGTGGCAGGCCAGGACTAGAACTCACCATCCCTCCTGGGTGCCTCATGAGCGGCTGGGCACAGGAAGAGCCAGTAGCAGCTCTGCCCCATGTCTGTGAGTCTAACAAGTATATATAACAGTCTAGGGGCCAGAGTGATAGCCCAGAGGGTAGGGCGTTTGCCTTGCACGCAGCCGGCCTGTGCCGGCCCAGGTTCGATCCCGGCATCCCATATGGTCCCCGAGCACCGCCAGGAGTTATTCCTGAGTGCAGAGCCAGGAGAAACCCCTGAGCATTGCCGGGAGTGACCCAAAAAGCAAAAAAAAAAAAAAAAAACCAGTCTATAACAAGTTCTCCTAGATCAATGGCTAATGTAGCAAATGAAAGAAACACAGTAGTCAAGTGTCAATAAGATAATCATTTCGGGGCCAGAGCGATAGCCCAGCGGGTAAGGCATTGGCCTTGTACGCAGCCGGCCTGTGCTGGCCCGGGTTCGATTCCCGGCATCCGATATGGTCCCCGAGCACCGCCAGGAGTAATTCCTGAGTTCAGAGCCAGGAGTAACCCCTGAGCGTCGCCGAGTGTGACCCAAAAAGCAAAAAAAAAAAAAAAAAAAAAAATGATCATTTCAGGGCCAGAGGGACAGTACAGCAGGGAGGGCATTTGCCTTGCACTTGGCCCACCCAGGCTCAATCCCTGACATCTCATATGGTCCCCCAGCACTGCCAGGAGTAATTTCTGAGTGCAGAGCCAGCAGTAACCCCTGAGCATTGGTGGGTATGACCCAAAAGTCAGAAAAAAAAAAAAGAAAACTGCTTCCCAGTGAGAACAGTAACCCTAAAGGCCACCTGAGATCTTTGACACCACTGAGTTATAAATTAACACTCTCCCATTTTAGATATTTGGTCATCTCCCTCTCCTTAGATATATATGTACACATTCTCTAGCAGTCTAGAATTATCTTCCTAAAGGCTTATAAGAATTATTTTTTGTAAAATTAAACTCAAACTTCCCTTGTTTAGAAAATTTTGTTTATTTTTATCAAAGCTGATCAGTATTTCCTTAGAGAAAAGCTAATGCTTATAAATGTTACAACAGAAGCAGAAATTCTTGTACTTTGGTCATCCTCCTCCTGAAAAAGCAATAACTTGATGAGTTACTACATTAACTTGGTTATTACATCAAGTTAATCAAGTTAATAATCAGTAGCTTGATGAGACAAAAAGAAACTTTTTTTTCTCAGGGCTCTTCATGTATATATCTTTCTGCATAAGCAAAGAAAATTTTTAAAAAGGAAAAAAAAATCAGAAAGGAGAGGGTTCAGCAGTTGCTAAAAGCTAGAAAATCCAAAGTCTGGATCCTGCTAGCAGGAAAACTGAGCCTGAGGGGTCAGAGTTTGGGATGCTCTCAGAATGGCAGGGACTATAAAACTATGGCTACGGGAATTCCACAAAGGGGGCAGAGAGTCTGGAGCATGCCGAACTGCCTTGGAGATACTTGCCACCCTCCTCCCCCCACCACTGCACCCAATCACCCTGCCACCCCTGATCTTGGAAGTGTGATCTTCCCCTGTGCCGGCTGACTCCTCCCAGACTCCAGCCAAAATTCAAAACCACGTGGACGCTATTGCGTCCGGGTGAATTACTTGGTGTACAGTGTTACAAGGTTTCAGTGACCATAGGACCCAACATTTCTTTCCTTCCACAAAACTCTGGAAACAGCCTAGGCACGCCCTAACTGTACTATATAGCCACACTAGTTCACACAGTTTGAAACTTGCAAAAGGTCGTAGTGGTAAAAGCAATGCAAAACTCCACCAAGCTCAGTGAATGAAGCTGCTAGCCCAGCAGCTTCATAAAGAGCCCACGAAATAACGATGATCTATATAACCTCTCTAATAAGGAATTTAGGGAAGAACTATTAAGGATGCATAAAGAGCTCAAAGAAGCAATGGAATATAAAGTCAATAAAATAGAAGAGGATATGAGAATAGAAATGAGGAAAATGCAAATGAAAATACAACAGATATGACAGATATTAAAAATGTGGTAAGTGAAATTAAAAACTCACTGGAAGGCCTCCGCAGCAAAGTAACAACTGCTGAAGAATTAGAGAGCTCCAAGATGCTCACTAATGTGAGATGTGCGAGAATCTCTAGACAAAAGCAGAAGATGAAAAAGACTCACAATAAATGAAAAGACAACAAGAGATAATCAGGATGAAGTTAAAAGGAATAACATAAGGATCACCGGGGTCCCAGAGGGGCAAGAAGATAATACAGATGAAGAAGCAACTGTCAAAGCCATCATTGCTGAAAGTTCCCAGAATTAAAGAGAGCTTGCTCCCAGATTCAGGAGACCGGTATGGTACTGGCTAAAAGAAATCACAATAAGAATACTTCAAGATACATCCTAATTAAAATAACAAAACCACAGATAGAGATAAATACTGAAAGCAACAAGATCAAAGAAAGAAATTACATACAAAGGAGCGTCCCTAAGAATCACAGCAGACTTTTCAGACAAAACACTCCAAGCCTGAAGACAATGGTGGGATATTATGAAAAGACTCAATGAAATGAAGGCCTCATCAAGAATACTTCACACAGCTGGACTCACATTCAGATTTGAAAGGACGATAAACCATAGTGTAGATGAACCACAGTTTCTTTAGCCAGTCCTCTGTTCTCGGGCATTTAGGTCGTTTCAGATTCTAGCTATAGTGAATAGCGCAGAGATGAATAAAGAAGTACAGAGAGTGTTTCTGCTATGTGTTTTTCGGTCTCTCGGGTATATTCCCAGGAGTGCTATTGCTGGATCAAATGGGAATACTATGCGGCTGTCAGAAAAGATGAAATTATGAAATTTACCTGCAAATGGATGGACATGGAGACTATCATGCTGAGTGAAATTAGTCAGAAGGAAAAGGACAGATATAGAATGACTGCATTCATTAATAGGATATAAATAGATACCAGTGTTTTACTAAATGTGGGAAATGGTAATGGCAGATTAAAACTCACCATTGAATATACAAAGAGACTTAAGTGATAAACTCTAAATACCTGCAGGGCTAGCCACAATGTGTAAAATAAGAGGGAGAGAGATGCAGAGACAGAGAGAGAGAGACAGAGAGAAAAAAGAGAGGAAACTGGGGTACCTGCTATTAAGGCAGCATGGGGGTGTGCGGGATGGGGTGGGGTACATTGGTGGTGGAAATGGGGCACTGGTGGAGGGATGGGTGCTGGTATACTGTATTACCAAGAACCAATTATGAACACCTTTGTAATTGTATGTTTCACTGTGGTATAATAAAAAATTTAAAACAAAAAAGAAAGGACGATAAACCAATTCATGGATAAGCAACAGCTAAAAACTCCATAAACTCAAAATGAACTTTAAAAGAAGCACTGGAAGGTCTCCTGTAAGATACTACAAATTCCAAAGCACAACAAGTTTAAACAGAAAGATGGCACAAAATCCCATGACAATAATTTCTTTCAATGTCAAGGGTCTAAATGCACCAATTAAGAGACACAGAGTAGCAAAATGATTTAAAAACTGAGTCCAACATTCTGCTGCCTACAAGAAATGCATCTGAATAATCAGAGCAAACACAAACTCAAAGTCAAAGGTTAGAAAACAGTAAGACAGAGTAGGGAACAGTGTGCTCATAATCGTTGAAAATGATGATACTATCCAAGAACTGAGCATTGAATATAGACAAAAAAGATACACATGATAACCTCTAAACGTATGTATTACAATCTACAATGTATAAGGGAAGCAAGAAGGAGAGAGAGAGAGAGAGAGAGAGAGAGAGAGAGAGAGAAATGAGAGAGTGAGAGAGAGAGATAAAGAGATAAGTACCAGCCATGGAAGCAGGATGGGGGATGGTGGAGGGAATCGGAACATTGGTGGGAAGAAAGGGATAATGGTGGGGGTATGGGCTCTGGAACATATATGACCCGAAACCCAAACATGAACATATTGTAATTGTATATCTCATGGTGGTATAATATTTTTTTTCTTTTTGGGTCACACCCAGCAAAGCTCAGGGTTTCCTCCTGGCTCTGCGCTCAGGAATTACTCCTGGCACAACTCGGAGAACCATATGGGATGCCGGAGATCGAACCGGGTTGGCCATGTGCAAGGCAAATGCCCTACCCGCTGGACTATTGCTCTGGCCTTAATATTTTTTAAAAAATAAAATACTGCCTCAGAGAGAGAGAGAGAGAGAGAGAGAGAGAGAGAGAGAAGTGAAAATTACGTGCATAGCCGTAGGCTGGGGGGGGGAAGAGGGAAATCATGGGACACTGGTGGAGGGAAATTGGTACTGGTGGAGGGGATGGGTCCTGGAACACAGTATGACTGAGACCCAAATATGAACACTTTTGCAACTGCATAATCTCACGGTGGTATAATAAAAAATGAATGAATGAATGAATGAATGAATGAATAAATAAATGAATAAATAAATGAATAAATAAATGAATAAATAAATAAATAAATAAATAAATAAATAAATAAATGGCCGCCATACTAGAATCTGACAACACAGCTTTCAGGCTGAAAAGGTTAAAAGGGATAGTGAAGGTCATTTCTTAATAATCAAGGGATATGTATATCAGAAAGAAATTACACTCCTAAACAAGTACGCACCCAACAAGGGGCCAGCAAAATACTTAAAATAACTGCTAATAGACTTCAAAGAAGACATTGACAGTGACACAATTGTAGTCGGAGATTTCAACACTGCTCTATCAACTTTTGACAGAGAGACAAAAACTCACCAAGTAAATACTAGCCCTGAAGGAAGAAATAGAAGACGACTAGTAGATATACATGGGGCTTTTCATCCCCAAAAAACTGAATACACATTTTTCTCCACTGCACATGGAACATTCTCCAAGATAGATCACATTCTCAGCCACAAAACATACCTCCATTAAATCAAAAATACAGAAATTGGGTGAACTACTTTTTCAGACCACGATGACTGAAAATAGAAGTTGATCACACAAAGAAATGTAGTCATACCAAATACCTGGAAGCTAAACATCTCACTGCTGAACAACCAATGGGTCATAAAAGAAATCAAAAAGAAAATCCAAAAATTCCTGGAAACGAATGAGACTTAAGACACAAACTATCAGAACTGTGGGTCACAGTGAAAGCAGTGTTAAGAAGAAAGTTCATAGCTCCACAAGCATGCATCAGAAAAGAAAAAAAAAAGGCCATCATAAACAGTCTGACCTCACAGCTTAAGATCTTGGAAAATGACCAACAAAAGGAGCCCAACCCAGGCAAGAAGAAATAATAAAATTATTATTGACATCTACTTAGAGTAGATGAGATGGAATCGCAAAAAACAATCCAAAAGATCAATGAAACCAAGAGCTGGTTCTTTGAAAAAATAAACAAGGTTTACAAACCACTTGCAAAGCTTGTAAAGAAAGGGAAAGAGAGGAACCAAATAAATAAAATCAGAAATGAAAAGAGAGATATCACAACAGAAACCACAGAAATTCAAAAGATCATCAGAGATTACTTTGAGAGTCTCTATGCCACAAAACAAGAGAACCTAGAAGAAATGGACAAATTCTGATTTCCTGCAGTCTTCCAAGGCTTCAACAAGAACATTTGGAATACCTTAACAAACCTATCACTATTGAGGAAATTGAATCAGTAATCAAAAGTCTACACAAACACAAAAGCCCAGGTCCAGATGAATACACCAGTGAATTCTACCAAACCTTTAAAGAGGACTAGTCCTTTTCAAGCTCTTCCAGGAAATTGAAGAAACAGAAACACTCCAAAATGGCTTCTATGAGGCACATATCAGCCTGATACCCAAAGCAGAGAGAGACATCACAAAAAAAGGAAAACTACGGGGCCAGAGCGATAGCCGAGCAGGTAGGGTGTTTGTCTTGCATGCGACCAGCCCATGCCGGCCAGGGTTTGATCCCCGGCATCCCATATGGTCCTCCAAGCACCGCCAGGAGTAATTCCTGAGTGCAGAGCCAGGAGAAACCCCTGAGCATTGCCGGGTGTGACCCAAAAGAAAAAAAAAAAAGGAAAACTACAGATCAATCTCCCTGATGAACACAGATGCTAAGATCTTCAACAAAATACTAGCAAATAGAATCCAAAGACTCATCAGAAAAATTATACACCATGACCAAGTAGGATTCATCCCGGGAGTGCAAGGATAGTTCAACATTCGCAACTCAATCAACTTCACATCAAAGAGAGGAAAAATAAAAACCATATGATCATATCAATAGATGCAGAGAAAGCATTTGACAAGATCCAACATCCATTCTTGATAAAAAAAAAAAAACCTCTCTATAAAATGGGAACTGATGGAACTTCTCTCAATATAGTCAAAGCCATCTACTCTAAGACCGCAGTGAGCATAATTCTCAACAAGGAAAAACTGAAAGGCTTCCCCCTAAGATCAGGGACAAGACAAGGTTGCCCACCCTCACCACTTCTATTCAATATAATACTGGAAGTACTTGCCATAGCAATCAGAGACGAAAAGGAATATGAGGGCATCCAGATAGTCAAGAAGAAGTCAAGCTGTCACTATTTGCAGATGACCTGATATTATACCTACAGAACCCTGAACTCTCTACAAAAAGGCTCCCAGAAACAATACACTCCTATAGTAGAGTAGCAGGGTACAAAATCAATACCCAAAAGTCAATGGCCTTCCTACATGCAAATAATGAAAGAGAAGAAATGAATATTAAAGAAACGAATCCAGTAATTCCTGAGTACAAAACCAGGAATAACCCCTGAGTATCGCTAGGTATGACCCAAAAAGCAAAAAAAAAAAAAGAAAAAGAAAATAAAAAAAAGAAGGAAACTACTCCATTCACAATTGTGCCACAGAAAATCAAATACCTAGGAATCAGTTTGACTAAAAATATAAAGATTCTGTATGAAGAAAACTACAAAAAGTTGCTTCAAGAAATAAAAAGAGGACCTGAGGAAATGGAAACACATTCACTGCTCATGGATTGGGAGAACTAACATTGTCAAAATGGTAATACTCCCTATAGCTTTATACAAATTCAAGGCAGTCCCTATAAGGATACCAATAACATTCTTCATAGAAATTGATCAAACACTCCTGAAATTTGTATGGAATAATAAAACCCCACAAATAGCTAAAGCAATCCTTGGGAAAAAGAACATAGGAGGTATCACTTTCCCCAACTTCAAACTCTACTACAAAGCAGTCGTAATCAAAACAGCATGGTATTGGTACAGAGACAGATCTGTAGACCTATGGAATAGAATTGAATATGCTGACACACTGTCCATATATGATTGCTTAATTTTTGATAAAGGAGCAAAAAATATTAAGTGGAGCAAAGAATGCCTTTTCAATAGGTGGTGCTGGGAAAACTGGGCAGCAACATGTAAAAAAATGAACATAGACCTTCTTCTAAAACCATGCACAAAGGTCAAATCAAAATGGATCAAACTTCTCAACATCAGACAAGAATCTATAAGGTACACAGAAGAAAACATAGGAAAAACACTTTATGACATTGAATCTAAAGGCATCTTCAAAGACGAAACACCACTGACAAAGCAAATGGAAGCAAAGATAAACAAATGAGATTATATAAAACTGAAACACTTTTGCACCTCAAAAGAAACAATGACCAGACACAGAGATAGCCCACACACTGGAAAAGAACATTCACTAAAATATCCAACTGATAAGGGGTTAATATCCAGGATATATCAGGCACCAGTAGAACTTTACAAGAAGAAAACAGCCAATCCCATAAAAAACTGGGGAGAAGAAATGAACAGAAACTTGCAAAAAGGGAGAAATTCAAATGGTCAAAAAGCATATGAAAAGGTGCTCCTTATCACTAATCATCAGGGAGATGCAAATAAAAACAAGAATGAGGTATTTCATGCCACACAGACTGGCACACATCGAAAAGAGAAAGAACAACCAGTGATGGCATGGATGCAGGGAGAAAGGGACTCTCATCCACTGTTGATGCGAGTGCCAACTGGTACAGCCCTTTTGGAAAACAAAATGAACATTCCTCCAAAAAACTAGATATTGAGCTCCCATTTGATCCAGCAATACCACACCTGGGAATATACCCTGGAGACCCAAAACACACAGAAGAAACACAATCTGCACTTCGATGTTCATCACAGCACTATTCACGATAGCCAGAATCTGGAAACAACCTGAATGTCCGAGAACAGAAGACTGGTTAAAGAAGCTGTGGTATATCTAAACAATGGAATACTATGCAGCTATCAGAAAAGACAAAGTCATGAAATTTACATGCAAATGGATGGACATGGAGATTAGTATGCTGAGTGATATTAGGCAGAAAGTAAAAGACAAATATAGAATGACTGCATTCATTAGTGGGATATAAATATATACTAGTGCTCTACTAATGTGGGAAAGTTAATGCCATAAAAAGAACTGAACATTGAATGTACACAAGGAATTTACATGATAATCCCTAAATTATAGGGCAAGCAACAAAGTGTGTGTAAGAGAGAGAGATAGAGAGAAAGAGAAGAGGAATACTGCGTGCTACAAAGGCAGTCTGGAGGAGGAGTAATGGAATATGGGGACATTGGTGTGGGAACAGTGCACTGGTGGAGGGACGGATGCTGGAAAATGTATGACTGAAACCTGTTGGAGGACAGGTTTAGCTATTCTGGGAGTTTTGTTGTTTTGCCCACTCCCAGCTTAATCTACTTAAGTCAAGGTTCATTCTAATGAGACTTCTCTTCTATGTAAACACTGCTAGAGGGTGTGGCACTTACAGAAGTCACCTTGATTGAATAACTTCTGACTTATACATCTACTAAGACTTCTATGTTTTCTAGATTGGGCACAGCTCCTCTTTATACCCACTGCACCCAGCGTGGGACAGTTAGAATTTACCAGGAGACTACCACCCTGGCTACGCTGAGACTATAGGAAGGCTATAGGAAGGATCATACTAGTTTGCTCTAAGCAGGCGAGAGTGACCCTTTCAGTACACGAGAACAAGATACTCAGAATCACCCTGGTGCAGATAATAATAAGAAGGACCTTGTGGGTACCATCTAGATTACATGAAGCTCATGAAGTTAAGATGTATTACTTTATATCAGCCCTCTCTCTCTCCAGTATTTTACATAAGAGATAATCTCCTTAGTTCTTGGCATAACCTTTGTTTATACCTGCAATAAGGTGTGGCACTACACTCTGTTTAGAGTTCTTTGTTGACATGCCCCTCCCGGTTGGATTACTTTGGTGTATATAAGGGGCTGACTTGAGGCCCCTTCACCTTTTGCCTTTTGGGCCTTTTAGCTTTTGGCTTTTGGCTCCTCGGCCTCGGCTTTTGGCTTTATGCTCTTTGGCCTTTTACTCCTTCTGGGTAGGACTCAGCTCGGGTGAGATCCTCTCTCTTTGGTAAGAGACTTAGGCTCCCTTTGTATGTTCTAAGTTCGGACCCGAGCTAAACTTTGTTCATTATATTGGAGTGCTGTGGAAGAGCTTTGTACTATTAAAAGCCTTTTTTGGAATTGCACCGGACTCGTGAGTTTTCATCTGTTCTCCGGCGTCCTCGGAGGTAGAAGACCTCTATCCTGACACTGTCGGGGACCCGGCGGCGTTCCCGACAGAAACAAATCATGAACATCCTTTTAATTGTATATCACATGGTGGTATAATAAAAAAAATTTTAAAAATATAGGGGCCAGAGCAATGGCCCAGCAGGTAGGGCATTTGCCTTGCACGCAGCCGGTCTGTGCCGGCCGGGTTTGATCCCCAGCATCCCATATGGTCGCCCAAGCACCGCCAAGAGTAATTCCTGAGTGCAGAGCCAGGAGAAAACCCTGAGCATTGCTGTGTGTGACCCCCCAAAAAAAAAGCAAGTAAAAAATAAGTAAAACTAGGGCTAGACACAATCTTTTCATTTTTATAGATGTCAAGGAAATAAATAAAATTTAAGATAGCACAATCTTAACTTCAAACCAGAGAGACTGTTTAGATTTTTTGGTGCTGTGGATCAGACTTAAGAGGGTGTTTCACATATTCTTGGCTCAAACAAGTCTGAGATAAATATGGAACATTAATTTAACCCACCTGCATAAGTAGCAGCTGACTGTTGCAGAGACTGAATCTGTCCACGATTGCATCCATATTTTTGATTAATTTCCTTTAAGGGAACTTCACTGACTAAATCTAATAGCACAAGACTAGTGAAAAATCTAGAAAGTAAACAAACAAGAAGATTATAAGTGTTTACCTATGTCTACTACAAAATCACAAAATTCAGGAGATGCAAATCAAAGCAACAATGAACACTACAGAGAATGGCACCCATCCAACAGAGCAAGAACAAAAAAATAAAAGAGCAAGAACAACAAGTGCTGGAGTAGATTCAGGGAGAAAGGGACTCATCTATTGTTGGTGGGAATGTCAACAACTCCACCCCTTTCAGAAAACAATATGGCCATTCCTCAAAAAAAATTGATATTGAGCTCCCATTTGATCCAGCAATACCACTCCTTGGAATATACCCTAGAGACCCAAAAACACACAGAAGAAACACTATCCGTACTTTGATGTTCATTACAGCAATATTCACGATAGCCAGAATCTGGAAACAACCTGAAAGCCTAAAACAGAAGACTGGCTAAAGAAACTGTGGTACAAGGAAGTGGAAACAAATCCCCTGCTCATGGATCGGGAGAATCAACATTGTCAAAATGGTAATACTCCCTAGAGCTTTATACAGATTCAATGCCATCCCTACACGGATACATATGACTTTGATACAAAGAAATTGAACAAACACTTCTGAAATTTGGATGGAATAATAAACCCCCACGGATAGCTAAAGCAATCCTTGGGAAAAAGAAGATGGGAGGCATCACTTTTCCCAACTTCAAAAACCACTACAAAACAGTAAAAACAGACTGGTATTGGAATAAAAACATCTATGGACCTATGGAATAGAGTTGAGTACCCTGACAACCAGTCTCAAACACAAGAACAATTAATCTTCGATAAAGGAGCAAAAAAGTACGAAATGGAGCATATGTCTTTCCTTGTTGAAGGAAAGACTCTTCAACGAGGGTTTTAATCATGAACAGGTGCTGAATCTTGTCAAATGCTTTCTCTGCGTCTATTGATAGGATCATATGGTTTTTTATTTTTTCTCTTATTGATATGATGTATTATGTTGATTGACTTGCGAATGTTGAACCATCCTTGCATTCCCGGGATGAATCCTACTTGGTCATGATGTATAATCTTCTTGATGAGACTTTGGATTCTGTTTGCTAGTATTTTGTTGAGGATCTTAGCATCCATTTTCATCAAGGAGATTGGTCTGTAGTTTCCTTTCTTTGTGTTGTCTTTCCCTGCTTTTGGTATCAGGGTGATATGTGCCTCGTAGAAGCTGTTTGGGAATGTTTCTGTTTCTTCCATTTCCTGGAAGAGCTTAAAAAAGGACTGGCATTAGGTCCTCCTTAAAGGTTTGGTGTAGTTCACTAATGAATCCATCTGGACCTGGGCTATTTTGTTTGGGCAGACTTTTAATAACTATTTCAATTTCCTCAATGGTGATAGGCTTATTCAGGTATTGCAGGTCTTCTTGTTTCAGCTATGGGAGGTTATAAGACTTCAGGAATTTATCCATTTCTTCTAGATTCTCATGTTTCACGGCATACAGACTCTCAAAGAAATCTCTGATGATCTTTTGGATTTCTGTGGCTTCTGTTGTGATACCACCATTTTTATTTCTGATTCTGTTTATCTGGGTTCTCTCTTTCCCTGTCCTTACAAGTCTTGCCAATGGTTTGTCAATCTTCTTTATTTTTTCAAAGAACCAGCTCTTGGTTTCATTAATCTTTTGGATTTTTTTTTTTGGTTTCCAACTCATTGATTTCCTCTCTAAATTTTATTATTTCCTTTTTTCTGCCTGGGTTGGGCTCCTTTTGTTGGTCTTTTTCTAATGTCTTCAGCTATATAGACAGGTTATTTATGTGGGCCCTTTCTTCTTTCCTGATGAATGCATGCAGAACTATAAACTTTCCTCTTAACACAGCTTTTTGCCATGTTCCACAGTTCTTATCGTTGGTGTCTTCATTTTCATTTGTTTCCAGGAATCTTTGGATTTCCTGTTTGATTTCTTCTATGACCCATTGGTTGCTCAGCAGTGAGCTGTTCAGTTTCCAGGTGTTTGGTTTGACTCCCTGTTTCTGTGTATGGTTAACTTCCATTTTCAGTGCATCATGGTCTGAAAAAGATAGTCGAAACAATTTCTATCTTTTTTATTTTATTGAGGTATGCTTTGTGGCTCAGCATGTGGTCTATCTTGGAAAATGTTCCATGTGCACTAGAGAAAAATGTGTATTCAGCTTTTTTGGCATGAAAAGCCCTGTATATATCCACTAGCTCTCTTTCTTCCATTGCTTCCTTAAGGGCCAATATTTCCTTGGTGAGTTTCAGTCTTGTCGATCTATCCATAGTTGATAGAGCACTGTTGAAATCACCAACTGCTATTGTGCTACTGTTGATGTCTTCTTTGAGGTCTCTTAGCAGTTGTTTTAAGTATTTTGCTGGCCCCTCGTTGGGTGCATATATGTTTAGTAGTGTAATTTCTTCCTGGTATACATACCCCTTAAGTAATAAGAAATGGCCTTTGTTGTCCCTTCTAACCTTTTTCAGCCTGAAGTCTATATTATCCAATATTAGTATGGCCACACCGGCCTTTTTTGGAGGAGTTGTTTGCATGGAGAATGGTCTTCCAACCTTTGAGTCTGTGCTTGCTCTGATTATTCAGATGTGTTTCTTGTAAACAGCAGAATGTTGAGTTCAATTTTTTAATCCATTTTTTTCACTCTGTGTCTCTTAATTGGTACATTTAGACCATTGACATTGAAAGAGATTATTGTCATCGGATTTTGTGCCATCTTTCTGTTTACACTTGTTGTGCTTCTGGGTTTGGTCGTATTTTACAGTAGACCCTTCAGTCCCTTTAAAGTTGGTTTTGAGTCCATGAAATTCCTGAGTTGTTGCTTATCCATGAAGTTGTGTATCTTTCCTTCATAACTGAATGTGAGTCTGGCCGGGTAAAGAATTCTTGGTGAGGCCTACAGTTCTTTGAGCCTTTTCACAATATCCCACCATTGTTTTTGGGTCCAGAGTGTTTCACCAGAGAAGTCTGCTGTAAATCTTAGGGATGTTCCTTTGTATGTGATTTCCTTCTTTGATCTTGCTGCTTTCAGTATTCTATCTCTATCTATAGTTTTTGTCATTCTAATTAAGATGTGTCTTGGAGTATTCTTGTTGGGGTTTCTTTTAGCTGGTATCCTACGGGCCTCCTGGATCTGGAGACAAGTGCTCTTTAGTTCCAGGAACTTCTCAGCAATGATGGCTTTGACAGTTTCTTCTTCATCAGGGTTTTCTTCTTGCCCTTCTAGGACCCAAATGATTCATATGTTATTCCTTCTGGCTTCATCCCAATTATCTCTTGTTGTCTGTTCGTTAATTGTGAGTCTTTTTTTCCATCTTCTGGTGTTGTGTAGAGAATCTTTGGAACTCGTCTTCCAGATCACTAGTTCTTTCTTCAGTAGCTGTTATTCTATTATGGAGGCCTTCCATTCTGTTTTTCATTTCATTTACCACATTTTAAATATTTGTCATTTCCATTTGTATTTTGGTCTGCATTTTCCTCATTTCTTCTCTCATGTCTTCTTGTATTTTATTGATTTTGCATTCCATTGCTTCTTTGAGTTCCTTATGCATCCTTAACAATTCTTTCCGAAATTCCTTATCAGAGACGTTATACAACTCATCATTATTGTTTGGCTCATCTGGACTAGTGACTTCTCTCACTGAGCTTGATGGGATTTTGCATTGCTTTACCATTATGACTATTGTAGGTTGCAAATGTGAGTTCTTGGGTGACGAGATAGTATAGTTAGTAGGTGTCTCGGCTGTTTTCAGAGTTTGGGTAGGTGGCAAGGAGTTTAGGGACAAAAGATCACTGGTACCTCATGCAAGATAGACAGTAAGTAAATCGCTCGGACACACTAGTGTCTGTTTGGTTTTGAGTTTTGGGATGTGGGTGTAGGTTTCTGGCCTGTTCCCTGGGGCTGATTAGGTCCGTGGAGATGCAAGGATCACACACACACCTGTGGGAGGGGCTGCAATCATTCCCAGAAGTGCAGGGCCCTTGGGGTCCTGGGCAGATCCAAGGCCGTTTGCCTCTGGTCCCTTTATGGAAGTTCTGGCTATTCCCTGGGATTGATTAGGTCCTCAGAGTCGCAAGGATCACACACTCACTTGTGGGAGGGGCTGCAATCGTTCCTGGAAGCAGGGCCCAAGGGGTCTGGGGCGGATCCAAGGCTGTTTGCCTTGGGTCCCGTTGATGGAAGTTCCGGCTGTTCCCTGGGTCTGATTAGGTCCGCTGAGACGCAAGGCTCACACACAGCCGTGTGTCTTGTATGCATTTTTAAAACAGTGAGTGACTACAATAAGCTGTGCATCTTCTGTATACTGAACACTATTAAATACCAAACAGTCAAAACTCTTTGACACTAACCTTTTATGGACAGCCATTTGTCGGTGTTGTCTCTCAGTTCTGGCTACCACATTTCCTTTCACACAACGAGCCAAGAATGCTTCTTCAACCCCCACTAGCTCTGCGACCCGTTTCATAGAATTTGGCAATTTCTCCCATAAACAAAAAAATCGATACCAATCAATTGCAGTCCAATCCTCAAACACAGGTGTAACCTAAAAATGAAGAAAAATACTTCAATTAGCTAAACCTAGTGTGTTTGAAAGGAATAGCAGTTAATATTTAAAAAGAAGTCTGGGCTGGAGAGAGCACAGTAGGAGGGTGTTTGCCTTGCATGGTGTCAATCTAAGCTATGTCTCTAACACCACGTATGGTCCCCTGTGTCCCACCAGGGGTGATCCCTGAACACAGTCAGTAGTAAGCCCTGAGCACAGATGGATGTGGCTCTAAAACAAACAAAATCCAGACTTAGGGATAAAACATAGGCCTTGCATGTGTGGATCTCTGGACTGACTAACCTGAAACACACACACACACACACACACACACACACACACACACACACACACACATTAAAAAACTAAGCAAATTCAAATGCCTAATAATTTGGAAAATTTTCTAACTATCCTAATATCTCATTTATGTGAGAACTTCATGTATTTAAAAACAACTCACAGGATACCAGCAAAAAGATGACCAAATTAAACTTATTAAAAGATGATGACAGTGGAACAAGAATCAGAATGAAGAAAATACACAGAAAATGATGGGAAATAAAATAAAATGAAACAAAAGCAAGGAAAAACTATTGCTCTAGGATCAACTGAGCATTTGGTACAACTACACTTCTGATACTGCAGGGGAAAAAACTCACCTGTCCTATCATCCCACAGGGCTATCTGCAGAATTTTAAACAGACTGAAAGAACATAAGTGGAAAATAATTCTTTCCTGCAGATGTGTATTTATGTGAAATAACTAGAAGGATCTACAGCACCCTTTTTCTCATAAAAAGGGAAGGCCCTGAGCCTGTGTCTTCTGCTATTCTTATTGCCGAAGGATGCAATATGCTGAAGGATGCTATTCTTTTTTTTAATTTTTTATTATACCACCGTGAAACATACACTTACAAAGGTGTTCATAATTGGTTCTTGGTAATACAGTATTCCAGCACCCATCCCTCCACCAGTGCCCCATTTCCACCACCAATGTACCCCACCCCTCCCGTCCCCCACCCGCCTTAATAGCAGGTACCCCAGTTTCCTCTCTTTCTCTCTCTATCTCTCTCTCTGAAGGATGCTATTCTTATTTCTGAAGGATTCTTATTTGCTGGCCACATTCCAGCCATGCTGACTCATAGGGTCCAGAAAGATAGCACAGTGGGCAGAATACATGTCTGACCTGGGTTCTATCCCCAGTACCCCATACAGTTCCCCGAGCACCACCAGGGAGAGATCTCTGAGAGCAGAGCTAAGAGTAAGCCCGAGCACCCCCAAGTATAATGCAAAATTTAAAAATAAATAAAGCAGAAAAATGGAAATTACAACTTTGTAACTGATAAAATATTTTCACACTGCTCAGTGGCGTGGCAGGTGTTTATATGTTTGCATGCTGCTAGTCAGAAGGTGCCACAGCCGCACACACAAAACAGAGCACATGATTAGGACCTGTCAGTACTAGGAATTCTTGAGAACTCAGGCAAAATGCATTTTGTTGGAGAGTCCTGGAATACTATAAATACTCTTTTCTAATTTAAAATTTTCAGATAGTTTGTTTAAAACATAAATTTCAGTAACGATGAAAGGAAAAAAAAACCACTAAACATACAAAACAGATTTCACAAAAAATATCAGTAACTTCTACGTTATACCTGAATTCAGCAAAGTCAGTGAGATAGCTGAGACACAGAAGGGGGTAGGAAAGCAGTTTATTTCATCACAAAGGGCCAGGGATTTGTGCTGGGTCATGGAACGCTAACCGATTCAACAAATAGTTCCAAAACTGAGGTTGCTTTTATGCTGCAAAACAGCATGCCCAAGTGCCAACTAGAAAGATTAATGACAATTTGAACTTATGTTTATATCAAAAACAAAGCAGCTTGCAGGGTAAAAAATTCTTGGTGAGGTCTTCATTTTGTTGAGTCTTTTCACAATATCTCACCATTGTCTTCAGGCTCGGAGTGTTTCCTCTGAAAAATCTGCTGTAAATCTTAGGGATTTTCCTTTGTATGTGATTTCCTTCTTTGATCTTGCAGCTTTCAGTATTCTATCTCTATCTATAGTTCTTATCATTTTTATTAGGATATGTCTTGGGGTATTCTTATTTGGGTTTCTTTTAGATGGTACCCTTCGAGCCTCCTGAATCTGGAAGCACACTCTCCAGTTCCGGGAACTTCTCAGTTACGATTGCTTTGATAGTTGCTTCTTTGTCAGGGTTTTCTTCTTGTCCCTCTGGGACTCCAATGATCCTTATGTTATTCCTCATGGCTTTATCTCGATTATCTCTTGTTATCTGTTCATTTATTGTGAGTCTTTTTTCCATCTTCTGCTATTGCCGAGAAAATCCCTGTACCTCATATTCGAGCTCACTGATTCTGTCCTCAGGCTGTTACTCTGCTACGAAGGCTTTCCAGTGAGTTTTTCATTTCCCCGTGTCATTTCTAATGTCTCTTATTTCTGCTTGCATTTTCATTTCCATTTTCCTCACTTCTGCTTTCATGCCCTCTTCCATTTTATTGGCTCTGTGTTGCATTGCTTCCTTGAGCTCCTTATGCATTCTTAACAACTTTCTTCAAAATTGCTTATCAGAGAGATCATCCAGCTCATCATTATTGCTTGGCTTCTCTTGGCAGGTGTCTTCGCTATGGAGCTTGACAGTCAGAGAAGAAAAAGGACATAAAGGGCATCCAGATAGGCAAGGAAAAAAAAGTCAAGCTATCACTATTCGTAGATAACATGATATTATACCTAGAGAACTGTAAACTCTCTACCAAAAAACGCCTAGAAACAATAGACGCTTATAGTAGAGTGGCTCAGTACAAAATCAATACCTAATAGCCAGTGGCTTTTCTATATACAAATAACAAAAGAGAGGAAAGCGATTTTAAGAACACGATCCCATTCACAATTGTGCCACAGAAAATCAAATACCTAGGAATCAGTTTAATGAAGAACGTAAAGGACCTCTACAAAGAGAACTACAAAACTTTACTTCAAGAAATAAAAGAGGACACAAGGAAGTGGAAACACATTCCCTGCTAATGGATCGGAGAATCAACATTGTCAAAATGGTAATACTCCCTAGAGCTTTATACAAATTCAATGCCATCCCTATAAGGATATATATGACATTCTTCAAAAAAATTAACCAAACACTTCTGATATTTGAGTGGAATAATAAACCCCCACGGATAGCTAAAAGCAACCCTTGGGAAAAAGAAGATGGGAGGCATCACCTTTCCCAGCTTCAAACTCAAAGCAGTGATAATTAAAACAGTATGGCATTGGAATAAAAATAGACCTGTGGACCTATGGAATAGAGTTGAGCATCCTGACACCCAGCCTCAAATACACCAACAATTAATCTTCTATAAAGGAGCATAAACTACTGTGCTGGTAGCATAAAGAGTATGCTACCCGCACAGCAGAGCCTGGCAAGCTACCCATGTTGTATTTGATATGCCAAATACCAGTAACAATTATAGACCTCATTCCCATGACCTGGTGGAATGGTTTGAGGCTCTTTATGTTCCGAAGCAAGTAGGTGCCCTTGGGCTCTACTTGCATGAGACAGGTCATATGGAGATGTTACTGGTACTCGCTCGAGCAAATCGATGATGAACGGGAAGACAGTGATACGGTGAAAGGAGCAAAAACTATGAAATGGAGCAAGGAAAGCCTCTTCAACAAGTGGTGCTGGGAAAACTGGGCAGCTACATGTAAAAAATGAATTTAGACCTCTATCACAATGCAAAAAAAATCAGATCAAAATGGATTAAAGATCTCAATATCAGACCTGAATCCATAAAGTACATCGAAGAAAATATAGGAAAAAGCCTCCATGACATTGAAGCTAAAAACATCTTCAAAGAAGAAACACCATTAACAAAACAGCTAGAAGAAAAGATAAACATATGGGACTACATGAAGCCAAAAAGTTTCTGCACCTGAAACGAAACAGTGACCAAGATACAAAAGAGAGTCCACAGAATGGGAAAGAATATTCACCCAATACCCATCTGATAAGTGGTTAATATCCAGGATATAACAGGCACTGGTAGAACTTTACAAGAAGAAAACCAACCCCATCAAAAAATGGGGAGAAGAAAGGAACAGAAACTTCGACAAGGAAGAAGTTTGAATGGCCAAAAGACATGAAAAAATGCTCATCATCATTAATCATCAGAGAGATGCAAATCAAAACAACGAGATATCATTTTACACCACAGAGACTGACACATATCCAAAAGAGCAACAACAACAAGTGCTGGTGTGGATGTGGGGAAAAGGGGACACTCATCCATAGTTGGTGGGAATGCCGGCTGGTACAGCCTTTTGGGAAAAACTATATGGACATTCCTCCAAAGACTAGAAGTTGAACTCCCATTTGACCCAGCCATACCATTCCTGGGAATATACTCTGGAAAGCCAAAAAACACGCAGTGGAAACACCGTCCCTACTTTTATAGTCATAAAAGCATTAATTCACAATAGCCAGAATCTGGAAAAAAACCAGAGTGCCCAAAAATTGATGACTGGATAAAGTAACTTTGGTACTTCTACACAACGGAATACTATGCAGCTGCTAGGAAAAATGAAGTTTTTCCTATAAAATTTGCCTATAAATGGATGGACATGGAGAGGATCATGTTGAGTGAAATTAGCCAGAAGGAGACAGATATAGAATGACTGCATTTATTTGCATGACATAAATATATATACATACATACATATATATATATATATATATATATATATACATATTATGATACCAATATCCAAGGTCAGGCGAAATGTGGAACAGGAGGTCTTGCCAAAGGTGGAATCTACCACAAATGTGTGGGAGCAGAGGTTAAGTAAGACAGATAAAGGAACAGTGGACCAATAATTGTCGAAAGTCTCTTACAATCCACAACATGTAAGAGAGGGAAGAGAGAAAGAGAGAGAAAGAGAAAGAGAGAAAAGAGATGGAGAACCTGCCAAGGAGGCAGGCTAGGGGGGGGGGGGAGGGCATCAGAGACATTGGTGGTGGGAGGTGGGCACTGGTGGAGGGATGGGTGCTGGAACACTGTATGGCTTGAAACCCAAACATGAACATTTTTGTAATTGTCAAAAAATAAATAAATATATTTTTAAAAAACACAAACAAAAAACAAAGCAGCTTTCCCACATCCTAGTGAGATATAAGGAGTACAAGACAGTTCATGTATCACCTGGGAGCAAACGACCCTTTATCTGCTCATTCGGAGCACACTTCCTCCAGGTGTCAGCACAGATGTTTGCCACAAATCCCAGAGTCAGCACCAGCAGCGGCTCCCAACCACTCAGAATCTAACAACATATGGATTCTGTCTTAACTTTTAGCTACGAGGATGCTGCTATCCTTAATTGTTAAATAACTGTAGTTAAATAACTTTAACTAATATAACAAAGTAATTCTGGTACATACCATAATACCAATACTTAAGTTTTATTTTCTCTTTTTAGAGTGATACCCAGCAATGCTCAGGCGCTAATCCTAGTTCTATGCTTGGCTTCCACTCCTAGCAGTGCTCAGGAACCACGTGGTCCTAGGGACTGAATCCAGACCTTCTGAATACAATCAGACACTCAGACCACTAAGCTACCTTCAGATTCCTAAAGGCACTTTTAATATCAACATTCTCACATTTTATAAAATATTCACAATTGCTACAATACCTAAAACGCCCAGTATTCAATGACAAGAACATAAGGAGAAAAGCAAAGAAACAGAAAAGTGTATCCTAAACACAAAGGAAAAAGCAAATAATAGAAAAAACTTTGAGAGACTCCAGAATATCAGATGAAGATTTCAAAGCAGAAATTAAAAGCCTGGTTAAAAAAAATAAAAGAAAATCAAGTTGAATAAAGTGAAAGCATGAACTGACAGGCGGAGGCCAACTCACTGGGCAGAATATATGTATGGCTATGGAAGGCCTATGCTCAATCCCAGACATGAAATGATACTTTGAGCACTGCCGGGAGCAACCCCAAACACAGAGCTGAGAGAAGCCCCAAGCATCACTAAGGGTCCAGCACACAATATAAACCTGACAATGCCTCAAGTAGAGAATCAGATTAAAAAATAAAGCACACAAAAAAAAAATGGAAATTCTGAAGTTAAATGACTGAAAAATATTGATCACATGCCTTGAGTAAGCAAGACCCAAAACGCCTGGCCCCAAGCACCTTTGGCACACTACCAAATATGGTCCTCATGGTTCCCAGGACAACTGAAGGGGGCACTGGTAGTCCCCAACATGTCCAGGCCAGTGTAGGCACAAAATGGGCAGTCCCATGCAACAGAAAGCTGCTGGGAGTGGCGCCTGGGCTCCTAAACAAAGCTGGCGAGTCTGCCTCACAGAAACAGAAAATCTTAAAGGAAGCAAAAGGAAAAATTGTCATCACATATGAGAGAAAATCAGGAAGACTCAGTTGACTCAATATCAGAAATAACATAGGGAAGAATTTAGTGAGATGACATATTGGACCTGCTGAAAGAAAAAGAAAACTGTCAACCAAGAATCTTATATAAATTATCTTTCTAAAAACAAAAGCACAAAAGAATTATCTGCAAAAAAAAAAAATCCTTGAAAAAAATTTTAGAGCACTTACAAGAAAGATTACAAAAAAGCTTTCCAGCTGAAAATAAAATAACTCAAAGCAGCATTTTGACAACACATAATAAGCAGAGTGGCAGGAAATAATTATGTGGGTATTACAAAGACTGTATGATTGCCTATTTCTCCTACTTTTTTCCTCTTGAAAAAAAAAGACAAAAGTTGACGTATAAAACAACTGTATAAAACAATATTATATACATATGTATATGTGAACATATATGTAATATGTTGACAACAATATATTGCAAAGAGGCCAGTTGGAACACAGTAGAACTGGAATAAAAAAAATTAAAAGCAAGTAACTGAAATCCATATAATGAACAAACTACATACATTTACTCTCCTTCTATCCCCAGTTTCTTTAAAGACACAGAATCAAATAAAATATTTCATATTTTAAGTAGCATATAATATATATATATTATTTATTCTTTATATGCTATTTATAAATTCTGTTGATACATTAAATAGCACAGGCAATTATAAAAAGAAATACAAAGAAATAAAATAAAATGAATATAATATCAGAAAATCAACTCATATTACATACTTTGCCAATAGAATAATGGGCAACAGGCACGTGGGGCCAGAGTGATAGCACAGTGGGTAGGGCATTTGCCTTGGAAACAGCCGACCGGGTTCGAGTCCCCAACATTCCATATGGTCCCCTGAGCACTGCCAGGAGTAAATCCTGAGTGTAGAGCCAGGAATAAGATCTGAGCATGTCTGGGTGGGACCCATAAAGAAAAAGAAATAGTTGACTCCATAAGACTCTTAGAAAAAATGCTGTAAAGCTTTATGACATTGGGTTGCAAAACAGATTCTCAGATAAAGCCAAAAGAAAAATAACTATAACTTTAACACAAAAATTTTAAATGTGTTCCAAAACACAAATACACAGAAATAACTGGTAAGAGACATATACAGAAAAATTTTTCAGTCCACACAGAGATCCTAACATTACAGATGTTGGTTCTCAATTCCAGAAGCAAACCACCATAGGAAAATAATAAAGAACACATAGAAATCTAATCAGCTCTCTCCATTCCATGAGGAAATAGCAACATGGGGGCCAGAGCAATAACACAGTGGGTAGGATGTTTGCCTTGCATGCGGCCGACCAGGGTTTGATCCCCAGTATCCCATATGATCCCCCAAGCACTGCCAGGAGTAATTCCTGAGTACAGAGCCAGGAGTAACCCCTAAGCATTGCCAGGTGTGACCCAAAAAAGAAAAAAAAAGAATATATATTTTTTCATAAAACACCTCATAACACAATAATAAAAAAATCAATTAATTATAATTGCCAATGTAAAACTAAGCTAAGAACCCTTTCTTTTTTTATTTTTTTAAATTTTTTTTTTTTTTTTTTTTTTTTTTTTTTTTTTTGCTTTTTGAGACACCCAGCAATGCTCAGGGGTTTCTCCTGGCTCTGCACTCAGGAATTACTCCTGGCGGTGCTCAGGGAACCATATGGGATCCGAGGATCGAACCCATGGGCTGGCCGCGTGCAAGGCAAACGCCCTACTCGCTGGGCTATCGCTCCAGCCCCTAAGAATCCTTTCTAAGGAAGATAATTCAAATGATCAATAAACACATGAAACATGATCAACAACATTAGTCATCAGGGAAATAAAATCTGAACTATGAGATAGCATTTGGCATCTACGAGGATATATTTTAAAAGCTGTATAAAAACAAGCATTGGCAAGCATGGAAGAGCAGTATACTTTGCACGTTGCTGGTGGGAATGTAAAATTAGGCGCCAGCCTTGACAGAAGCTCCTCAGACTATTAAAATATTCTATATGACCCAGCAATCTCCTATCAAACATTGCTACTCTGCTCAACTCTATTCAGCTTATCTGAAATATAATTTAAGTATACTGCCTGATGAGCCTTACTCATTGTATGAAAATTTAAATTCCCCCTGTTGCAAGACACCTAAAAGCCTAAAAGCCTCTGCATCTGCCCTGGATTGCCTCCTGCAGGTCACTTTGTAGATAGGGGGTAGTTTAAATGTGGCAGTTTATCTGACCATGTATTCTGTACTGGCTGGTATAAATATTCTCTCATGCTACCACAATCATCGTGGGACTAGCTAGATCTTACCAGCATATTTGCCTGGCCACGTTGGATCTCTTAAGTAATTAGACCAGAGAGAAATGCTGTTTGCCTCCAAACAAAGGCAACTAAAATACAAAACTACCATGAAGTAGAGGAGACTCTTGTGAAGGCTTGGAGAAATATAAATGGCATTAGTATAGTCTTTGGTACAGAGACATGCCATCTCAGAAACCCCCTTCTCTACCCTATAAAGGCATTTTCAGGCAGATCTTGGCTCAAAACATTTGCATATAAAAGGGCCTAGGTGAGGTGCTGGGAGAAATGACCTGAAGGCATTTGACCCTGCCTGCTTCCCATAAAAGTGGGAGGTCTGAGTTTCAGGGGTATAAAACCAGTCTGCTTCCTCTCTTGCTCTCTCTTTTTGGGCTCTCTTTTGGAGTTTACACTCTTCTTGGGAGTCTTGTCTTTGTCTCCTTTTTACAGGGCCTTAACAAGTAGTGGCCGCCATCTTGGCCTACACGTGGCTGGGGTTCTAGCTGGGAATCCTAAGCACAGGATTTTTTCTATTGCTGATTTGTATGCCTGAAACTGTGATAAGTAAAGCATTTTAAAACCTGCGCTGGATTCCTGAGTTTTCATCCATTCCCGCTGGCTTCGGAGGTAGGGAACTCACTTCCTGGTACTGTTGGGGGCCCCAGCGGCTTCCCTGACAGCCCCCACCAATCAGCTTACTGAAATGCATATACTCCACTCCCCTCCCTCTCCTCTAGCTGAGGTATAATTAACAAATATTTAAGATATATAGATATGGTAGGATACACATATTCACTGTAAAATTACTGCCATAATCAAACTAGTTAAAACATTAATCGCCTCACATAGCTACCCCCTATGTGTACACATGTGTATAGTGAAAACACCTATGATCTATTCTCTTATTTTGTTTTGATTTTTCATTTTTGCTTTTTGGGCCACAGTTCAGGGGTTACTACAGGCTCTGGACTCAGGAATCACTCCTGGTGGTAGTCAGGGGACAATATGGGATGCTGGGGATCAGACTCAGGTCTGCCTCATGCAAAGCAAGCACCCACCACAGTATACTATCTCTCTAGCCCCAAGATCTATTCTTCAAGCAAATTTCAAATATACAATACATATATTAGCTAAAAAATATTAGCTATGGCCACTATACATACATTAGATTGCCAGAATTTTTTTAGTTTCTATTTTACTTCTGATTATACCTTATATAAACACTGTGGTTTTCAAAGTTGTTCACAGTGATTTGTTACGCTCAATACACCATCTCCAATCCCACCACCATTACACCTTCCCACCATGTTATCTTCAGTTTTCTCACCCATTCCATAAGCTTGCCCCCATAGCAAGCCCTCAATAATTTATTTTATATTACTTGTTATAACATGCTATAAGAATGATTAAAAATGTTTTCTCAGAAGAAAGTTGTTAAAATTGTGCATCTTACCATGGAGCTATTAAGCCCTTGTATAAGAGATTACTATGTTAGAGCCCTCTATGTTGATATTTTTATTAACTTAGACTGGATGCCTTCTGCATTACATCCCATCCAATCTGGTCTGCTACTCCTGGTTCATCAGTGTTGTTGCTCACACTCCAGGAAGTCCAAAAGTTATAATGAGATGAATCAGCTGGAGTTGAATTTTTAACTCAGTGGCTTTTGGAGCATGTGAGAGATTGCCATGGCTTCTGGAAGAACAGGGAGATGGGGAGGTAGCCCATGCCCAACTCTATGAAAGCCTGGAGATTTCAGTCACCAATTCTTCATACCTTAGTTTTTCAACAGGTTAATTTCTGAATTAATTAATTCAGGTTAATTTCCAGTGAGAAGGTCACTGGAAGTGCTGCATTTCAATAGATTTGTTTACCGCTACTCATCTCTAGATAGCTCAGCCACAATGGGCCAGACTGGGAAGTTTTGGCGGATTTCTATCTATAAAATAAGCTGGGAGAAGAGAGAAGGCCATTTCAGCTTCCCTTAGCATTTTCCTCTCTCCATCTTCTTCATTCTCTGTTGAGCTTCAACATGTGGTGGCAGCCATCATGGCCTACACGTGGCTGGGGCCTAGCTGGGAACCTAGGAGTTTTTCCTGTTCTTGGATTTTATATCAGAACTTGTGATAGTCCGCCCAGAACTTCACCCAGAAGAGCTGATCACAGCCCAGCTCATCGAGACCCACCCTGTAACAGTCTTTTTTCAAGCCCGGCCCTGCAGAGCCTCACAAGAAGCCAGGAGACCCCCCACTACATGAGGGCCACCATTTTCCACATCCGGACTCCCCTCTCTTCATAACTCCACCAGCAGAAGAGCTGAGCACAGCCCGGCCATGCAGTTTATCAATAAATGCTGGAGATCAGAGGCGACAAAAGAGTATGCCACCCACACGGCAGAGCCTCGCAAGCTACCCGTGTCATATTTGATATGCCAAATACCAGTAACAATTATAGACCTCATTCCCATGACTTGAAGAATGGTTTGAGGCTCTTTATGTTCTTGGAGCAAGCAGATGCCTTTGGGCTCTACTAGCATGAGACAGGACATATGGAGATGTTACTGGTGCTCACTCGAGCCAATCGGTGATGAACGGGAAGACAAGTGACAAGACAAGTGAATTTCTGAATGAGGCTCATTGAACAGTGGAGCCTGGTCAGAAACATGGCAGTGATTGTGGAGGGTGGAAGTTTTCAGCTGTTCAGGTTCTTTTTGGGCAGGTGGTGGACTCACCTGCCCTCTCTGGGGTACCCAGATAACTCAGCCATGGGTTAGTTCTAGAAAAATCTCTGCCTCATGTTGATCTCTCTCCAAACAGTTGGCATTCAGGAAAGTTTTCCTCTATAGTATACTGTAGGCGGTGCGGGCTGGTCAGGGGAGGAAATGGCGCTAGGCCACGCCACCACCAGCAAGTAGCTGGGGCCCATGGTGGAACCCGGAGATCTCCGGGACCTCAATGCCTGCACTCCACACTGGTGCAAAGTTGGACCCAAAGAGCCCTATTCAGACATGTTAAAACTCTGCCACAATCCATAGCAACCAAAGCTGTGGGAGCTCCACCAGCTGGTGGTCAGACTGCCACCATCCTCATGCACCATACTTCAGGTCTCACTCCTCGGCAGGGCTGTTTCATTTAATGGTGCTCTCCCTGAGCCAGAACATCCACAGAGCACACATGTTCACTCACATAGAATTTGTTGTGCCCCGTGGGCTGTTCAGAGCACTTGGAGCCCGAGCCAGAATATTCACATGGTACCCACATTCATTCATACAGACTTGTGGCCCATTGGCTATTCAGAGCACTGAGAGTTGCAATCCAGAACATCGACAGGGCACCCACGATCACTCACATAGAGATTTGTTGTGCCCCATGGGCTGTTCAGAACGCGAAAAGATGCGGAGCCTCTGCCACCTTGGAGCTGACTGCTAGGCCGCTGCCATTCTGCCTATCTCAAATTCCCAGAATTTTTTTTATCTTTAAGGATAAGTTTGTAACCAGGGATTCTCTAGTTCCCCATGCTGCAGCCCCTGGCAATCACCATTCTACTCTACTTCTGTGATTTCATCTTCTCCAGATTCTACATGTGCATGATGCCATGCACTATGCATCTTTCCATACTTGCCCCATAAATCTCTTCAGGTCAGGCCAAATTATCACAGGCGGCAAGGTTTCTTCCCTTTCTATAGCTGAATATAAACCACAGTAAATATGTATATACATTTATACAGACACATATATACACACAAAGAGAATATATGCAAAGGAATCTATAGGTCACTTTTTTAAGTAGTGTTTTCACAATGTTATAGTAAAAAAAAACAGAACTTACCAGATAGACAATATGTAGGTCATTCTCTAAAACAAAGCCCTTCATTGCTCTTTGTAGGTCAGCAAAAATGTCTAAAGTATCAGTTGGAGAAAGTGATGAAGACAGTGTTGCTGAACCAAGATGTGTTGGATGATACACTTTTTCTGGTGGTGGCAGGGAGATAAGGAAAACAAATGTTAAAAATAAAACACCATCTCTATTCTCTATACTCTGTTAAACACTATTAAATTTTAAAAAGCAGAATCTTCTCCTAAATATATGGCTATTTATGAGCGTTTTATATGCTAATTGTCTAATGTTACTATACACAAAACTAACCAAAAATGAGTTGATAGATTGCTAAGAAATTCATTTTATATCACTTAAAAAATCAATTTCCCTCTATGAAGCAGTCTTATATACTCCAAAGACAAGAAAGTAATTTAATTAAGAAGCCAATTTACCTTCTGTTCCATCTCTATTTTCAGTAATCTGAATGAATTCATTTTCAAGAAGCCACATTACACAAGCATCAATTGTGCCAAGTTGAACAGAATCTTGATTGTTCTGAATTCCCTGCTTCATTTCTTTCATACTTGCAGCCAAAAATGTGCAAGAGGCATAAATCTGCATATCTCGTGATGTACTTGCCACTCCACTGACTATAATCTGAAATGGCAGAATGAACAACACACAATAAATGAGGTATTGCTAACCCATGACCAAGAACAAATCAATTCTCACTCTTCAGAAGAACTGGTCCTCAGTAGGGAGCTTGATAGTGGAAGAGATGGGATTGGTCAGGGAAGGGGCCACTACGACAATGACAGAGGGAAGTGGTCACTCTGGAGAAAGACTCAGTGCTTCAGGAGGTAAAGAGAGCTAGAATGACTGTTGGAGTATGCTGGGCACCCCAACAAAATCCAGAAGCAGGCACTGGATCCCCTTCTGCCCCAGGGAATTGGCGGCCCGCGGATGGAGAAAGACACAAGAATCCAGCAAAGTTTCAAAAGGCTTTACTCTCACAGGTTCTGGTAAACAATCCAGTAACAGGAAAACCTTAGACTTTAGGTTCCTGGCTGGGCTCCAGTCATGTGTAGTCATGTGTAAGTTTAGATTCTAGGCCAAGATGGCCACCACCACATTCTAAGATCCGACAGGGAAGAGAATGGAGAGGCAGAGAGCAAAAAAGGGAGAAGACAAAAAAGCAAAAAGTGAAAAGGCCCGGAGGAAAGCAGGCTACAGCTTTTATAACTTTTCAGCCCAGACCAATGGAAAGCAGTTAGGGTCAATTCCCTCACGCAACTTCTCCCAGGACCTAACCTAGCCCCACTGAAATGTTAATGTTGCCCAGCCAAGGCTGCAGGCCCCCGTCCTTGGTTCTCCACCAGGCCCTATGTAGATGAGGGGGGGTGGGGGTGGGGGGAGATATCTGAGGTGAACTGTGTCTCAGAATACAAAGGCATGCATCTGTGTTAATGGATATTCTACAGCCAGGTATATATTTCTCCAAGCCTTCACAAAAAGGCCAAAAAAAAAAAAAAAATGAAGGTAAAGAGACATGCATGAAACACTATCAGTAATAGTACTATAAACCACAGTGTCTAAAAAGGAGAAAAAAGGGAAAAAGAAAAGTGCTGCCATCGAGGGAGCCAGGGGCAGAAGGGGAAACCAGGAACAATGGTGGGGGAAAATGGACACTGTTAAAGGGACTGGAGTTGAAACACTGTGCGACTGTAATTCAATAATGAATAACTTTGTAACTTGTAATTCACAGGGATTCAAAATAATTAACTGCTCTGCCATATCTTTGTTCTGCCATATCTGGTCATATGAGAATGTTAGTATAGATAGCGACAGACCTAGCAGAGGGTTTAACACATGTAGAAAAAGAATGAAATTGAAGGCCAAAGCAATAATACAGAGGGGAAGAGATTTGCTTTGCACACAGTTGACCTAAGTTAGATCCCCGGCATCCCATATGGTCTCCAAGCACCATTAGGAATGAATCCTAAGCATAGAATCAGGAATCAATTTTCAACATTGCTGGCTGTGGCTCCCCAAGCAAAAAAAGAAAAAAAAAAAAAAGTAAATTGTAACTTACAAATATCCTTTTCCATCAGTTATCCTGATATACTTACCAATTAGCTCCTGTCTTTATGTAATTTTTTTTTAAAAAAACAACCCATTTAAAGCTCATTTCAGTAACCACAAAGCATAGTTTTAAAAATGAAACACAATTACTAAATATTCACTTGTCACTTGTATCACTTGTCTTCCTGTTGTTCATCGATTTGCTCGAGCAGGCACCAGTAACATCTCGACACGCTCTGTCACATACTAGTGTAGCCCAAGGGCATCTGCTGCAGGAACATAAAGAGCCTCAAACCATTCTATCAGGTCATGGGAATGAGGTCTACATTGTTACTGCTATTCAGCATATCAAATACAATATGATATCGTAACGCACAGGGGAAAGAGTTGCTACCAGCTCTCCCTGTGCCCAGCTGATCACGATGCACCCAGGAGGGAAGGCGGGTTCTAGCCCTGGCCCGCCATTCCAGCAGAGCCTCGCAAGAAGCCAGAGGAACCCCCACACCATGAGGGGGCCACAATTTTCCACATCTGGACTCCACAGCTCATCAGAGCTCCACCCAGCAGAAGACCTGATCACAAGCCCGGCCCGTCAGAGACCCACCATACAGCAGTTTTATCAAGCCCAGCCCAAGTATGCCTGATCCAGAGACTCATATACACGGGGCTGAGCTGCTACCAGCTCTCCCTGTGCCCAGCTGATCACAAGGCACCGGGAGAAAAGGCGGGTTCTAGCCCTGGCCCATCATCCCAGCAGAGCCTTGAAAGAAGCCAGAGGAACCCCCACACCATAAGGGCCATTTTCAACATCCAGACTCCAGAGCTCGTCAGAGCTCCACCCAGCAGTAAAGCTGATCTTTCCCTGTTTGGTTCATCAATACATGCACGAGATGTGAGGCTACTACAAGAGTATCCCACCCACACGGAAGAGCCTGGCAAGCTACCAGGGTCATATTAAATATTAAAGCATATCAAATATGAAGACACACTAAAATGAGGACATAATAACTTATTAAATATGAAAACATTTATTAGTAATAAAACATTAGTAATTACTTAAAATTAGCTCAAATGACTGAAGCGCATGCTTCGCATGAGGGTTTACTACCAGGGTTCAATCCCTGGACCAGAAATAGACACTGAGCTTGTTGGGTATGGCCCAAAATAAAAAAGGGGGAAAAAAGTCTGTAAATTTAATTTGCTGTAGGTTCACAAATATATCTACAGGTAAAATTCACTGTGAGACTTTAGATAAATGACTATGCGCATTTTTCCTACCTCGCTTATTTTTTTGTTTGTTTGTTTGTTTTTGGTGGGAGGGGAGATTCTTAGTTCACAACCGAGATGCTCAAGTTAATCTGCAGGGGCACTACGGACTAGTGCAGGTACTGACCTTCTATATGCAGAGCACACACTAAGTCCTTTAAGCTCTCTGGACCTTTCAAATCTTAGTAGATCCAATTTGCCCTCTGCAAGAATTACTGCAGCATGTAAGAATGCCTATTTTGTACATTCCTATCAATGATATACGTTCAAATACATTAACAATCACTTTCTGGTTTATTTGTTTTTTGTTTTGCAGGGTGCAGGGGGACCCAAAGAAATGCTCAAGAAATCTCAGGGCCCCACCAATGACTCTTGGCCAACCTGAGAAGCAGCTGAATGCAAGGACTACAAGGACAACATACATTTGGGCCCACAGTCCAGGGATACCCATGTTACCCCTGAAGCTACCAGGGGCTCCAGGACCATAGCTGATGGCATTCAGGGGCCTCTAGAGCAGCATCTAGTGATGCTCAGAACCTCTATGGGATACATTGGAAGTGCTGGGGGACTCTGTGGTGCAGGGAATCAAACCCTGGTTGGTATATACTAGGCATGTGTGTCTTAAACATTGTACTATCTACCGCCCCAAATTTTCTTATTTCCCTCCAAAACAAAAACTGAAAAAGGGAGAAGATATGAGTTAGTACCAGTACCCTAAAATTAGCACTGGAATCAGAGTAAGGCATAGTATATGAATAGGAAGCTATTCTGGTTTTTTTTTATTATACCATCATGAAAACAACATTACAAAGATGTTCATAATTGGATTTCAGTCATATATTGTTCCACCCATCCCTTCACCAGTGCCCCCTTCCCACCACCAATGTCCCTACATTCCCTCTCTCTCAGCTCTATAGCAGGCATTTTTTAGGAAGCTATTCTGGATGAATACATAAAACACTGAAAAGAGCTACCTCTGTGGACTCTGAATAGAGATCTTATTTTACATCTTAGTTCTTTTCATGTTATCTGAAACTTCTAATTGTGTATATTTTAAATTCTACCTTATTTTATTACAATGTTATCTGAAAGGAAGAAATGGGATCTTCTGACCCCTAGTTTTATATAAATTCAGAAAATAATTAAAAATATCTGGAAATCTGGCATTTGAGTCCTAATTCATTTTTCTTTCTTTGTGAATTTAGATGCCACACCTGGTAGTGCTCAAGGATCAATCCTGACAGGGCCCAGGAAACTGGGAGTATGATCTAACAAAGATCAAAACAGAGTCAGATACATGCAAAGAAAGAACCTTGTCAACTGTACTATCTCTCTGGCTCTCTAAATTATTTTGAAACAAATTAATTAACATTAGCTGTTCTAATTCTAGGAAATATCATATGAAACAGATAAATTCAGATTAGCAAGACATAGAGGGGCTAAGACTCTTGTCTCTAATGCAGCCAACCCCTTCTTCAGTCCCTGACACCACAGGATCCCTGCTTCTTTCTGCACCAGTTAGGAGCAACTACCAACTACACAGCCAGGAACAGTAGCAGGAACAGGGTAGCATTTGCAATGGCCCCCAAATCCCAAAACAAATAAAATAGGAGAGATTCAGACTTAGGCTAGACATAATCTCATAAAGATATACAAGTTTTCACACATACTAAAGAACTAACATTTTATTATACAGGCAAAAGAGCAAATTATAATTTAGTGAACTTTTACCTCCAAAATTGCTCGTATCATGCTTGCAGTTATTTCTTCTCCTTCTTGTCTTCTCAGACAGCTGCGAACGGGTTTCAGAGATCCCTGCACTAAAGCAATACCTTTTGACTTCTCAGAGTTCTTACAAACTAAAATACTTTCACCTATGAACAAAAGACAATACATTACAAGATTCCACCACATTTCCAGAAGAGACCTGTTAGAAAGAAATTAAATTAACTGCAAGGATAACAGTGGTTATTATGCATTCAGAATTACCACTAAGGTTTTTATTTTCTGAACTTTAAATTGAGAGGGATCAGAATGTCGGACCAAAATAATCAGCATGTCAGATGAGTAATCTTAAATTAATGGTAATTAGGAGGCAGAAGAAAAGAAAGAAATTAGTTTTCTCCTTATTTACCAGAAGCAGAAAGTAATTTAACTTTGTGAAGCTGTTCTTCCCTTCTCTTATGTCACAGGAAAATACTTATCACTGAAGTCCGCACTGAAATGGATCGACACAAACCCTGTTAAGCAAATGACTTTCCCATTAGTTTCCAGCATATATTTACCTTTCCAAAATGTACCACCTATAGATGTAAAACCCCTTTCCTATGTCTTGTCACTTCTCAAGTTAATCATCCTTTATTAAATGGATATATACCTAAGAGAAACTTGAGTGAAAAATTTGAGGTGGGTCTTCACCTCTTTTCTATGAAGACCTCTATATACATAAAAACTTAATTAGTATCAAATTGATCAAGTAAGCCTTTTCTCCTATTAATCTGTCACTTGCTAGCTTAATTTGCAGGTACCAGCCATTATACAAAAAGACAGGGAAAAGTGTTTTTCCCTCCCCTATAGATTAACTATTAATAACTGAGTAATTGGGCCGGAGTGATAATACAGGGCTTTTGCCTTATAAGTAGCCAACCCGGAGTTCAATCCCCTGTATCCCATATGGTCCTCGAGCATTTTATTTTATTTTGCTTTTTTGGGTCACACCCAGCGATGCTCAGGAGTTACTTCTGGTTTTGCACTCAGGAATTACTACTCCTGGCGGTGCTCGGAAGACCATATGAGATGCCGGGATCGAACCTGGGTCTGGCCGCATGCAAGGCAAATGCCCTACCCCCTAAGAAACATATACTTTTAAGAACAAAAAATTTCATTTTATCACACTTGACCACAAAAGTCTCAAAAGTGTTGATCTGGGAGTTACAAATTAAATAAACATTTGTAACTGGGCAAATTCACAAATATAAAATCCACAAGTTCGGGAAGTGTATTTGGAGACTTTATATGATTCAAGTTATTCTAAATATTATGTCCTCTGTACACAATGCAGTTTTGTGATCAGAAGAATTCACCAAATCCCCCTTTTCTCAATGATATCCTACTTTCTCTTCAGTAGCCAAATAACTATTTGTCTATTTATTTGAAATATACATTCATTAGAATTTATTAGGTGTGTTAGAGTAAATAAACCAATCCCAAGAGAAAAAGATGAATAGAGAAAGTTCCTCCTAAAGTTCTCTAGCGTTAGAAGATAGTCATACACAGAATAATGTAATGGGTTAGAGATACTTTCTGCTGTCTTGAAATTTAATTCAAAATAATTAAAAAAAAAAAGAGAGCAAGATTCTTCCTCATTGTTTGGACAAGACTTTTATTTAGACTGTTGGCAATATAACACTACTCCCTGGGACATGGAAGGAAAGAGGTTTTCAGGGGAAACACATTTAATGCCAAATATAAGTAAGGATCTTTTTCCCAAATGTGAGAATGCTGCAACATCCCTACTGAAATCTTTCTGAGATGTGTCACCTGAGCAGAACCCAAACCTACAAAACTACTTCTTTCATTAGCACTAAATAGTACACTATATTTGTTAAAATCTTCTGTCTAATGTAATATACCATTAGATTATCATACTATCAAATTGTTTCATTAAAAATGAAAGAGAGAGAGAAAGAGAGAGAGAGAGAGAGAGAAAGAGAGAGTTCTGCCATAGAGGTGGCGGGGGAGGGAGGGAAACTGGGGAACAGGTGGTGGGAAATGTGCACTGGTGAAGGGACGGGTACTGAAACACCATATGACTGAAACCCAATTACGAACAATTTTGTAATAAATGTGTATCTCACTGTGATTCAATTAAAAAAAAGTCTTTTTTAAGTAAACATCTTAAAAAAAGAAAAAGAAAATCTCATTCATTAGTAAGAAAGATGACAGATTAATATTACAACTTTCTTTTGTTGTTGTAACTTTGGTTTTTGTTTTTAGGCATCCCCTGGTGGTGCTCAGGGCTCGCCTTCCCGCTCTGCACACAGGGGTCAGCCCTAAAGGAATCAGGAATTCTAAATAGAATACAGGATAGAGGGGATACATATAGGATACAGGGGATTGAATCTGGCTCAAGTGTGCAAAGCAAGCACCCTATCTGTGTATAATCACTCCAGCCTGAAAACTTACAACTTATTAAAAATACATTAAAAAAGTATAATCCTATATTTAAAAAACTAAAAGAAGGGGAAGGAGCAATAGTCCAGCAGGGTGGGCGTTTGCCTTGCACGTAGCCAATTTGGGTTGGGTCCCTGGCATCCCATATGGTTTTCCAAGCACCACCAGGAGTAATTCCTGAGTGCAGAACCAGGAGTAAGCCCTGAGCATCGCTGGGTGTGACCTAAAAAGCAAAAAATAGACTGACAGACAGACAGATAATGGTATTAGTACATTGGATAACAGAAATACAGCGTGATGATTAACAGGTTGCCAAGCAGTGCTACCACACTCCAGTTCAGACTCACCTACTGTATCCACTCCTTTCCTCCCAGCGCGGCCAACCATCTGCTTGTAAGAAAGAATATCTAGAGGCCGACCACTGAAAATAGGTGTTCGAATAATTACACGGCGTGCAGGTAAATTCACCCCAGATGAAAGAGTAGAAGTTGCTGCCAAGACCGGATCTGACCTTGACGAAAGGCTCCTTCTACAATATCCCTCTCCTCAAAAGTAAGACCTAAAATTAAAAAGTAAACATTTTAATTAAAATATAATGAAAATATCATACTTGATCACTTCAAAATTTATTTGAAGAATCAAAGAGAAGGGACAGGGATTAAGGCACTTACCTTGCATGTGACAAAGATTCAATCTGAGCACTACATACAGTTGCCCCCTCCCTATCACAGCTATGTGTGACCTTTGAGCACAGAGCCAGGAGTAGCACTGAGCACAGCCAGGTGTGGCCCAAAAAAACTGGGAAAACAAACGTACAAATAAAAGACAACCAGTTGATCTGACTAAACTTTTAAGTTGTTTTTCTGACTACAGTTAAGTTATAGTTTGTGAATAAAATCTGCCACCCCTACTATGATTCCATCTCATTTGTTTTAGATTAGGATTTCTTAAACTATTTCACTTGCAACCCCTTTCGGGCCAAGAAATTTTTACACAACCCTGGATATATAGGTATACAAATAAAACATTTACTTATACCTTGGTGTTTGGAGGGCCACACTTGGCGATGTTCAGGGCTTACTCCTGGCTCTGTGCTTGCGCATCACTCGTGGCAGTGCTTGGGGCACCAGAGAGCCAGAGGTTCCAGCATAGGTTGTCCACATGCAAGGCAACCCACTTTATGTCTGGTTCTTTATCTCCAGCCCAGACATTTATTTTTAAACAAATGTTTTAAAACTTAGCTATATGATATCACAACCTCCCAACTACAGCCAAAAGTAACCCCCAAGCATAGAGCCAGGTAGTCCCCAAGTATCAATTCCTAAAATAGTTTTGAGGAAAATAAAAAGAATTGTACATCTCAAAAATGGAAATACCATGCAATCCAGCAATATTATTCTTAGGCATTTACATGAAGGCTACTAAAACAATTCAAATGAATGCTGCACATCTATTTTCATACATTATTCCACAACAGCTAAAACATGGAATAAACCTAAATGTCCAATGATGGATGAACATCCCAAAATATGTGCCATGCACATACTTAGTCACTTAAAAAGACTATCATCTCTTTCAAGAAAACATCAGTGGAGGGGCCAGAGCAATAGCACAGCCGGTAGGGCGTTTGCCTTGCATGCGACCAACCCAGGTTCAATCAATCCCTGGCATCCCATATGGTCCCCTGAGTGCCACCAGGAGTAATTCCTGAGCAAAGAGCCAGGAGTAACCCCTGAGCATTGCTGGGTGTGACTCAAAAAGCAAAAAATAAATAAATAAATAAATAAATAAAATAAAAAGAGAAAAAGAAAACATCAGTGGAATTTGAGATTATGCTAACTGAAATATGCCAGAAAGTGAAAGACAATTACATAATGATTTAACTCCATGTGGAATGAAAATAACCAAAGTAACCAATGCGGCAAGATAAAACCAAAAAAAAAAAAAAAAAAAAAAAAAAAAACTCCTAAACTCTGAAAAATGCAGTGGCTATTAGACAGAAAAGTAATGAGAGGGGTTGGAGGAATTGGTAGATTGGGTCATTTTGAAAGTTAATGGCAGTGAAACTTTGGGGGCAGATTTTAGTAGATTTATACACACGTAGAGGCTATACAACAAGAATTTCACATCACTGTAAACAAAAGGTAAATCAATAGAATTTGATTTTTTTAAAAAGGTAACAATTTCAGAATTCCTTCCTCCAATGGCATTTATTTATACACTACACAGAGAAATTAAACATAAACATGATTGTTTCACTTTGTTTAACCTTAATCATACAATTTCTTTTTAGTTTTTAAAAACTTTTTTGCAGAGCAGGGAGTCAAACTCAGGGTCTCACATATGCAAGGTATTGTGCTTAACCACTGAGTTATATCATGGGCCTTACTAAAACAAAATGTAAGAGTAGTTAATTGAGTACCTAATTAAAGACACCCAAATATAAAAAGAAAATAAGTTATGCGTCAGGGGAAGGGAGTCGATGACTTATATATCAATACCTGCATGATGAAATGCTACTCCCCATGGTACAGTTTTTTTCAATACAGAGTCCAATCCTGAAGGCAAACGTTTTAAATGATCCATCACTTCTAGAATGCCTTCGTGTTCTAGAATCACCGGCGGAAGTTCAGATGATCCTGTCAGCAAAAAATCAACTCTAGTGACAAAGCTAAACATCTGAGCTATAGTTCTGCAACTCCTATATGACAATCACCTGGACACGTTTAAAACAGTGTGTGCAGTCCCCAATGAGAATTCTGAGGCACCAGCCAAATCCATCCTGTGAAGCTCAGCAGCTGCACTCATACCCCAACAGCTCTTGCCATGCCAGCCTCCACCAAGTCACAACCAAGCTCTTCAGACAGCAAAATTGACAAAAATTTCAAGTACACTATGTTTTTTGGTTTGGGGGAGGGGAGTTTGGCTGAGAACTCTGGGCCTTCTATGAGAAGGGGGCAAGCAAACTTCCCCCTGCTCCATCCCCAACCACATACCACAAAAGCCTGGGCAGCCGCACCCACATCCACCTCCATGTAAGCTCACTGCAGTTAAATATTCTGATTTTTCAGGATTGTTCAGCAACATTTGCAACTGCATGACATCACCAAACTCTACATACTAACATCCCAGTAGGAGCACACCAAATTAGATGGGAAGGTAGTATAAAACCAACTAAGCTCAATTAACAAAACAATTAACACAGAAGGCTCAGCTAGCAACAAAAAATTGGTAAACTCTCAGATAAGAATTTAGCTTTTCGAGTCACACCAAGCGATGCTCAGGAGTTACTCCTGGCTCTTCGCTCAGGAATTACTCCTGGCAGAGCTCGGGGGACCGTATGGGATGCCAGGGATTGAACCTGGGTCAGCCACGTGCAAGGCCAATGTCCTACATGCTGTGCTATTGCTCGGGCCCCTCATACAAGAATTTAATGCCCCTCTGGTAAGGTAACAATTTTCAAAAATTATTTTTTTTTCTTTTTCTAATATTCTTTCCAAAATTTTATTCTGTTGAAGCTCCATGAATTACAAAATTATTCATAGTTGAGTTTTTAACATACAATGTTCCACCACCAATCCAGCCACCAGTGTCAAATTCTCTCCACCAATGTTCCCAGATATTTAGAGTAACTGGATGAGGACATGCAATGGTTTAAGGCTGAAGTCCAGAGATCACCTATGGGCCCAGAATTTAGAGAACAGAAAGAGAGTGAAGGGAAGGGGAGAAGAGATAAAAGCAATGGGGGGCAGAGCCAAGGGGACTCAGATACATGGTGGTATCAAGGAATAATAGAGCTAAATCATTCAACAAGTCAACAGAGTTAAATCAAACGACAGAATCAACAACACTGAAAGGCCCAAATGTTAATAACAGATTTAAAGTGCCTGTCACAAATTTTCTTTTACTAAAGTATTTTTTGATAATTCTATTAGTCATTTAGTGGTAACAAGTAATGGAAAATAATTTTGGGCTGCTACGGGGGCAGGCTTGAGGGGTGCTTGATAAATGGGGACAACAGTGGAGGGAAGGTGACAGTGCTGGTGGGATTGGATTTGGAATATAGAATGCCTGTAACAAATCATCATGAACAACTTTGTAAATCATGGTGCTGGTTTTTTAAATTTTTATTATACGACCGTGAGATATATCGTTACAAAAGTGTTCATATTGGGGTTTCAGTCATACAGTGTTCTAGGACCCATCCCTCCACCAGTGTCCATTTCCCACCACCAATGTCCCCTGATTCCCCTCTCCCAGCCTGCGTCTATGGCAGGCAATTTTCACTTCTCTCTCTCCTCCTCCCTCCCCTCTTTCTCTCTGTCTATCTCTCTCTCTCCCCCTTTTCTCTTACACATTGTGGATCACACTACATACATTTAGAGGGTTATCATGTATATCCTTTTGCCTACTTTAATGCTCACTTCTACACTGGTGTTATTATTTATCATAATTATTAGTACATTGTTCCTTTCTCTGTATTACCTAACCTCTGACTCCCGCACATTTGCAGTAGGTTCTACCCACTGAAATGACCTCCTGATCCATATTTTGTCTAGCCTTCGATATTTATATTATGCTAACTTTTATGTCCTGCAATTAAATGCAGTCATTCTATATCTGCCCTTTACCCTCTGGCTAATTTCACTCAGCATGATCCTCTCCATGTCCATTCACTGATAGGCAAATTTTATAACTTTGTTTTTCCCAACAGCTGCATAATATTCCATTTTGTAGGTGTACAACAGTTTCTTTATCCAGTCATATGTTCTCGGGCACGCTGGTTTTTTCCAGATTCTGGTTATTGTGAATAGTGCTGCTATGAACATAGAAGAGTAGGTGGTGTTTCCACTACGTGTTTTTGGTCTCACAGGGTATATTCCCAGAAGTAGTATGGCTGGATCAAACGGGAGCTCAATTTCTAGTCTTTGGAAGTATGTCCATATTGTTTTCCAAAAGGCTATACCAGTCGACATTCCCACCAACAATGGATGAGAGTCCCTTTCTCCTCACATCCACACCAATACTTGTCCTTGCTCTTTCGGATATGTGCCAGTCTCTATGGTGTGAGATGATATCTCATTGTTTTGATTTGCATCTCTCTGATGAATAATGATAATGAGCATTTTTCATATGTCTTGTGGACATTCGAATTTCTTCCTTGTCAAAGTTTCTGTTCATTTTTTCTCCCCATTTTTGATGGGGTTAGCTGTTTTCTTCTTGCAAAGTTCTACCAGTGCCTGATACATCCTGGATATTAATCCCTTATCAGATGGATATTGGGTGAATATTCTTTCCCACTCTGTGGACTGTCTTTGTATCTTGTTCACTGTTTCTTTTGAGGTGAAGAAGCTTTTAGTTTCATGTGGTTCCATGTTTATTTTTGCTTCAAATTGCTTTGTTAATGGTGTTTCACCTTTGAAGATGCCTTTAGCTTCAATGTTGTAGAAGGTTCTTCCTATATTTTCTTCTACGTACTTTATGGAATCAGTTTTGATATTGAGATCTTTAATCCATTTTGATCTGATTTTGTGCATGGTGTTAGACAGAGATCCAAATTCACTTTTTTACATGTAGCTGCCAGTTTTCCCAGTACCACTTGTTGAAGAGGCTTTCCTTGCTCCATTTCATACTTTTTTTTAACCTTTTTTTTAAATTTTTTTTTTTCCATTTTTTTTTTAATTTTATTACACCATTTTTAGACATACAATTGCAATATGCTCATGCTCGAGTTTTGGTTCTACAGTGTTCCAACACCCATCCCTCCACCCGAACCCATCTCCCATCACCAATGTCCCCACCTCCCTCCCTCCTCCTGCACCCCAACTACTTGGCGGGTTCTGTATATCTTTTCTCTCTTCTCTATCTCTCCCTCCCGCCTACCTTTCCTACACATCGTAGAATGCAGTACATTAAAGGACATAACTGTTTCCACTAGTTTGATGGACCGCGTGGCCGCAAGCAGCCGCACGACTTAGGGGCCTCATGGTCAGCATCCGGACAGCAAAAATGGCTGCTAATGTGGTGGGTGAGTCTCATCTGGCTGCTTCTGGGACCCCACCGAGGTGATGGGCCAACACCCAAAACCCATCTGTCCTCCTGGGGGCCTCATGGTCAGCTGAGCTAAGGGAGAGCCGAGTTCCAGTTCCCCCAGCTGCGTCTGAGGCTCTGCATGCTATGGCTGGTCCCCCCAGGGCAGCTCCTGGGTGGGGCTACCGGGCTCAGACAAAATGGAGAGGGGAAGGGCCGACCCCAGCTCCATCTGACGAATTCCCGGTGTTTCCCGCTTCTGGGAGCTGCCTACCTGGGCTCGAACTTGTTTTGCTCTGTTAATCTGGTCTTGAGGTCAGCGTCCCTCCCAGGTGGGCTCTAATGTGCTGCAGCATCCGGACAGCGAAAATGGCCGCTAATGTGGTGGGTGAGTCTCATCCGGCTGCTTCCAGGACCCCACAGAGGTGATGGGCCAACACCCAAAACCCATCTGTCCTCCTGGGGGCCCCATGGTCAGCTGAGCCAGGGGAGAGCTGAGTTCCAGCTCCCCAGCTGCGTCTGAGGCTCTGCATGCTATGGCTGGTCACCCCAGGGCAGCTCCTGGGTGGGGCACCAGGCTCAAACAAAATGGAGAGGGGAAGGGACGACCCCAGCTCCATCTGACAAATTCCCGGTGATTCCCACCTCTGGGAGCTGCCCACCTGGGCTCGAACTCGTCTTGCTCTGTTAATCTGGTCTTGAGGTCAGCGTCACTCCCAGGCGGACTCTGATGTGCTGCAGCGTCCGGACAGTGAAAGTGGCGGCTTATGTGGTGGGCGAGTCTCATCCGGCTGCTTCCGGGACCCCCAGAGGTGATGGGCCCACTCCCAAAACCCATCTGTCCTCCTGGGGGCCCCATGGTCAGCTGAGCTAGGGGAGAGCCGAGTTCCAGTTCCCCCAGCTGTGTTTGAGGCTCTGCATGCTATGGCTGGTCGCCCCAGGGCAGCTCCTGGGCGGGGCCACAGGGCTCAGACAAAATGGAGAAGGGAAGGGCCGACCCCAGCTCCATCTGACGAATTCCCGGTGATTCCCACTCTGGTACCTGCCTACCTGGGCTCGAACTCGTATTGCTCTGTTAATCTGATCTTGAGGTCAGCGTCCCTCCTGGGCGGGTTCTGATGTGCTGCAGCAACCGGACAGTGAAAATGGCAGCTGATGTGGTGGGCGAGTCTCATCCGGCTGCTTCTGGGACCCCCTAGAGGTGATGGGCCCACTCCCAAAACCCATCTGTCCTCCTGGGGGGCCTCATGGTCAGCTGAGCTAGGGGAGAGCCGAGTTCAAGTTCCCCCACCTGCTCTTGAGGCTCTGCATGCTATGGCTGGTCGCCCCAGGGCAGCTCATGGGCGGGGCCACTGGGCTCAGACAAAATGGAGAGAGGAAGGGGCCACCCCAGCTCCATCTGACGAATTCCCGGAGATTCCCGCCTCTGGGAGCTGCCTACCTGGGCTCGAACTTGTTTTGCTCTGTTAATCTGGTCTTGAGGTCAGCGTCCCTCCTGGGTGGGCTCTGATGTGCTGCAGCATCTGGACAGCGAAAATGGTGGCTAATGTGGTGGGCGAGTCTCATCCGGCTGCATCGGGTCCACCCCCCGCCAGAGGTGATGGGCCAACACCCAAAACCCATCTGTCCTCCTGGGGGCCCAATGGTCAGCTGAGCCAAGGGAGGGCGGAGTTCCAGCTCCCCCAGCTGCGTCTGAGGCTCTGCATGCTATATCAACCTCTCCAGTTTGATGCAAATAGAATGATCGTTGAAGTGTACAAATGAGAAAGATCCTGAAAGGACCTGGTGCTAAAATCCATTGTGTCTAAGATTAAATCACTGCGGCAAAGCCCCTGTGCCTGTGCAGCCGTGGATCTGGAGTCTCTGTCTTGCAGCGGTTGGCTGTGGTGGCTGGAGCTCAGGGTCCCACCCACTGAGTCCAGAGGCTGGGGACTGGGCGGGGACCCCCCAATCCTTGCTCCAAGTCCAGCAGGTGCGGCCGCCTGCATGGCAAGCAGGCCCTAGGAGCCATGTAGGACAGGAGCAGGCACTGGCCGAGCCTTTTGCCTTTCCCCGGTAACTCCATAGGGCCGCTCCCATTTCATACTTTTCGCCTCCTTTATCAAAGATTAAATGATTATGTATTTGAGGATGGGTGTCAAGATACTCAACTTTATTCCTTAGGTCCACAGGTCTGTTTTTATTCCAATACCATGCCATTTTAATTATCACTGCTTTGTAGTACAGTTTGAAGTTGGGAAAGGTGATGCCTCCCATCTTCTTTTTTCCCAAGGATTGCTTTAGCTACCCGTGGGGGTTTATTATTCCATACAAATTTCAGAAGTGTTTGGTCAATTTCTTTGAAGAATGTCATGGGTATCCTTATATGGACCATTTTGAATCTGTATAAAGCTCTAGAAAGTATTACCATTTTGACAATGTTGATTCTTCCAATCCATGAGCAGGGAATGTGTTTCCATTTCCTCATGTCCTCTTTTATGTCTTGAAGCAGTGTTTTGTAGTTTTCTTTTGTTCAGGTCCTTTACACTCTTAGTTAAGCTGATTTCTAGTATTGATTTTCTGTGGCACAATTGTGAATGGGATTATTTTCTTAATATCCCTTTCTTCTCTTTCGTTATATGTAAATAGGAAAGCCACTGACTTTTGGGTAATGATTTTGTACCCTGCCACTCTATTATAGGTGCTTTAAATAAAACAGAAAAAATTTAAATTAAAAACAAAAAATAATGATACCTGGTTCTTGCTAATTGACAATGTGATGTCATATAATCTACCTGCACACACACACACACACACACACACACACACACACACACACACCACACATATATGCTTTTCTCTCTTGCTGAGCTAGGGGAGAGCCGAGTTCCAGTTCCCCAGCTGCTTTTGAGGCTCTGCATGCTATGGCTGGGCGCCCCAGGGTGACCATATATATATATATATACTTTTCTCTCTTGCTTTCTTGGTCTCTTTGCTTGCTTCTTCCACTCTGAAGAAGCCCATTTCACTCCTGAACAAGTACTTCTGCTTTCTCCCCACTCACGTCTTTGATCTTTTCAACAGAAACTCTCTTGCTTCATGACTTCACATCTTCCTGAAATTCTTTTTTTTTTAATTTTTTTATTATACCACCGTGAAACATACACTTACAAAGGTGTTCATAATTGGTTCTTGGTAATACAGTATTCCAGCACCCATCCCTCCACCAGTGCCCCATTTCCACCACCAATGTACCCCCACCCCCTCCCGTCCCCCACCCGCCTTAATAGCAGGTACCCCAGTTTCCTCTCTTTCTCTCTCTCTCTCTCTCTCTGTCTCTGCATCTCTCTCCCTCTTATTTTACACATTATGGCTAGCCCTGCAGATATTTAGAGTTTGTCACTTAAGTCTCTTTGTGTATATTCAGTGGTGAGTTTTAATCTGCCATTACCATTTCCCATATTTATTAAAACACTGGTATCTATATCCTATTAATGAATGCAGTCATTCTATATCTGTCCTTTTCCTTCTGACTAATTTCACTCAGCATGATAGAATCCATGTCCATCCATTTGCAGGTAAATTTCATAATTTCATCCTTTCTGACAGCCGCATAGTATTCCATAGTGTAGATGAACCACAGTTTCTTTAGCCAGTCCTCTGTTCTCGGGCATTTAGGTTGTTTCCAGATTCTAGCTATAGTGAACAGCGCAGAGATGAATAAAGAAGTACAGATAGTGTTTCTGCTATGTGTTTTTTCGGTCTCTAGGGTATATTCCCACTTCCTGAAATTCTTAATGAGGGAAGGCAACAGCCCTAGAGTTCCTGTGCACAGATTAGGACTGAATTTCCTATTCTGCAAAGAGCAATTTCTCACTCCCGCCTGAGTTCATGAACCCCCAAGAACTCAGCCGGTATAAGTCATCTCCCACACCGTGCAGAACAAGTGGACGCCAGAGCAGCCTGAAGGCTGCCCCTGTGGCTGGCAGGCCATGAGTATCCGTGACATATTGGTGCTTGTGGAAGGTGCTTGTGAGTTTACTGTCCTGATCCTAGGCATTAAAAAAAAAAAAAAAAAAGAATATCCCAGGCAGCTCTACTGTGCATCAAAGTTTCAGAATTAGTATCGGAGTAAGACCCTATCCACTTATCCACATAATATCCGAAATCAGCTGAAGAAGATTACAGATACTAACTACCAGGGTCTAAAACTAAAGATTACTGCGCAGTGCATCCCACCAAACAGTAGCTACAAAATCACCTACAAGCCAAGTTATGTGATAACTTTTCTACTCTCACTCGCACCAATGTGAGAATTAGTCACCTCTGACTTTGTTTTACTTCTCTGTGTAACTTTCTCCCCCCAATAAAATCTTGTTTCTTAAAATGTTTTCCCAGGGCCGGAGCGATAGCCCAGCGGGTAGGGCGTTTGCCTTGCACGCCGGCCGGCCTGTGCCGCCCGGGTTCGATCCCGGCATCCCATATGGTCCCCCGAGCACCGCCAGGAGTAATTCCTGAGTGCAGAGCCAGGAGTAACCCCTGAGCATCGCGGGTGTGACCCAAAAAGCAAAAAAAAATATATATATATGTTTTCCCAGGTACCTGAAATCCACCATAGTAAGGGAGCCCAGAACTACAACCCCTGAAGTCTGCATACTGCCACACCATACCAGCTGACAACTCTGTGGCCTTTTCAGCATGGAAGCAGGCACATTCCCTCCCTTCCAGCTAGGTTCCCCACACCCTAACTCTGCCATGGTGAGGGGCCCAGCTCCACAATTCCTCAGGAACACAGCTATGGGACATTCTCCTAATATCACACTAATATTCTCCTAATATCACATTACTCATAGCACAGCAGGAGAACAGAGAACCCAATGGGGAAGACAAGTAGAAGGCCCCAAGCTCAATGAGTGAAAGCAAGAGCACGAGGGACCAAACAGCACCAACCAGCTCAGTAAATCCTCAATGACTTTAGTAACATCTTGTGAGTATGTCTAATGAGACCAAGAAACAATGGCATAAGGAGTCAGCAGGTAGATGCTTTCCTTGAATGAAGCTGACCCAGGTTCAATTCCTTGCAACTATTTTGGTCCCCAAGCAGTACCAGGAATGATCCCTGAGCACAAAGTCAGTAATAAGCCCTGAACACTAATGGGACCCCAAAACCTAAACAAAACAAAACAAATAAATAAAACAAAACAAAAAATTAGATAAGTGATTGCCTCGATGGCTGGGAACAAAATGAGAAGACTTACAGAAAAAGAAAAATTTGGGGATGATAATTTCAGGACGAAAATATTGATCAGAGGTTGAATAAGTACATTTGTTACAATTCATTATACACTGAAAATCAGTATATTATTCAGAGATCAATCTAACAGTAAGACTGGTATTAAGTACTCGTGTGTATACATATACATATGTACATAAATGTACATATGTATACAGAAATGTGTCATTTTAGCATTCATAAAGATAATAAAATATATGGCTTTTTTTTCTTAAAGAAAACTGTGTATGTGAAGTGTTTATGTGTATACATGCAATACAAGTCTTACAAGGATCAACCTCACAAAGCCCATAGGATCCTAGATGAAGAACCTTATTATATCTCTATAAACTTTTAAGAGTCTCATATAAGAGACACAGCACAGGGATAAAGAACTTGCCCAGAATAAGGCTGACCCAGGCTCGATCCCTGGACCCACCTATGCCAGGAGTGGTCCCTCAGCACAGAAGCAGGAGTAAACCCTGAGCGCTGGGTGTGGCCAAAAAAGTAATAAAATAATAATAAAATAAAATAATAATAATAATAATAATAATAATGAAGAAGAATTTTGAAGTATTTATAAAATTTTACAATATCCTAAAAATCTGAAAATTAGCCTTCATGTATATACATAGTCTACAATTATGATAAGAAAGGATTGGTCACAAGAAAGAATTTTTGTAAAAGAGTACCTAGTAGAGATGTAGTAGCAATGATGAAAGAGGCAGGCCTTACTAATATTATCACTGCTTTTAAACAAATGTAACATGTACATAGGTTTCACTTCCATGTATAACTTACCCTCAGCTTGATGATGTAGATTGTAAAATTCATGAGCAATGGTATCTGCCAGCTTTTCACACCATTTCTTTGATGGACAGAAAAGTAACACGGAATGGTTATCACGAACAGTCTCATAACATAAACTAACAACATGATCCTCATCTCCCTAAAAAAGAAAGAAAAAGGGCATGCATAAGAACTGGGTTCAATACCCAGCACCAAAAGCACACACTAGTAGTATTTTCAAAATAGTCTCATATTAATTCAAAATTATTCATATTGCTTCATAGAAAGGCTTTTACTTAGGAAAAGATAATAAAAATGCAGATATAAACCTCCTACAGGGAGGCAATCTCCCCACAGGTGTGTGTGTGATCCTTGCGTCTCTGTGGACCCAATCAGCCCCAGGGAAGTGCGGAACTTCCATCAATGGGAACAAAGGCAAACTACCTTGGTATCACCCCAGAACCCTTGTGCCCTGCGCTTCTGGAAGGCTGCAATCCCCCAGGGGGGTGTGTGTGTGTGATCCTTAAGTCTCCGCAGACCCAATCAGCCCCAGGGAAGAGCAGAACTTCCAACAACGGGAACCAAGGCAAACTGCCTTGGTTTCACCCCGACCCCCTTGGGCCCTGCGCGATCCGGGAACGTCTGCAATCTCCCCACAGGTGTGTGTGTGTGTGTGTGTGATCCTTGCATCTCCACGGACCCAATCAGCCACAGAGAACAGGCCAGAATCCTACACCCACATCCTAAAACTCAAAACCGCGTGAACACTAGCGGCGTATGCGCAATCCTCTTACTACCTATCTTGCATGAGGTACCAGTGAACCTTTGTTCCTACATCCTTGCTACCCACCCAAACTCTGCAAATAACCCAGACACCTACTAACTGTACTACCTAGTCACCCAAAAACTCACATTTGAAACCTATAATAGTCATAATGGTAAAGCAACAGAAAAATTCCATCAAGCTCTATGAGTGAAGTAACTAGTCCAGTGAGTCAAGCAATACCAGTGAGTTGTATAACCTCTCTGATACGGAATTTCGGAAAGAATTGTTAAGGATGCATAAGGAACTCAAAGAAGCAATAGAATGCAAAATCAATAAAATACAAGAGGACATGAGAGAAGAAGTGAGGAAAATGCAAATGGAAATGACAGATATTAAAAATGAGGTAAATGAAATAAAAAACACAGTGGAAGGCCATCATAGAAAAATAATAGCTACTGAAGAATTAGTGATCTCGAGGATGAGTTCAAAGATTCTCTACACAACACCAGAAGATAGAAAAAAGACTCACAATTACCGAAGAGACAACAAATCAGGATGAAGCCAGAAGAAACAACATATGGATCATTGGGGTCCCAGAAGGGCAAGAAGAAAACCCTGATGAAGAAGAAACTGTCAAAGCCATCATTGCTGAGAAGTTCCCGGAAATAAAGAATGCTTGCCTCAAGATCCAGGAGGCCCCTAGGATACCAGCTAAAAGAAACCCCAACAAGAATACTCCAAGACACTTGATCACTTGATCACTTCACTTGAATCCCATTATTCATCGATTTGCTTGAGGAGGTGCCAGCAACATTTCCATTGGACCCTATCACGTGCCAATGTAGCCCAATGACATCTGGTTGATTCAGGAATTAGAAGAGCCTCAAATCGTTCCTTCAGGGTCTTGACAAGGAAGTCTGACCATCTTGTAGGTGGGCAGCCTTTGTGATATTTTGACATCCCGTGGCATCCAGTCGGTAATGGATCTAGTCCAGCGGTTGTCTCCAAATTGCATTACGTGTCCAGCCCATCTGAGTTTTGATGCCTTGGCAAACGAGACAGTATCCCTGATTCTGGAATAGCTATGGAGGTCAGAACTCCGGATTCCCCTCTCTCACTTGAATGAGGCGTGATATTCCAAGCATAGCTCTTTCGATTGCTCACTGGGAGACCCAAGTAGCATTCTCATCCTGCTTTCGTAGGGCCCAAGTCTCTAAGACATATGTTAATGTAGGGAGAAGGGTGGAGTCAAAGAGATGTGCCCGAAGCCAGAGGTTCTTTGTCCTTTTAGCTATTTCTTCGATGCCTTTGAAGGCATTCCATGCTGCTCTCTTCCTCCTGCACAGCTGAGGTGCTAAGTCGTTCATCATGTTGATTTATCGACCTAGGTACACATAACTGCCGCATTCAGAGATGTTTGTTCCATTGAGAGTGAATGGGGCCTCTGGAACTAGTTCATTTTTCATAAACATGGTTTTGTTTAGATTCAGCTGTAGACCTATCTTTCCACATTCTCGTTCGAAGTCAGCCAGCATTTGTGCCACTTGGCTAAATGACAAAAACAATAGATAGAGATAGAATACTGAAAGCAGCAAGATCAGAGAAGGAAATCACATACAAAGGAACATCCCTAAGAATTACAGCAGACTTCTCTAATGAAACACTCCGAGCCCGAAAACAATGGTGGGATACTGTGAAAAGGCTAAATGAACTGTAGGCCTAACCAAGAATTCTATCACGCATCCAGACTCACATTCAGTTATGAAGGAAAGATACACAACTTCATGGATAAGCAACAACTCAGGAAATTCATGGACTCAAAACCAACTTTAAAAGAAGGACTGAAGGGTCTACTGTAATACGACCAACCCAAAAAGCAAAACAAGCACAAACAGAAAGATGGCACAAAATCCAATGACAATAATCTCTCTCAATGTAAATGGTCTAAATGCACCAATTAAGAGACACAGAGTGACAAAATGAATTAAAAAATTGAACCCAACATTCTGCTGTCTTCAAGAAACACATCTGAATAATCAGAACAAACAGAGACTCGAAGTCAAAGGTTGGAAGACCATTCTCCATGCAAACAACTCCTCCAAAAAGGCTGGTGTGGCCATATTAGTATCAGATAATATAGACTTCAGGCTGAAAAAGGTTAGAAGGGACAATGAAGGCCATTTCTTATTACTTAAGGAGTATGTACAACAGGAAGAAATTACACTACTAAACATATATGCACCCAACGAGGGGTCAGCAAAACACATAACAAAACTGCTAAGAGACCTCAAAGAAGACATTAACAATAGCACAATAATAGTTGCAGATTTGAACAGTGCTCTATCAACGATGGATAGATCAAGAAGACTGAAACTCACCAAGGAAATATTGGCCCTGAAGGAAGAAATGAAAGAAAGAGAGCTAGTGGATATATACAGGGCTTTTCATGCCAAAAAACCTGAATACACATTTTTCTCTAGTGCACATGGAACAAACTCCAAGATAGACCACATGCTGAGCCACAAAGCATACCTCAATAAAATAAAAAGATAGAAATTGTGTCAGCTATCTTTTCAGACCATGATGCACTGAAAATGGAAGTTAACCGTACACAGAAACAGGGAGTCAAACCAAACACCTGGAAACTGAACAGCTCACTGCTGAATAACCAATGGGTCATATAAGAAATCAAACAGGAAATCCAAAGATTTCTGGAAAAAAAATGAAAATGAACCTTGTGGGACATGGCAAAAGCCGTGTTAAGAGGGAAGTTTATAGCTTTGCAAGCATTCATCAGGAAAAAAGAAAGAGCTCACATAAATAACTTGACTACACAGCTGAAGACATTAGAAAAGGACCAACAAAAGGAGCCCAACCCAGGCAGAAAAAAAGGAAATAATAAAACTTAGAGAGGAAATCAATGAGTTGGAAATAAAAAAAAAAATCCAAAAGATTAATGAAACCAAGAGCTGTTTCTTTGAAAAAAATAAACAAGATTGACAAACCATTGGCAAGACTTGTAAGGACAGGAAAGAGAGAACCCAAATAAACAGAATCAGAAATAAAAATGGTGACATAACAACAGAAACCACAGAAATCCAAAAGATCATCAGAGATTACATTGAGAGCCTGTATGCCGTGAAACATGAGAATCTAGAAGAAATGGATCAATTCCTGAAGTCCTATAACCTCCCACGGTTGAAACAAGAAGACCTCCAATACCTGAATAAGCCTATTACCATCAAGGAAATTGAAACAGTAATTAAAAGTCTACCCAAACACAAAATCCCAGGTCCAGATGGATTCACTAGCAAATTCTACCAAACCTTTAAGGAGGACCTACTGCCTGTCCTGTGCAAGCTCTTCCAGGAAATAGAAGAAACAGAAACACTCCCAAACAGCTTCTACGAGGCACATATCACCCTGATACCCAAAGCAGGGAGTTACAACACAAAGAAAGAAAACTACAGACCAATCTCCCTTGATGAACACAAATGCTAAGATCTTCAACAAAATACTAGCAAACAGAATCCAAAGACTCATCAAGAAGATTATACATCATGACCAAGTAGGATTCAACCCGGGATTTCAAGGATGGTTCAACATTAGCAAGTCAATCAACATAATACATCATATCAATGAAAGAAAAAATAAAAACCATATGATCCTATCAAGAGATGCAGAGAAAGCATTTGACAAGATCCAGCACCCGTTCATGATTAAAACCCTCCAGAAAATGGGAATTGAAGGGTCTTTCCTCAAGATAGTTACAGCCATCTACCAAAAGCCAACAGCGAGCATCATTCTAAATGGGGAAAAATTTAAAGCCTTCCCCCTGAGATCAGGGAAAAGACAAGGTTGCCCACTCTCACCTCTTTTATTCAATATAATAGTGGAAGTACTTGCCATAGCAGTCAGAGAAGAAAAGGACACCAAGGGCATCCAGATAGGCAAGGAAGAAGTCAAGCTATCATTATTTGCAGATGACATGATATTATACCTAGAGAACCATAAACTCTCTACCAAAAAATTCCTAGAAACAACAGACGCTTAGTAGAGTGGCAGGATACAAAATCAACACCAAAAAATCAGTGGCTTTCCTATATACAAATAACGAAAGAGAAGAAAGGGATATTAAGAAAATAATCCCATTCACAATTGTGCCACAGAAAATCAAATACCTAGGAATCAACTAACCCAAGTGTGTAAAGGACCTGTACAAAGAAAACTACAAGACACTGCTCCAAGAGATAAAAGAGGACACAAGGAAATGGAAACATATTCCCTGCTCATGGATGGGGAGAATCAACATTGTCAAAATGGTACTACTCCCTAGAGCTCTGTACAGATTCAATGGAGTCCCTATAAGGATACCCATGACATTCTTCAAAGAAATTGACCAAACGCTCCTGAAATTTGTATGGAACAATAAACCCCAAGGATAGCTAAAGCAATCCTCGGGAAAAAGAAGATGGGAGGCATCACCTTTCCAAACTTCAAACTATACTACAAGGCAGTAGTAATTAAAACAGCATGGTATTGAAATAAAAACAGACCTGTGGACCTATGGAATAGAATTGAGTATCCTGACACCCAACCTCAAAAACATCTTCATTTAATCTTTGATAAAGTTTCAAGTAGTCCAAAATGTGTAAGGAAAGTCTCTTCAACAAGTGGTGCTGGGAAAACTGGGCAGCGACATGTAAAAAAAATGAATTTGGGCCTGTGTCTAACACCATGCACAAAAATCAGATCAAAATGGATTAAAGATCTCAATATCAGACTTGAATCCATAAAGTTCATTGAAGAAAATATAAAAAACACCCTCCACGACACTGAAGCTAAAGGCATCTTCAATGGTGAAACATAACTAACAAAGCAACTAGAAGAAAAGATAAACATATGGGACTACCTGAAACTAAAAAGCTTCTGCACCTCAAAAGAAACAGTGACTAAGATACAAAAAGCAGTCCACAGAATGGGAAAGAATATTCACCCAATACCCATCTGATAAGGGGTTAATATCCAGGATATATCAGGCACTGGTAGAACTTTACCAGAAGAAAACAAACATCCCCATCAAAAAATGGGGAGAAGTGGGGGTGGAGTGATAGTCCCCCGGGGGGGGGCTGCCCCTCGCGGGGCGGGGCCCGGGCCGGCCCGGGGTCCGCCCCGCCCCCCCCAAGTCCCCCTGAGCCCCCCCAAGAAAAATAAATCCTGAAAGAACCAGGAGTAACCCCCTGAGCATTGCCGGGTGAAACCCAAAAAAGCAAAAAAAAAAAAAAAAAAATGGAGAGAAGAAATGAACAGAAACTTCAGCAAGGAAGAAATTAGAATGGCCAAAAAACATGAAAAATGCTCATCATCACTAATCATCAGAGAGATGCAAATCAAAACAACAATGAGATACCACTTTACACCACAGAGACTGGCACATATTCAAAAGAGCAAGAACAACAAGTGCTGGCGTGGATGTAGGGAAAGGGGACACTCATCCATTGTTGGTGGGAATGCCAGCTGGTACAGCCTTTCTGGAAAACAATATGGACATTCCTCCAAAGACTAGAAATTGAACTCCCATTTGACCCAGCCATACCACTCCTGGGAATCTACTCTGGGAAACCAAAAATACGCAGCGGAAACACCATCCCTACTTTTTTTGTTCATAGCAGCATTATTCACAATAGCCAGAATCCGGAAGCAACCAGAGTGCCCGAAAATCGATGACTGGATAAAGAAGCTTTGGTACATCTACACAATGGAATACTATGCAGCTGTTAGGAAAAATGAAGTTATAAAATTTGCCTATAAATGGATGGACATGGAGAAGATTATGTTGAGTGAAATTAGCCAGAAGGAGAGAGACAGATACAGAATGACTGCATTTATTTGCATAACATAAATATATAGGTACAATTTATGATACTAATATCCAAGGTCAAGTAAAACATATATCAGGAGGTCTTGTCAAAGGTGGAAATTTTCACAAACGTGTGGGAGTCAGAGGCTAGGTAAGACAGAAAATGGAACAGTGTGCTAACAATTGTCGAGGGTACTAATGCCAACCTAGAACTGAGCATTAAATAGAGGTAAAAGATACACATGACAACCCTTTAATGTATGTTCTGTAATCCATAGTCTGGAAGGGAAGGAAAAGAGAAAGAGAGAGAAAGGGAAAGAAATAAACAACCTACCATGGAGTAGGACTGGGGGAGGGAACCGGGGACATTGGTTGTGGGAAATGGGCACTGGTAGAGGGATGGGTGCTGGAAAACTGTATGACCAAAACCCAAATATGAACTTTTTAATTGTGCATCTTTGTAATTGTAAAAATAAAAATAAAAA
>JAJIBD010002621.1:0-35321 GCA_021461705.1 Cryptotis parvus
CGTGCTGCTGTGACCGTGTAGTTTTGAGTCTGAAGCTGCCTGAGGCGTGACCTTGGGAGCTGGCTGCCTCTGCCTTGACCGTGATGCAGCTCTTGCAGCTGAGGCTTGGCAGCCCCCGCAGAAGTGCTGACGGCCAGAGAAGCTGCTCACGCTGCAGTTTCCAGACCATGCGGCATGGATTTCCTCAGGTGGTTTCCTCAGGTCAGGAAACGGAGCTCCTGTCTGTGGGCAGACTCCTCTGGCCCTTCTTCCAGCTTTTGCCATCCATCGATCCATCGATCGATCCATCGATCGATCCACCCACCCATCCACCTACCCACCTACCCATCCATCCATCCATCCATCCATCCATCCATCCATCCATCCATCCATCCATCCATCCATCCATCCATCCATCCATCCATCCATCCATCCATCCATCCATCCATCCATCCATCCATCCATCCATCCATCCATCCATCCATCCATCCATCCATCCATCCATCCACCCATCCACCCATCCACCCATCCACCCACCCTTCCTCTGCCATCTCTCCTTCCTTACCCTCTCCGCCTTCTCTAGGGGCCCCTTCCCTCCCAGGGCCTCAGCCACCACCACCACCCCTGTGTCTGCTTTGCCATCTGTTCTCTTCTGATGCCACCTGGATACCTCAGAGGTCCCAGGCTCATGGCTTGCCAAGACTGGACATTTTTCTCATCTGTCTCTTTCTCCTTAGTCTGTGTGAGCATTGAAGCCTTATTCGTTCTTCTGAACTGAAATCCAAGTCTTTCACCTTTTTCTCTTTCACCATTAGCCACCTGGTGTGTCTTAATTTGACCTCTGAAATGTCCCATGTCTCCGACCCTTCATTTATTCATTTTTGCTTTGAGGCCACACCTGGCCGTGCTCACTCCTGACTTTGAGTTCATGGATCAGTCCGGGTGAGTTCAGGGGACCATACGGAGTGCCGGGGATCGAACCCAGGTTGGCCGTGTGCAAGGCAAACACCCTAGCTACTGTACTATTGCACCAGCCTTGTCTGACCTTCTTATTTCATTTCTGTTGGACTTAAGCCCAGCAGAGCATTCCCCATGCCATCCTCCCAGCATTTCTTCCTCTTGCAGTTGTTTGCTTCTCTCTGCCACCTCAGGCTTCCGTCAGGCCACATAGGTCAGCCGAGGCCTGCTTCTGAAACACACTGCTCCTTTCTACTGCAGCTGAGGTTGCTCGTGTTCCCCAAACCTCAGCCCCTCACAACCCCTTGACTGCTGGGTCTGTGTGCTGCCTGCAGCTCTTACTTCATCGCTTCCTGGATCCTGCTTCAGTTTTTACAACTTGAATGAACAGATGTTGGAAATACTTGACTTGGGGCCGGAATGATAGCTCACTGGGGAGGGCGTTTGCCTTGCACATTGCCGACCTAGGTTCAATCCCGGCATTCCGTATGGCTCCCCAAGCACTGCCAGGAGTAATTCTTGAGTGCAGAGCTGGGAGTAGCTCCCTGAGTATGGCCGGGTGTGACCCCCCAAAAAAGCCAAAAAGAAAAACACACTTGACTCAACCATGGAAAGAAAAGCAGAGTGGCCAGCTGGAGAGAGGTCACTGGTGAGGAAGCGATGATCGCAGATAGGAAAGGCCACCCTGGATCACAGCCAGCACCCACAGGGCTGTGTGCCCTACTCTAGGGAGCCGGGTCTGGCTGCTGTTCTCCAGCGGGCTCCTGCTCGCCCCTGCAGTTTGCAGCGTGCCCTTAGCTTCATGGCTGCCTGGGGCCTCTGCTGGGCTGCTTTCCTGCCCTCCTGCTGTGGGGACTTGGGCAAGTTTCTCAGTCTCAGTTTTCATCTGTAAAGTGGAATTAACTGCAAAGGGTTGTTTTCAGGATTAGGAGATAGACAATGTGGACCCCTCCAGACGGTGCGGAGTTAGGCTTTTTTCTTCTCTGTCATTTGTGTGTTCAGAATCACAAACTACTTTCACTGTTCAGTTGACGCTCTAAGCAGTCATTTTTTGGTTTCATATTTTCAGTTATGTTTTGAATGGGGTTAGAGTATTGTTTTGTAAAAGATGGTTATATTAATTCAGAATGTTTCAACGTACCTGGTTTAAATACATAAGGTCAGATTTAAGATTTTGGCAGTCCTCAAGTATAATCACTGTCACTGTCTTCCCGTTCATCATCGATTTGCTGGGCGGGCCCCAGTAACATCTCCATATGTCCTGTCTCTTGCTAGTAGAGCCCAAGGGCATCTGCTTGCTCCAGGAACATAAAGAGCCTCAATCCATTTCGGAATGAGGTCTCTAATTGTTACTGGTATTTGGCATATCAAATACAACACGGGTAGCTTGCCAGGCTCTACTGTGCAGGTAGCATACTTTTGTAGTTGTCTCTAAGTCCAGCATTTATTGATGAACCGGCGTGGCTGCAAGAGGCCACGCGAGCCGGGCTGTGATAGGCTGGTCTGCTGGGTGGAGTTCTGATGAGAGAGAAGTCCGGATGTGGAAAATGGAGGCCCCTCATGGAGTGGGGGGGGTCGTCTGGCTTATTGCAAGGCTTTGCTGGGGTGGGGGGCCAGGGCTAGAGACCCGCCATCCCTCCCTGGCGCCTTGTGAGCGACTGGGCACAGGGAGAGCAAGTAGCAGCTCTGCCCCATGTCTGTGAGTCTCTGGACCGGCATACCTGAGCCGGATTTAAAAAAAAGACTGCTGCAGAGTGGAACTCGATGAGCTGGGCTGTGATAGGCTGGTCTGCTGGGTGAGTTCTATGAGAGAGAAGTCGATGTGAATGGAGCCCTCTGGAGTGGGGGCGTCTGGCAGAGGCTTTGCTGGGGTGGCGGGCCAGGGCAGAGCCCGCCACCCTCTTGGCCTTGGCGCTGGGCCAGGCAAGTAGCAGCTCTGCCCCATGTCTTGAGTCCTGAACCGCATACTGGCCGATTTAAAAAAGACTGCTGCGAGTGGACTCGATGAGCCGGCTGTGATAGGCTGGTCTGCTGGGTGGAGTTCTGACGAGAGAGAAGTCGGATGTGGAAATGGAGGCCCTCATAGAGTGTGGGGTCGTCCTGGCTTGTTGCAAGGCTCTGCTGTATAAGGCCTCAAGTATAATACAGACATGTTTTATAACATGTTATAACAATATCACACACCAGGGATATTTGCAACTTAGAGCTGTTTCACATAGAATAGTTCTATGGATAGGGCAAAACTGGTAGGCTCTAAAGCTCCAAGTGTAGAAAAAAAAGAGCTTCTTCTCTTCCTCACCCTCCTCTCCCTCTGCTCCTCCCCACACTTTGCAGTGCTTAGGACTTACTCCTGGCTCTGTGCTCAGGGATTACTCCTGGCAGTATTCAGGGACCAGATGTGGTGTTGGGGATCAAACCTGGGTTAGCTGCGTGCAAGGCAAACACCCTACCCACTGTACTGTTGCTTTAGTCCTATAACTCCTTGTTTAGAAGGTTACGAAAGTTGCCTGGGGGCTGGAGACCTGGGGGGCTGGAGAGAGTTCAGCATGCTGAATGCATGATTTTCTTTTCTTTTTTTCTTTTTTTGTTTTTAGAGTCACACCCAGCAATGCTCTGGTTACTCCCGGCTCTTTGTTCAGGAATTACTTCTGGTGGTGCTTGGGGACCATATGAAGTGCGGGGATTGAACCTGGGTCACCCATGTGTGAAGCAAATGCCTGTAGGGGGGCATTCTGGCCCCAGAATGCATGATTTTCATGCAGGCACTCCGGGTTTGATCCCCAGTGTCCACATGGCCACATGATGAGCACTTGCATGGGACTTACCCCACGGGACTGCCACCCATAGCTCGTGGTAGCTTGAAAGTTTGTCTAAGACTCCATTTATACTTATGCGTAGCCCATGGGTAGTTAGATGACAATGGATTGGAGGTTTTATTTTTTTTAATTAGTAGAACGCATGCTAAGTACCTGCTGGTTTAAAGAGACTGAAACATAGGAGACTCAAAACCGACTTCAATCCACCTTGAAACAAAGGTGTAAAAACCGGCTGTTAAGTGCATTCCAAACTTATGTGTGGCACAGGTAGAATATTCTGGCTCTAAGCTCACATCACCATTTCCTCTCAGGAGACAGGAGAGAAAGCAGGAGAAATAATTCTTGTTGCAACTATGATCCCAAGCTCTGGGATTGCTAATATATTGCAGTGAGCAAAGTTTTTTGCAGCCTCTCCGTTACAGATGTCGCTTTTCCTTTTTGAGGGTCTGCTGAGTGCCAGGGCTCAGTCTTCTCTGCCGGGGCACACAGGGCCTCCATCCTGTGGCTCTTTGCTTTCATTTCTCCACCCTCTGCTTCTGGGCTATTCCTTTTCTTCTCTTCTGGACGTATTCTGGCATTTCCTTCCCGTTTCTAGCTCAGCTGTCACATCCTTTGTGACACCTTAGCTGATCTCCCAAATTATCCTGGCCCTCTCTGCCCAGTCCCCAGGCACTCTTGTCTGTATCTGTTTTGCCTCATAAACCAGGAGTTCACATTTGGCAGTGGGTCTTTCTCGTGGGAGTGCTGTGGCTTAGGGATGGTGTTTGCATCTTACCGCTTCTGCTTGAATAGTCTTCCGTGTACTTGTAAATAATGCAGTAACGTGCGCATCACACCCACTAGGTACACAGCCCACACTTAGTGTCCAGGAACTTAAAGGGCACCAGAAAGTGGCAGCCAGTGTCCTGTCTTCTTGTCCTGCTGTGACCCTCAGCGTAGGCAGGGCTGTCTTTCTCACTGTTACAGGAAAGAGCTGTAGAATTAGAGCTCGGGGCCCAACTCTAGAATTTTTCAGTCTCTCTGGCTTTTAGCTCATGTCAACCTTACAGAGCCTGTCCCTTACTCTTGTGAACCAGGCAGCATTACTCAATTGTAAAATTTTCCGAAAAGTCCTTTTTCCGAGAGTGTGGAGATTTGCCCATGCTTAAAAACTCTGTCAGCTCTGAGATATAACACAGGGGCAGGTTCAGTTACCCCAGCCCTGGGCTATGGTTAGGCGCCATGTTGAACCGCATGCGGGGGTCTCCACACTGGGTCTCCACTCTGGCTCTGCTCGTTGGGTGTTTAAATCTGCTTTCCCCTGTCTTGTTCCTCTTGGTGCCTGTCCTTTTGGCCTATCATGGAATCAGTTTCAGGATTCAGAGTTCTCCAAGGAAGGGCAGTGTAAAAGTCACTCTAGTGAGTAGTAGAGTAGTCAGTGTGTGTAGAAGCTGTGCATGTAGGCCCCCTTCTGTGCAGCTACTTCTTGAAATCACCTTTGTTTTGCACTTCAGGGGTGGTTTTTTTTTCTTTTTGGGTCACACGGCAATGCTCAGTGGTTACTCCTGGCTCTGCACTCAGGAATTACTCCTGGCAGTGCTCGGGGGACCATATGGGATGCCGGGGATCGAATCCGGGCGGCACAGGCTGGCCGCGTGCAAGGCAAGCGCCTTACCTGCTGGGCTATCGCTACAGGGGTGTTTGATGACCAAAACATCGAAGTTTGACTTGTGTCTGTGAAGGTGGAGTATGGCCACCACTGGTGGTGGAGTTGGTGCTGGGATAGTCACTTGACTTGATCACTTCACTTGACTTCCCATAGATCATCGATTACTCGAGCGGGCACCAGTAACATCTCAATATGTCCTGTCACATGCGAGAGCGCGCAAGGGCATCTGCCCACTCCACGAACATAAAGAGCCTCAAACCATTCCACCAAGTCATGGGAATGAGGTCTATAATTGTTACTGATATTTGGCATGTCAAATACGACACGGGTAGCTTGCCACGCTTTGCTCGTGCGGGTGGGATAATCTTCTAGTCACCTCAAGGCTTGATGCACTGCGCGGCCGGGCGGGCTGCAATCAGCAATTCTGCTGGGTGGAGTTCTGATAGAGGGGAGTCTGGATGTTGAAAATGGTGGCCCTCATGGTGTGGGGGGTTCCTCTGGCTTCTTGCGAGGCTGCTGGGGTAGCGGGCCAGGGCTAGGAGCCCGCCATCCCTCCTGGACACCTCGTGATCAGCTGGGCACAGGGAGAGCAAGTAGCAGCTCTGCCCCGTGCGTGTGAGTCTCTCATAATTCCTCATTCTCCATAAACTCTCTATGTACTGAGATAGTACATGTCTAAAACTCAACTATCAATAACTTTGTAAATTACAGTTCTTTTATTAAATAAACAATTAAAAGCAGAAGTAAAAATCTGTATGCCACATACACTTCCTAGATGCTTCTTCCTACAACGCTTTCTTTCTTTCTTTTCTTTCTTTCTTTCTTTCTTTCTTTCTTTCTTTCTTTCTTTCTTTCTTTCTTTCTTTCTTTCTTTCTTTCTTTCTTTCTTTCTTTCTTTCTTTCTTTCTCTTTTTTCCTTCTTTCTCTCTCTCTCTTTCTCTCTCTCTTTTCTCTTTCTCTCTTTCTCTCTTTTTCTCTCTTTCTCTCTCTCTCTTCTCTTTCTTTCTTTCTTTCTTTCTTTCTTTCTTTCTTTCTTTCTTTCCTTTCTTTCTTTCTTTCTTTCTTTCTTTCTTTCTTTCTTTCTTTCTTTCTTTCTTTCTTCTTTCTTTCTTTCTTTCTTTTTCTTTCTTTCTTTCTTTCTTTCTTTCTTTCTTTCTTTCTTTCTTTCTTTCTTTCTTTCTTTCTTTCTTTTCTTTCTTTCTTTCTTTCTTTTCTTTCTTTCTTTCTCTCTCTCTTTCTTTCTTTCTTTCTTTCTTTCTTTCTTTCTTTTCTTTCTTTCTTTCTTTCTTTCTTTCTTTCTTTCTTTCTTATTTGCTTTCTGGGTCACACCCAACAATGCTCAGGGTTCCCCCTGACTCTGCACTCAGGAATTTCTCCTGGCAGCCCTCGGGGACCCTGTGGGATGCTGGGGATCAAACCCGGGTTGGCTGTGTGCAAGGCAAGCAGACTCCGCTGTGCTATCACTCCAGCCCCTGGAACCCTTTCTTTGCTGTCAAGCTGCAGTGCTCTGGAACCTGTTTCTCTTCAGAGAAGCAGAGAGAGCCTCTGTGTGGGGTTTGACTGTTAATGTCTCTGGGCATCAGTGGCCTTGTGGACGTGATTGGGCTGTTGGTTGGCATTTGATAATTTCTTCCAGAGCTGTTAAGCACTTGAGTCCTTTGGCCCTGGAGTTGGCCGGGCAGGATGGGGGGGGGGGTGGCTATTGCCCTTTCTGCATTTAAGGGGTGTTTTGATGTCCAGATGTCCAGAGTTGCACTCCAGAACTCCAGCATGCATTAGCGTGTGCCCAGGTGTGGGGTGTGACCATGTTGTCAAGTGCTAGCAGGTGAACAATGCCAGCTCCCCCACCCCCCCCCACCTTCCACACTGGTCCTGGCACGGGATAGATACTCCAACCCTCACCCTCAATCTGTCCCCTTTGGGGGCTTGCAGCCATGTGCCTGTAACCCGGGGCTGGTGGTCTCCACACAGTGGCCCGGTTTTTCCACTCCCGGCTTGCTAGGCTTTGGTCCTGAGTGTGTGAGTGACTGAGTTTCCTAAGATTTGAAGCCGGCCCTGCCTCCCCTCTTCCCTCTGCTTGGCCCCACCCCCCCCCCCCATGTCCAATCCTTTTGGTTTATTTGATTAGCCTTGGCAGCAGCAGCAGTGGCAATCAGGATTGTGTCTTTACTCTAGCAGGCACTGGGCTAAGTGCTTTACAGGCCTTGTTCAAACCACCCAGTGAGGTTTTTTTTTTTGGGGGGTGGGGCTGGTGGAGGATGGGCTGGTGGGAACACCAAGTGCTCCTCAGAGTTTATTCCTGGCTCAGTGTTTAGGGATCACTTCTGATGCAGTTCTGGGAACTGTATGTGGTACTGGGGATTGAACCCAGGTTGGTTGTAAGCAGACAAGCACTATCTCCCTGTCCTGTCACTCCTCGCCCTTCTTTGTGTGTTTTTAGTATGTTCACTAAGTTGTGTAGCTCTCATCATTGTGTGGTTCTGGAATAATTTTCTCATCTCAGTGAAAAACCCATAGTCATTAGCAGTCTCTCCCTCTTGGATTCACCCTCCAAGCCCTTTCTGCGTCTACTCTGGTCTTTATGGATGTGCTTGTTTGGGCATTTCAGACCAGTGGGATCATGCAGTCTGGGCCCCTTCTCTTAGCATTGTGTTAGGTTAAGTGGTTTGTCTACTTAACCTATCATGGGTCAATATTTTGCTCCTTTTAAAGGCTGAATAGTGTTTCCTTGTGCGAGCAGGACACTTGCTGTTTGTTCACCCAGCATCAGTGGACACTCAGGAGAGTTCTACCTTTTGGTGCTTGTGAATAATATTGCTTATTCTGTGATTGGAGTGACAGTCCAGTGGGGGAGGGGTTTGCCTTGCATGAGGCTGACTCGAGTTGAATCCTTGGCATCCCATATGGTCCCCTGAGCACCACCAGGAGTAACTCCTGAGCATTGCTGGGTGTGACCCAAAAAGGCAAAAAAAAAAAATTGCTTCTTCTTTTTTGGTTTAGTTTTCTGCGGAAGCTCTTTGTAGCATCCAGTGGTCTATTTCTCTAGCTTGGCTATTTGGAAAATAGGAGAAGGCAGAGTGGAGCCTGGGTAGGTAGTTGAGAGCTGGGGAGCTGGCTGGAAACGCAGACGAGAGGGGTGTGAAGGTTGGGAGAGCTCTGTGGGAGGACTTGGTCCTTCCCAGCGCCGGCAGGGCAGTTATTTCCTGTTGTTGATTATTAATGGATAGTTCTGACCCTGAGAGTAGATCCTGGGGTTAGAGCTGGGGCTTATTTGCGGGGCCAGGAGTGTTTTCAAAGACAGTTAAGCACCCTGGACGCTTGCTTCTCTCTCTCCCCTGGGAGATTAGATCACCGTTTTATGAGTTATATTAATAACAGAGATGACGGTTACATAACAATGGTCTACCTTTATAAAGGACTTTCTGTTTTACCTATATTTAATTCACTGTATTTAATTCCTTAGGATTTTGTCTTTGCAGAGGGTGGAGGGGGACACAGATTAGGAATATGAGCCGGGGTCACACTGTGGGGTGGTGGGTAAGCCAACCTAGGGCCAACTCTTTTGTTGTTGGTGGTGTTTTTGGGGGCCACAGCTGGCTATGCTCAGGCCTACTACTGACTCTGCATTCAGGGATCACTCCCTGATGGGCTCGGGGGACCATATGGGATGCCAGCGATCAAACTGGGGCCAGCCACCTGCAAGGCAAATGCCCTCCTCGCTGTGCTGTTGCTCCTGACTCCTGGAGCCCAACTTACTTGTGTCAGGCACGTCATGTGCAGACATGTACTAGGGTACGAGATGATGGCTGTGATGACCATAAAAGGTGGCGGACAGAGCTGTTCAGGGGCGGTGAGGACTCTGGAGGCCTGGGTACTACCCAGGGTCCCTTCATGGTGTGTCCAGATCCCCAGTGGGCAGCACCATCTGTGGGAATCACTCATTTAAGTCGGCTTCTGTTTCAAGCTATGTTGATCATTTCTTTGGAGAATCACATTTGGCTAAAGCCAACTAGGGCCTTGCCCAGCCTCTTTAGCTACTCTAAGCTTCTGGGGTCCAGAGTGCGGAATTTCAGTGCAGGACTGTGGGGAGAGGGTGCTGAGAGGTCCCCGGGACTGGAGAGGCTCACTGTCTGCGTCTGCGTGTATAAAATTATTATTATTAATTAATTAATTGTTTGCTTTTTGGGTCACACCCGACAATGCTTAGGGGTTACTCCTGGCTCTGCACTCAGGAATTACTCCTGGCGATGCTCAGGGCACCATATGGGATGCTGGAGATTAAACCTGTGTCCTGGGTCAACTGCGTGCAAAAGCAAACACCCTCTCCACTGTACTATCTCTATGGTCTCTATTATTATTATTATTATTATTATTATTATTATTAAATCACCATGATACATAGTTGCAAAGTTATTCTCTCTCTCTCTCTTTCTGGCTCGCTTGAACTGCTTTAACCACCTTTTGGTTTCGCTGAATGGATGATCCCTCTCCTGCCTTCTCTGCCTTCCTTTCCCCACCTGCACACCAGCCCCTCCTCTCGTGACCCTTGCCTGGGCTGAGGACACCATGTCCTTAGGGCGTGTGTGAGCACTAGGCAGGATGGTCAGAGGGACAGTTTTCAGTTTCCGTGCCCTGACATATCAGCATCACTTTGGGTGGTGAGGATGTTATTATAAACAGTAGTGAGGACGCCTCCTCTGCCAGTCATGTGCCTTTTGCTTATCATAGTCTAGAGCTTCTGGGTTGCCCCGGAAAGCATCATATTACTTTTGCCTATTCATGTGGGGTGTATTTGCCCCAGGATAGGTAAGGATTGTACTGAGCACTTGGCATTCTCGGATGATCTCAGCACCAGCCATGGCTCAGCCAAGCCGCTGTCCTTGGGAGGTTGCACGCAAACACACACCACACACACACACACACACACACACACGGATTTTTGAGTGCTAGGGCAGGACAAGGTTGGGGCCCGCTGACATTAGCAGGAGTGGGGAGTCCGGAGAGGAACTTCATCTGCTCTGGTTTCGGTCCTCCAGTTACAAAGTCAAGGCTAACCCTGGAACTTGGGGCTTTTAATCATTTCCAATGGCTGCTGTAATCAGGAGCCATAAAACCTAACAGCTTAAAGAGACAGAAGTTGATTGTCGCAGTTCCAGAAGCTAGTGGTTCCAATCAAGCCACTGACAGACAGCGTCACACTCGTGGGGGTTGCAGGGAAGATTGCCCTGCTTTTTCTTTTTCTTTTTTAAATTTATTTATTTTAATTTAATTTTTTTATTTTTACAATTACAAAGATATACAATTAAAAAGTTCATATTTGGGTTTTGGTCATACAGTGTTGCAGCACCCATCCCGCCACCAGTGCCCATCTCCCACCACCAACGTCCCCGGTTCCCTCCCCCTCCCTCAGCCCGCCTCCATGGCAGGTTCTTTACTTCTTTCCCTTTCTCTCTCTTTCTCTTTTCCTTCCCCTCCAGACTATTGCCCTGCTTTTCTAACTTCCTGCTATGCCCAGTGATCCTTGATGCCCGCGTGCTCCCGCTCTGCCACCTCCATCCCTGCTCCTGTTAGTCTGAGACCACCTTCTCTTACAAACACCTATGGAGTCCAGGGGCCATCCCAGCGGTCTCTGGACTTGATTGCACCACCGAAGGCCTTGTTTACCAATAAGTTCCACTGGGGTCGGAGGTTATGACCCCACTGTGCCTTTTGGGACACAGTTCAATCCGTAATAAGCAGCTAGCTTTTATTTTTAACTGATTGTTTATTTTTGTTTTTCTTTCCGGACCACACCTACTGGTGCCCAGGAATTACTCCTTGAAGTGCCAGAGGGACTGTATATAGTTCAGGGGTCAAAGGTGTGTGTGTGTGGGGGGTGGGGGGTTGAGCCACATGCAGGGCAAGTGTCTTTACCCCATACTATCTCCCCAACCCCAGGCAGTTGCTTTTGAATAAATGCTTTTGGCTGCCAGGCGGGCTGGGGGCAGGGATGTTGTTCTTCGAGCCCCAATCATCTCTGTTTTCCACAAGGAGCCCCTTGGATCCAAGACAGTGTTAAAATCAAGTATTCTAAAGCCCACGCGTCCTCTGAGATCTGAGCGTGTGGAAGATGGTGGTCCTTCCTGCCTTCTGCCTCCCTGCCGTCCCCCTACCGGAGCCCCGGAGGCAGCAGGAAGCTGGTGCTCCTTCCTGCCCCGGCACCTCCAGGCTCTGCAGTCGAGAGGATAAGTTCCCGCTGGAGGGCTTCACCTCTTCCTGGAGCCTAGTCCCTGGAGTTTCCACAGCCGCCAGGAAACAGGCAGGCAACAGGCTGAGAGACCGGCAGAGGGCTCAGCTCAAGGGCTTGAAGGGGATCCTTGATGGTCTGTGACTACATCTGTCCTGAGCCCTCGGGGGGCCATTTTGTGACTGTGCGTGGGGAGTTGACTGTGTTGCAGCCTTTGACCTGTGCAGTCTCCTGTCTGCAACCTTCCCTCTTTTTTTTTTTTTAACTGAAAGGCTATCATGTGTATCGCTCAACCTACTCTTCACACTCAATTGTTTTCCAGAGTGATCATTTCCAACTATTTTGGTCAGCGTATTATTGTCATAAGAGCCCTGGCTAGTGTTGGTCCTTTTTGCTCACCAGCAGTCTCTGGGGGACCATCATGATGCTGGGGATTGAGCTGGGGTCAGCTGCAGGCAAAGCTCGAGTCAGGCCCCAGCCCCGGACTTCTTAAACACTCACATCCTCTTTTCAGTTCAGGAAGTTTTCCATGCAGCAGGTATATAGGTATACAAAATAGGTTTGTGCCATGGTAAGTGTTTTCTGATAATAAGTCATACAAAAAGCTTGTTGTAAAACACCCTTAGAATAATTGTATGATCCCATGAGAGGTCTTGACCCCCTGGTTTTTGGAGCGACTCTAAGCTTGGGGGTATCTGCTTGCCTTCTCCCTGCACACCCTTCCCTGAGTGCAGGGTCTAGCTCTCACCGCAGGAGACTTGGGGTGGGGCATCCCAGTTATGTTTTGGACCATACCCAGTGGTCCTCAGGGCTTACTCCTGACTGCATTCAGGGGTCACTGCTGCCGGTGCTCGGGAGACTGTATGAGGTTCAAGGCCGGCTCCTTCCCCACTGCACTGTGTCTTCGGCTCCTCTCCCTGATTGTCCTTCCTCCGTCCCCTTTGCCCCATCATGGCTGTTGAGCACAGACATCCCTCCCCTCTCCCCAGGAGCAAAGTGGCAGTTGGGAGAGGGCAGAGTGGCTGGAGGACCTGGGCCAGTGCTGGACCCAGCCACGTGGACCCTACACTGATGAAGATTGGGGGTGGGGGGTAAGTGGAAGGGGAGGCCGGGGGCCTCGGGCTGCACATGTGCTGTGAGTCCTGTGTGAATGAGAGTTTACGGCATGTGTGCCTAGACTCAGTGGCAGAGTGGATGGGGAGGAAGGGGGGTTGACTCCTCTCCAGCCAGCAGAAGGGTCACGGCACCAGGAGGAGGGCAGGAGGGAAGATGGAGACACAGAAAGGGGACTGGCCGGACCAGCGCCGTGTGCTCAGTCTCCAGGGCCAGGAGCTATGTGTGCAAGAGGAGGTGTGGGCAGGCTTCCACAAGCACCTGGGGGCCTACTTTCCCTCTGTCTGGACTGAGGGGGCCCAGGACTGGGTGCTCTAGTGGTCCCCAGTGAAGCTTTCTGTGAAGTTGCTTTGCTGCATTGTGGAGCTGGTTTCTGAAGGAAGATTGCAGAGTGGAAGGGGACGTGTTCTGTCACCACCAAAGGAAGAGAAACACCGTCTGGAAAAGCATAGGGACATTCCCTCAAGGTGGCACTGGGGCTCTTTGGTCATTTGAGCAGGCGCAGGTGTTGGCCTGACTGCCTGCTTCCTGGATGGATGGACAGAAGGAACTGACTGCAGAGGTGGGGGGCCTTGATGGCTCTGTCCAATCTTTTTGGCTCCGGATACTGTAAACCTTGCGTGCCAGGCAAAGGCATAACCAGGGCCCCTGGTGCAGGCACCTCCCCAGGTTCTGCCCAGCTGGCCCTGTTGTGTAAGCATTGATGGGAACACTTACCCACTGCCAAGTTCTGCCTGGTGACGGGACTGCAAACCAGCCTTCCCTGGTCACCTGCGAGGGCCAGATGGAAGTGGGGAGTGTGCGAGAGCTGTTAACTTGTTGCAGTCATGTTGTCATGGAGACAGGACTCTGTTTAGCTGCCTCTTCGTGGTCCTAGCCCACATGGGCTAAAATAAGTTTTACCTGCTGCTTACACAGCAGGCAACCCTGTCCTGCTGAGGTCAGCCCGCACACTTATGCTTGGTGTGAGTGTGTATTGAGGGTGTGTGTGTGTGTGTGTGTGTGTGTGTGTGTGTGTGTGTGTGTGTGTGAGATGTGTGTGTATTTGATGTGTGTTTGAGTGTGTGTAGTGTGTGTATGTGATGTATGTGGTGTGTTTAAATGTGTATATAAATGTGTATGTGTTGGGGAGCTGCTGGGGTCCCCAACAATATCAGGAAACGAGTTCCCTTCTACCTCCGAGGTCGGCAGGGAATGGTTGAAAACTCAGGAGTCCAGCGCAGTTCCAAAGGCTTTTATTAATTATCAACAAAAAAACAAGCTCTGCCACTACAATCCAAAATAATGGGATTCCCCAGACCTCTAGCTCTTGGTCAGTATGCTGACCATGCCTTAGGGCCCAAGTCTCCCATCAAAGTGGATCATGTACCTCAAGTCAGTCCCCTTATATATCCAAAAGTAATCCTATTTTCAGGGAAGGTCATGTCAATAAAGATCAACGAATCAGCTTCCAGGTGTAGAAGTAGGGCGGTGCCACACTAAGGGTGGTGCCACACTTGTTTCAGTCTAAACAAATGATTATGCCAGGGACTAGTCCCTTCCTCCGAGATTATCTCTTACGTCAAAACACTGGAGGGGGGGCGCTGGTATAAAGAAATAATTTTTTTTTTTTTTTTTTGGTCCCCCGATCCTCGGGGTCTCCTGGCCCCCGCGGGGCTCGGGACCAGGGGAGCCCGGATGAACCCGGCCGGCAAGGCCGCCCGGCAAAGACAACGCCCCCCCCGGGCCGGGCCCCCGGCCCTAAAGAAATAATTCTTAATGGATATATATTCACGGGGAGAAACACATATTAATTTCATGGGCTTCATGTAATCTAAATGGTACCCACAAGGTCCTTATTTATCATCCACACCAGGGTGATTGTGAGTGTCTTGTCCTCTGTTTACTGAAAGGGTTATGCTCGCCTGCTTGAGGGCAAACTAGTATGATCCTTTCTTTGTTTTTTTTTTGGGGGTCATACCCAGTGATGCTCAGGGGTTACTCCTGGCTCTGCACTCAGGAATTACTCCTGGCGGTGCTCGGGGGACCATATGGGATGCCGGGGATCGAACCCTGGCCGGCTGCTTGCAAGGCAAACACCGTACCCGCTGTGCTATCGCTCCGGCCCCGCTTTGATCTTAAACACTAGTGTCACGTAGCCAGGGTGGTAGTCTCCTGGTAAATTCTAACTGTCCCACACTGGGACCAGTCGGTATTAAGAGGAATTGTGCCCAATCTAGACAACATTGAAATCATAGTAGAGATTATAATAATATTTCAGAAGTTACTGATAGCGTCAAAATGACTCTTGTAACTTCCAGGCACCGTCACCAGACTTGCAGGTGTGTGCCTGAGAATCTGCATTTCTCACAAGTTACCGGGTGACGTTGGTGCTAGTGGCACCGGGCCCAGACTTGGCATTAGAGTTCCAGGACAGGGCCAGATTTTTAGGGCAGAGCCATAGTACGGTAGGGAGAGCATTTGCCTTGCACACCCCTGACTGGGTTTGATCCCTGACGTCTCATCTGATCCCCTGAGTCCTGCCAGAAGTAATCTCTGAGTGCAGAGCCAGGATTAAGCCCTAGGAACTGCCAATTGAGGCTCCCAAACAAAACGAAACAAAGGAGATTTCAGGACACCGAGCCACGGACACCTAGTTTTGCAGTATGTTGGGCGCGTTCCGAAGCCCGCCGGGCCCTCGCTCACCTCTCTGTGTGCCTCTTCACAGGAAGCAGGAGCTGGCCAATAGCTCAGATGTGACCCTCCCGGACCGGCCGCTGTCTCCTCCACTCACTCGCCCCACGATGAAGGTAAGCTTGGCCTGGGCCAGTAGCTGGGGCGGGGAAGACTCCAGGCCTGGCCCCTCTGCTCTGTCGGCAGCGTGCCCTTTGTGCTTGCCAGCCTGGAGGCTCGTGTGACTGTGGAGCTGGGAGGTGCCAAGTGGCGTGAGGAAATAGTCTGGGCCTGAAAGGGGGTTGGCAGGGAACGTGGAAACGAGTGGAAGACCTTGTGAAGCCTGGGCGCAGACTGGAATACGTGGGGGAGACTCAGAATACAATGTTGTACCTTAAAAGGCTGCTGCTCAGAGGCGCGGCTTGGACTGGAGCGAGGCATTCTGGGGACGGGACCCTCAGTGGCCGAGACGATGCCGCCTCATCACTCCGGTTCCTGTGATAGAGTAGCTCAGTAGCTTCCGAAAACCACTAGATCTTTGCCTGTCAGCACTTAATGGAATAGGTTTTTTGTGAGAGCCCATTCCAGGACTGTCTCATTCTCCAAGGAGCTCAGGGATCTGCCCATCTTGAACTGTGCCGTCCTCCCTCTTCACCTCTTTCGCTTGCTCCGGGAGTTGGTCCTCAGGGAGGGCTTTTGGTTCAGCTGGTGTCCCCCACACTGAAGATTGACTCTGAGGAACCACACTTCCTGTCATCAGATGGGACTTCTCTTACTTAATTCCTTTCAAAGTGGTACGTTACAGAGAAGTCGGCAGGCCCCCCATGGGTGGCTTATGTGAGGTGGGGAGGAGTCAGGCAGTCACTTTCTCCCAATGCGCCTATGCCGCCCGGGACCCTCTGGGAAGGCCGGGACTAGTAAAGTCTGCGATGATCCCCTGCATGGCGTGGCTCTTGAGGCCCGCCAGTCCCATGAGGTGGCTGTCAAGCCACACCTGACCCCGCTTGGTCTTTTTTTTTTTTTTTTGGGTCACACCCAGCAATGCGCAGGGGTTACTCCTGACTCTTTGCTCAGGAATTAGTTCTGGCGGTGCTCGGGGGACCATATGGGATGCCGGAGATGGAACCCAGGCCGGCATAGGCCGGCCACATGCAAGGCAAACACCCTACCCGCTGGGCTATCGCTCTGGCCCTTTTTTTTATTGAAACACTGTAATTTACAAAGTAAAAAAGGTTTTCATAATACTGTTGATAGAGAGATTCATACTTCAACACCACTCCCACCACCTAAGTGTGTTCCACTACCAGAGACCCTCATTTCCCACCCACCCCAATCCCTAGGACTGCTCCATTAGCAGCACGTACATGGAAATGTTATTGATGAATCCATTTTCTTCCTTATTGCTGGTTATGGGAGAATCTGGCCAAATTCTGTTCTTGAATTTACTTCCTGAGTTTCTAGAATGTGGTTGGTTTCCACTAGTTTGATGTACCATGTGACTGCGTGACACTGGGAGAGCCGGATGGCAGCTCTGCCACATTTGTCTGAGCCTCTGCATCATGACCAACAGCTCGGAGGCAGTTTATGGGTGGGTGTACTAGGCATCCCGGACGGGACAGAGGTGGAGAAGAGGGACCCCAGCTCCATCACCATGAAAGCCCGTGACTTTGGCAGCCTAGAACCACATACCTGGCTTGAAATTGGCTCTTCTGTTGTGTGGGGCTCTGGTGAGCCGGGCTTGAAATTGGCTTCTCTCTTGGGTGGGGCTCTGATGTGCTGTGGAGTCTGGACATTGATAATGTGATTGAGATTATGGTGAGTGAATTTCCTCTGGCTGCTTCTGAGGCCCTATTGGGGTGGCAGGCCAGGACCAGAACCCGTCCTCCCTCCTGGACGCATCATGGTCAGCTGAGCTGGCCCACTTGGTCTTCTTGGCCAAGTTGATCCCCCCACATGAGGGTCTCTCGGGGAGCCATGGACTCAGGTAGAAGAGCCCCTAAACATCGTAGCATCAGATATGAAGCATGAAAGTCCACATCTCAGGAGAGGGAGATGCGGGCGACTCATGTGCTCAGCCACGTGGGCCTGAGCAGCACATGGGCCGGGAAGCATATGAGCGAGCTTCCTTTGTTCAAGGTGGCTTTTATGGGATTTCCCAAGCTGCCCTCAGGTGGAGCTTCTGCCTAGGTAAGAGTATGCTGCTAGGGTGGTTGCCAAGGAGAAGAGTTGGGAGTAGTCATTGGTCCTCTTTGAAATTCCTTTCCTGGCCTTTGTTCCTGCTGGGTCTTCTCCAGCAGGAGAGGTGAGGCGGAATCCAGCTTTCTATGGGTCTCTTGGTTTTTGGGTCACACCCAGCAATGCTCAGGAGTTACTACTGACTCTGCACTCAGGATTTACTCCTGGCAGTGCTCAGGGAACCATATGGGATGCTGGGGATAGAATTTGGGTTGGCTATGTGCAAGGCAAATACCCTCCCCACTGTGCTATTGCTTGGGCCCCTAGGTGAAGTTTTAACAGGTCTTAGTTCCTGTGTCTTAGCTCCTGTGTCTAAAAGTGGACTTTATGCAGCCTTGGCACTGTTGTTTTTATTGCATCCTAGAAATTCCATGGGGAATTTCTATCTGCCCACAGCAATAGGAAGTAGCAAAAGCACTGTTCCCCTTAACCAACCTGGATTGACCTGTGTGCTGTGCACCAACCAGGGACTGTGGGTTCAAACTGGAGCCTGTCCTGGTTGAATTAGAAATAGGGCTAAGGTGGGAGTGACCCAGGCGCCATTGAAAGCCAGACTATCTTCATAAGCCTCACCCCAGGGCTGGTAGCTGAGCCCCTCATGTGCTGGGTGCTGGGGGTTAATGCTGAGGGGCCATGTCCCCATTCTGAATTTCAGCCTCGGTATGTAAAGTTGGGTGTGACCTGCTTGTCTCTGTGCTTGTGGATGACAGCAGTCTGTGGGATGACTCCGAGTCTCCTAGGAGTCACTTGGCAGGCCTTACTGACTCACATGCTCATTTAATTCATCCAAGCCCGTGTTTGGCTCCATTCTGTTAGTTCTTGGTTGCAAGTGACAGAAACTTAACTCACTTTGGTGTAAGCATAAGAGGGGATTTATTGACTTTCATAATGGCAAGGATGACTCCAGGCATGGCCACGTGTGGAATCTGTCCCTATCTCTCCTCTGTTGGTTTCCTTTATGGTGATGGCAGATCCTTCCTGTCTGCTAAGTCACTCCTGGGGGAAGAAGATGGTCTTGCTCGTTGGTTCTAATAGAATTTCCAGGGAGGAAGAAGATCATTGGCTGGAAGGATGGAAGGATGTGGGACCAGGGTGACTCCTCAGAGGAAAGTTAAGGTGCTCCTCTGAGAAAGGGGAATGGATGTAAGTTGGGCAAAACCAACAGCTCTCCAGTCCCCAGTGTAGATCATGTGCCAGGCTCGGCGCTGAGTGCTGGGCATGTGGAGTGAATATTGGTATCAGAGGCCCTGTTGGGTAGGAGTTGGCTGTCTAGGGGACAGAAGTTGAAAGTAAAAACAATTTTGTGAAAGACAATTGAACAATTAGGTGTGATGGGTATTTTATAGTATATAGATCAGAAACAGTGTAAGGGCTCTCTCTCTCTCTCTCTCTCTCTCTCTCTCTCTCTGTGTGTGTGTGCATGTACAAGGTGCATGTACACGGGGCTTCTCTCAGGAAATGATATATAAACTGAGTTCTGAGAGTTCAGGAGAACTTAGGCTCAAGTACAGCAGGGTGGAGTGTTCGAAATGCTGCTACTTAGACTTGGGCCAAGGGACCAGCAGCTCCTGCATCGCGTGGTGGGAGCTCCTTAGGAATGCAGGGTCTCAGGCCCCCTCCTGAGTGGGAATCTGCTTGTATAGTATTCCCCGTGGGTCACTTGCACATTCTGGCTGTGAATTCTGTCTGGAAAAGCCCTGGAAATTTCCTGAAGCAAGACTCCTCAGGGTCTCTAGTTCCTGGAGGATTTCTGAGGTTCCCCTTCCCATACCCCAACATCTAGGAAGTGGAGGAAGGTCCCCCTTGTTTCCCTTAGCAGTGTAGGCTTGGGGCAGGGGTCAGACATACCCCTGAGTTAATTAGCTTGGGTCAGTGGGTGACAGGGAAGTGAGTTCTGGGAAGTAAGTTCTAGTAAGTTCTGGGAAGCTGGAGGCCTGGACATGCTCATGTCTTGCCCAGATCCCAGGGAAGGTGAGTTGGGGTCTCCTGGGAGTCCTGACTCACCCTCCCCCACCCCTCTCTGCTATTTGTGCTTTTAAGGAAATTCCTTGCCCCCATACCCCCTGCAATATGAAGCTGAGAAAAAGCAACCAAAAATGCTGTTGAGCAGATGGGCTGAATGACAGCCCAGCTCCCAGCCTGAGTGAGAACATGGCCTGGTACAGGGTGGGCTGGGAGAGGGGTTTGGGAATGACTTGCTGGGAATTCTGTGGAGTGTTTCCAGGCCCATGGCTTTTTTTTTTCGGATCTGGTTTTCATGCCCCAAAGAATCAACAGGCATTTAGGAAGGCCTGTGTTTTTTGTGTGTGTGTGTGTGTGTGTGTGTGTGTGTGTGTGTGTGTGTGTGTGTGTGTGTGTGAGACTACAGCAGGTTTCCTAGGGTCAGACTGAGGCCACAGTCAGACCCCTCAAAGGCCCTGCTGTGTGCAGGGGCCTTAAATGAACAGAAGGAACCAGATGGCTCTGTGTGTGACAAGCTCCAGGGTGGCGTGTGGCTTCTCAGTGGGTGCAGGGGAGTGAGGGTGTGCACAGGGAGGGGGTGGGAGGTGGGAGGACTCCTGACTGGGTCACCCCACCTCCTCTGCCTTGAGATAACGGCCTTTCTGTGTTTTGAGAACTCACTTCTCAACAGGACCCACCCAGGTCTCTGCATGCCCAGTCAGTCAGTGTTTCCTTGAAGGGGACGAGGCTGGAACTTGCCTCACACTTGTCTCTGGCACTCTGCCGTGCCTGAACTGGCCAGGGTGACCTGGGGGGGTGAGCCTCGCTTGGCCATCTCCATCTTTTCTTGGTGTGAGTGTGTGGGCAGCGCCCTACCCCCAGGTCGAGTTGAGCCTGTGGTTGCATGAAGGACAGGACCGGAAATGAAGTTTGTTCTTTACCGAAGCTTGGAATATTCTCTCCGGCCCTCACCATGGTCTCTGAAACCATCTGAGGCTGCTGGGAGTCTTCAGATGCCAGAAGGGAATGCAGGTTGGGGGAAATACTCCCTTTGCCGTTCCCTTGGGAGGGTTATGTTGGGTCTCAGCATGGCCCAGCCTGTGTTCTCTCTCCCACGAGGTGGGGAGGCCCCGTGGAAGGGACACAGGGAGGGTTCTTGCCTAGAGACAGGAAGGACTCAAGGACATCTGTAGGGAGGTGGATTTCCCCTTCTTTGGGAGACCCCTAGAAGGGAACATAAGAGGCAAAACATGTTTGTTACCTTCCTCTGGCGGCCTCAAACACTGAGGCAGCAGGTTCAGCTGATTTTCTGTTGATACTCTGCAGGCCCTGGAGCTTCCTCTCTGTCTCTGCAGACTCCCATCATGTCGCTTGTCCAGACATCATCCTTGGGAGCTGCTGCCCTGAGCACTGGCCAGGGCTGCCGATGTGCACTTTGGAGGCCTTAAGGAACATGGAGACTTTTGTACCGCCTGCAAAGACGACCCTCCTGTGGGCAGCCCCAAGACGCAGGTGTGCTGGCCCTGCTTTTGACATGTGAAGGCCAGCTAACTTAGGCTTCTTTCCAATTACTTTAGGTGTAACCAGATTTTAAAGAATTTGCATACATTAAAATGCATAAATCTTAACTGTGTACTTTTATTAATGGATACATCTGTGAAATCCATATGGTGATTTGGATTTAGGATGTATCTGTGTCCTATAACGTCCAGAAAGGTCTCCAGAAAGGCCCTTTCCTAGTCAGTCCCTCTGTCTCCAGAAAGTGTTCTGATGATTTGTTTACACTGTAGTTTGGTCTGTGCTAGAACTCACACAATGTGTGTGTGTGCACACACACACACACACACACATATTTATATTTATAAATTGATACAGGTAGCACTGATTGAGAACTTAATATAAGGAACCATGTGTGTAGAGATGGATCAAAGGGCCAGAGCACATGCTTTGTTTGTGGCAGCCCGGGTTCGATCCCCAGCACCACTGGATATGAGCCCCCTAATATAGATAAATAAAGGGAATCAGTGCACACCTCTTTAGTGTCCAGTTCAGCCAGCATATCTGAGACCGGTCCTGTTGCCGAGTGTATCAGCATTTTCTATTTCTTGTTACTACCTAAATAATCTCCGTGTTAGTTATTTCCTGGTGAGTACACATTGGGTCATTTCCAGTTTTGACTATAATCGAGGCACCAAATTTTGGGGCCATCCTGGAGTAAACTTTGCTTCATTTTCCTTTTGGACACATGTTTTCATTTTTCTTAGACAGAGGAAAAGGGCAGGTGAATGTCTAACTTTATATGGCAAGGCCAGACATTTTTTTCTTTTGCTTTTTTGGGTCGCATCCGCGATGCTCAGGGGTTACTCCTGGCTCTGCACTCAGGAATCACTCCTGGCGGTGCTCGGGGACCATATGGGATGCCAGGGGTCGAGCCGGGCGGCATGAACCGGCGGCCATACAAGGCAAACGCCCTACTGCTGGGCTGTTGCTCCGGCCCCATGGGCCAGACTTCTTAATGAATTCTCATCAGGTTTTGCATTTCTCCTGGTGGTGCTCAGAAAGTTCTGGCCCTTTCGCAACTTCCTCTTCACATCCTCACCAGCATTTGCTATTGTCAGGATGTCAACTTTAGCTACTCGAATGATTAGGGAGGTTATTTTCTTGTGGTTTCAATATCTGCTTTTCTGATGACTAATATTAAACGCCTTTCCATATGCTTTTTGACCATTCTTTTTTTTTTTTTTTTTTGGGTCACACCGGCGATGCTCAGGGGTTACTCCTGGCTCTGCACTCAGGAATTACTTCCTGGCGGTGCTCGGGGGACCATATGGGATGCCTGGGATCGAACCCGGGCCAGCACAGGCTGGCCACGTGCAAGGCAAATGCCCTACCCGCTGGGCTATCGCTCCGGCCCCTTTTGACCATTCTTATACATTCCTTTATGCTTCTGTTCATTTTAAAATTAGGTTATCAGGGTTAGAGAGTGCGGCAGTAGGAAAGGCGCTAGCCTTTAAAGTGCCTGAACTGGGTTTGATCTTCGCACCATATATTTTCCCCTAAATCCCACCAGGACTTATCTCAGACCACAGAGCCAGGAGTAACCTCTGATTGGGCACTGCCAGGTGTGGCTCAAAAATAAATAAATGAATCACTTGATCACTTGATCACTTGACATCCCGTTATTTGTCGATTTGCTCGAGCGGGTGCCAGTAACATTTCTCTTTGACCCTATCACATGCAGTGTAGCCCAATGGCATCTGCTTGCTTCAGGAATCGAAGAGCCTCAAACCGTTAGTTCAGGGTCTTGATGAAGAAGTCTGACCATCTTGTAGGGGGCGGCCATGTGATCTTTTGACATCCCATGGGATCCATCCAGTCGGTAACGGCTCTACTCCAGTCGGTCATCTCCAAATTGCATTACATGTCCAGCTCATCTGATTTTTGACGCCTTGGCAAATGAGACAGCGTCCCTGACTCTGGATCGTTGACGGAGGTTGGAACTCCGGATTCCTTCTCTAACTTGAGTGGGGCGTGATATTCCAAGCATAGCTCTTTCAGTTCCTCTCTGGGAGTCCCAAATAGCATTCTCATCCTGCTTTCACAGGGCCCAGGTCTCTGAGGCACATGTTAATGCAGGGAGAATGGTGGAGTCAAAGAGATGTGCCCGGAGCCGGAGGGTCTTTGTCCTTTTAGCTCTTTCTTCGATGCTTTTGAAGGCATTCCATGCCACTCTCTTCCTCCTGCGCAGCTCAGGTTTTAGGTTGTTCATCATGTTGAGTTCTCGACCTAGGTACATATAACTCCTGCATTCAGAGATGTTTGTTCCATTGAGAGTGAATGGGGCCTCTGTAACTAGTTCATTTTTCATGAACATTGTTTTGTTGAGATTCAGTTGTAGACCTACCTTTCCATGTTCTCGGTTGAAGTCAGCCAGCATTTGTGCCTCTTGGCTAATGTTTGGTGTTATTAGAACGATGTCATCAGCGAATCAGAGGTGGTGTAGTTGCAGACCATTTATCTTCACTCCCATTCCTTCCCATTCTAATTGTCGCATGGCGCTTCTCGAGGATGGCGCTGAAGAGTTTTGGTGAAATGGTATCACCCTGCCGAACCCCTCTTTTGACATCAATGATCAAAATGGGGAGATCCTGGTGGTGAATCTGTAATACAACTCACAAAGGATCTTGATGTATTGGGTTTGATGTATTGGGTTTGTTTGGCAAGGGCTTTGATGACTGCTTCGTCTTAACAGAATCAAAGGCTTTCTTTGAATCAATGAACGTGAGACAGAGTGGCATCTTGAACTCCCTATAAACCTCAATGAGCTTGGTTATCGTGTGGATATGGTCGATTGTGCTGAATCCTTTTTGGAAGCCAGCTTGCTTGCATGGTTGTCCTTCATCTAGTGTTCTGCCAATCCTGTTCAGGATGACTCGAGTGAACAGCTTGTAGATGATGGACAACAGACTGGGCGACAGTTGCCAATGTCATGGATATCTCGTTTCTTGAACAGTAGAACTGTCCTGCTGGTTTTCCATTGGGAGGGCACCTTGCATTCGGACAGGTAGCGTGTGAGGAGCCAAGCCAGTGTATTGACGAGTACTGATGGCAGATTCTTCAGGTGTTCGGATCTGACTTTGTCTGAGCCAGTTGCTGTTTGTTTCTTTACCAATGAAATGGCATGTTGGAACGTGTGGGAGTCAGAGGCTAGGTAAGACAGAAAATGGAACAGTGTGCTAACAATTGTCGAGGGTACTAATGCCAACCTAGAACTGAGCATTAAATAGGGGCAAAAGATACACATGACAACCCTTTAATGTATGTTCTGTAATCCATAGTCTGGAGGGGAAGGAAAGAGAAAGAGAGAGAAATGGAAAGAAATAAAGAACCTGCCATGGAGGAGGGCTGGGGGGAGGGGGGAGGGAACTGGGGACATTGGTGGTGGGAGATGGGCACTGGTGGCGGGATGGGTGCTGGAACACTGTATGACCAAAACCCAAATATGAACTTTTTAATTGTATATCTTTGTAATTGTAAAAATAAAAAATTAAAAAAAAAAAGAAATGGCATGTTGGATTTCAGAAGGGAGAACGTTGGGAACGACATATCCATTCTGCGGAATTTGGTATGTGGGCAGGTGGACGTGGCTATCAAAGAGATCTGCGTAGAAGTCATGGATAATCTTCTCCATTGCCTTTCTGGAAGATGTGATTGATCCATCAGGACGTTGGAGGACAGTCATCTTAGTCTTATAGTTGGCGAAAGATAGGTGTTGCAAATGCTTTTCCTGGCTTCTGCTGCATCGGCCAGTATTTCTGCTCTTCTCTCTTTGAGGTCTTCCTTTATGGCTTCTCTGCACTGCTTTGCGAGCTTGGACGTTAGCATTTGGTTGCTTGAGGCTCGTGCCTTGCCACGTTGGTGAATGAGCTCCAGAGTTTTTGAAAACAGGCGTCCTTTTTGTGTTTTTCTCTCTGCGTTCTTTGCACAATCATGGAGGTGCTGAACCAGTTGGTTGTATTCTTCATCGATGTCATCAATGATGGCATCTTCCCATGTTGCCTCAATGGTGCCAAAGAGTTTCCAGTTGGTGGTCATTCTGGGAGTTCTCTTCTTAAACTAAATGAACAACATTGGGTTGTTTCTTATAGGCATTCTTTACATAGTCTGAGTACAAGGCTCTTTTTTTTTTTTTTTTGCTTTTTGTGTCACACCCGGCAATGCTCAGGGGTTACTACTGGCTCTGCACTCAGGAATTACTCCTGGTGGTGCTTGGTGGACCCTGGGATGCCGGGGGCAGGGGTCAAACCTTGGGTCCGCCTGCATGCAAGGGAAACGTCCTACCCACTGGACTATGACTCATGCCCCCTCTTTTTCTTAACAGTGCCTTTCATTGTAGAACTTTTGGTGATGTCTAATTTGTGGTTTCTGTTTCTTCATATGTCTCTAGTGTATTCTGTCCTAAGATGTTTCAGTTTAATTCTTAAAACAAAGATTTTCTTCTGTGCTTTTTTCCCTTAAAGTTTTACAGTAGTAGGACTAAGATCCTTTCTCAATATAATTTAATTGTGCATAACATGCTATAAGGTATATAAATGGCCTGTTGCCTAGGTCCATTTACTTGTATATAGATATACAGTACTTGAATTTTCTTATCCCTCGTTACTTTGGTGCCTTGGTCAAAAATCCACTGGCTGGGGCTGGAGGCGATAGCACAGCAGGTAGGGTGTTTGCTCTGTATGTGGCCAATCTGAGTTTGATCCCTGGCATCCCAGATAGTCCCCTGAGCACTACCACGAGTAATTCCTGAGTGCAGAGCCAGGAGTAACCCCTGAGCATTGCTGGGTGTGATCCAAAAAGCAAAAAGCAAGACAAAACAAAACAAAAGAAATTCACTGACCGTGTAAGTTCACCATTTATTTGTACAGTTGTTTGAACAAGCCATGGTGATTCTGTCCCTCAGGGATTGCACATGCTGGGTGAGTACTGTGCCGTGGCTTCCCCCCGGCTCCCTGGCAGGTTTTAGCGTCTGGTCGCTGCTCTCTTTCCTCTGAGCTCAGATGTGGTCTCACAATCCTCTCTCACAAAGATGGCAGGAAACTCCTGCCAGCTATTTGGAGTTGACATTTGAAGCAAATTACTTCTGGCATCTTTGATTGAAATTGTTGGAAGAGGGTAAGGGATTTGCTCAAGGTCCCAGGCTGGCAAGTGCAGAGCCAGGATTTGGACTCAAGTCTGTGTGGCTCTGAAGCCTGTGTCAGTTTAACCAACTAGCTGCTTTGCATCACTCTTTTGGGCAAAGTATTTAGACCCCCTGTCCAGCCATGTTTCACCTGTTGAACAGGAACACTGGCCATCTGGAAGAGCAGGTGTGAGGTGCAGTTAAGAGCCACAGGGGTACCTGATACCTAGTAGATGCTCAATAATCGTCTGTGATAATGATGTTGTCGGCCATGGTGCTAAGGGTGATGCTTACCTTTTAGAACATACAGTCTGGTCTTCTCACAGGATCCTGAAGATATTGACTCATGAAAGTCTGCATAGCCTTGGGCCCCTGGTCTTCTGAATTAGAGGCCTCAGAGGGCCCCCTGCTTCCTAGAAATTGCTAATAGAACTGAAACTATAGACTTTGGACTGGGCATCCAGGCACTCTGAGCCTTGAACTTTCTGCCCCCTTCTTCGCTCTTGGGACCAGGCCTCATAATCTTCCTTCTGAGGCTAATCTAGTTCCTTTGATTAGGCCTTGGGAACTACCCCCGCACACACATACACACATACACCGCTCCCACTGCCTCTTTTATTTAAGGGTGGGATATATCATATCCACAACACTGTTCAGAAAGGGTTCCGTGTATGCAGTATTCTTTTTTTTTTTTTTTTTTTGCTTTTTGGGTCACACCTGGCGATGCTCAGGGGGTTACTCCTGGCTGTGTCGAGGCAAATGCCCTACCCGCTGGGCTATTGCTCCGGCCCGTTTTGCCATTATTTTTTCCTGCAGAGTATGAGCATCACTTAGATGCTAAGGCAAAGTTGCGAAGGTTGAACATTCCTTTCCTGTTAATGCAGTTTCCACTCAGGACACAGCTAGCTCCTTGCCTGCTCTTCTTAGTGCTCCAGGCTGAGTACCTCTCTCTATTCAGTATCAAGAACTGAAGCTGTGTTTTGTGTGATTGACTCTACCTGTGTATCAGCCCTGAAATACTGCCTGATAAGTGGGGATGGGAGTGAGAGATGTGAAAAGACCCCAACCCAAAGATCGGGCCCAGAAAACACAGAAACTTTGGAGGGAGGTAGTCTGTGGAGAGGAAGCCTCCTTCCAGATCATGTCCCAATTCTTTTTTTTTTCTCTTTTGGGTCACACCTGGCAATGCTCAGGGGTTACTTCTGGCTCTGCACTCAGGAGTTACTCCTGGCAGCCTGGGGGACCATATGGATGCCGGGGATCAAACCCAGGTTGGCTGCACACAAGGCAAATGCCTAACCTGTTATATTCTTGCTCTGGCCGTGGCATCCTCACTTTAAACCATTGCAGTTCCTCTTCCAGTTACTTTAAATACCACATAAGTGATAGCGTCTGGTGCTTATCCTTCTTCTGTCTTACTTTACTTACTTTATTTAATATTCCAGTTCCATCCATGTTGCAGCCAATTGCATGATGTCATCATTCCATTACAGCTGCGTAGTATTTCACCCGAGTGTATATGCCACATCTTTATGATCCACTGCTCTATTCTTGGACATCTAGGTTGGCTCCAGATCTTGGCTCTTAGACTGAGTGCTGCAATGAATAATGGCGTGGACAAGTCCTTTTGAATGAATGTTTTCTGCTTTGGGGGTAGATATGCAAAAGTGAAATTGCTGGGTCATATGGTAGCTCAATTTTAAGTTTACTGAGTATCTCTCATACTGTTTTACATAGGGGTTGAGCCAGCAATGGATGAGAGCTCCTTTTTCACCACACGCCTGCCAACACAGATTATTCTCATTATTTTTTGATATGTGCCATTCTCGATGGTGTGAAGTGGTATCTCATTGTTATCTTGATTTGGATTTCCCAAATAATAAGTGACGATAAGTAATTTTTTTTATGTGCCTGTTGGCCGTCCTTTGGTCTTCCTCAGAGGAGTCTCTCTATTCATTTCCTCTCCCCACTTTTTGATGCGGTTTTGGATTTTTTTGTTGTTGATCTTTGTGAGTATGTTTTATATCCTGGATATCAACTCTTTATATGATGTGTTGACCGCAAATATTTGCTCTCATTTAGCTATCTTTTATTTTATTTTATTTTTTGATTTTTTTTGGGTCACACCCGGCAATGCTCAGGGGTTACTCCTGACTCTTTGCTCAGGAACTACTCCTGGTGATGCTCAGGGGACCATATGGGATGCTGAGGATCGAACCGGGTCGGCCGTGTGCAAGGCAAAAGCTCTACCCGCTGTGCTATCACTCCAGCCCATCATTTAGCTATCTTTTAGTTTCAGCTCATCTTTCTTTTGCCATGCAGAAACTCTTTAATTTGATGTAGCCCCATTTAAAAAAATGTTGAACATTATTTAACACCATGATTTACAAAGTTGTTCTCAATACAGTTGTTTCAAGCATTCAGTATTACAACACCAGTCCTACCACCAATGTGCGCCTACCTACTCCAAAGACTCTCTTTTCCCCGCCACCCCCTGTTCCTGCTCCCTTAGCAGGAACTAATTATATTGCTTATTACAATATATATCTTGGAATGGTATTGCTAAAATTATGATCTTCTAACTGAGCTGTTATGTGCAAATTGGACCATCTGTGTTATTGCTTTCATTTATTAAACGTAGTGGACTTCTACTCATTTTTTAAACAAAGTTGATCATGTTGACTTCTTATAAATATTCAATATTTAACCCCCAAAACCACTGCCATTGCAATTTCTGAGCACAATTATTTTTAATTTTCCCAACCACTGCTTAGACTTGCCCTTAGCCCCCCCCTAATAATTTATTTTACATTGCTTGTTATAGCTAATTTGCTAAAAATAGTCAAGAAATGTTTTCTTAGAAGGAAGTTAATGAAGATTGTTCATTCTCACCATGGAGCCATTGAGCCATTAAGCTCTTTGTATAAGAAATTACAGATATGTTGTTACAGGATAGGCATTGTGACTATGTATTTTGTTATTGGTTGCTTTTTACTTACATCTATTAAATGTGGTGTGCTACTTGGTAAATCAGTGTATGGTATAGAGTTTGAGATGTTGGGTGGCTGCATTTGCACTCTAAGAATTCCAAAGATTGTAACTAGGTGATAAAGTTGGAGTTAAATGTATAACTGGGTGGAGTCTTTGGGAGATGGGTGCAGCCTCCTGGCCTTCTAGAAGAACAGGGGAGACAGTGGAGAAGGGGAGCCCATTCCAGACTCCGTGAAAGCCTGGAGATTTCAGTTACAAAAACCACATACCTAAGTCTTCAATGAATTAATTCATTATAGAATTTGGAGGTTTTTTGGCTGCTGAGGCTCTTTTGGTATAGGCCTTCCCCAAACCTGTCCCCCATCATTTGTTTTTGTTTATAATTCTGTCCCATATCTGTGAGTCTCTGGATCAGCATACCTGGGCCGGACTTGAAAAAGACTGCTGCAGGGTGGGTCTTGATGATCCGGGCTGTGATAGGCTCTTCTGCTGGGTGGAGTTCTGATGAGAGGGGAAGTCTGGATGTGGAAAATGGCAGCCCTTATGGAAATAGGGCAGAGCTGCTAGCGGTTCTCCCTGTGCCCAGCAGCTCATGAGGCACCCGGGAGGGATGGCGGGTTCTAGCCCTGGCCCGCCACCCCAGCAGAGCCTCACAAGAAGCCAGACGACCCCCACTCCATGAGGGTTCGCCATTTTCCACATCCAGACTCCTCTCTCGTCGAGACCCACCATCGAGACCCACCCTGCAGCAGTCTTTTTTTCAAATCTGGCCCAGGTATGCTGATCCAGAGACTCACAGACATGGGGCAGAGCTGCTACTAGCTCTCCCTGTGCCCAGCCGCTCATAAGGCACCTGGGAGGGGACGGTGGGTTATAGTCCTGGCCGCCCACCCCTAGCAGAGCCTCAAAAAGAAGCCATATGACCCCCCCCCCACTCCATGAGTGCCGCCATTTTCCACATCCGGACTTCCCTCTCGTCAGAACTCCACCCAGCAGAAGAGCCCATCACAGCCCGTCTCTCACGGCCACTTGCAGCCATGCGGTTTATCAATAAATGCTGGAGATCAGAGGTGACTACAAGAGTATGGCACCCCCGACGGCAGAGCCTGGCAAGCTACCCGTGTCGTATTTGATATGCCAAATACCAGTAACAATTATAGACTTCATTCCCATGACCTGATGGAATGGTTTGAGACTCTTTATGTTCCTGGAGCAAGCAGGTGCCCTTGGGCTCTACTAGCATGAGACAGGACATATGGAGATGTTACTGGTGCCCGCTCAAACAAATCGATGATGAATCGGAAGACAGTGATACCCTGATAATTCTGTCTTCTTGGACACTGTTTTTAGTGGGATGGATTCTTTGATCTCGTTCTTCTCTGACTCATTTTTTATAAGAATGTGACTGATTTTGTGTTTTGATTTTGTAGTTGGCCACTTCAGTGTATTGGTTTATTTTTTTCTAGAATTTTTCTGGTACACTCTTTTGGGTCTTCTGTGTGTAATATCATGTCATCTGCAAATAGAGATTATTTAACTTCTTCTTTTACAATTTTGACCCATTTGATTTCTTTTTCTTGGTTTCTGCTGCTAGGAACTTTTAGTATAATGTTGAGTAAGACACCCTTTAACAGTGTTTACATAGAAGAGAGGTCTCATTAGAATGAACTTGGCTTAAATAGATTAAACTGGGAGTGGACAAAACAACAAAGCTCCCAGATTAGCTAGATCTGTCATCCAACAGTACCTGATCTCAGTGGGAATGCTTTCAGTTTTTTTTTTTTGTCTTTAATGATAATGTTTTCTGTGGGCTGACTATAGATAGCCTTTACTATTTGGGGAAGGTTCCTTCCACTTCTGTTTTGTTGAAGTTTTATCCTAAGTGGATGTTGGATCATGTTCAAAGGCTTCTCTGCATTGTTTGATATGATCATATGATTTTTTAATCTTTACTTTTACTGATGTGTACGATTTCCATTGATTTCTGTATATTGAACCATCCTTGCATTGCTGGGATAATGCTACTTGATCATGGTGTATAATTTTTTTTTGATACACTCTTGGATTCGGTTTGCTAAGATTTTTTTTCTTCCTTTATTTATTTAAACACCATGATTTACAAAGTACAAAGTTTTACACAATATAGTTGTCAGAAAGATTCATTATTTAACACCAATCCCACCACCAGTGTCCTCCCACCATCACCAAAGACCCTTATTTCCCCCCTCACCCCACAACTGCATGCCTGCTCCCTTAGCCAGCACTAATTATATTACAGCCCATAAAAGGGAATGGTATTGATAAAGTCATGACTTATTTTGGGGGATTATGTGGCAGTCTGGCCAATTTATGTTCTTGGATTCACTTTCTGGGTTTCTAGAATGCAGTGGATTTCTGTCAATCCCAGACCCACCACCATTGTACCTACAGATAACACTTACTTCAAATTTATCTCAGCTTCCGTTTGAGCTTTTCCTATGCATACATTGAATAATATATTCTGTATTGCTTGTTTGCCTTTCTTACTGCTGCCGTATTAAGGGCTCTTTTCGGGTCAGGAAAATAAACATTTTTGTTACTGGATTTGGCACTATCGAACACGCATCGGACAGCTTGCCAGGCTCTGCCATGCGGGCACTATATTCTCATTACTTTGTGGGGCTCTCTCAGAGGGGTGGGTAGAATATTTGTGGTACTTTGGAGGTAAGTTCTCGCGCGGCTCTGCGGCTTGGCGCAGCGGAAAGCTGGTTTCTGCTCTGCCGGGTGTACCTGTGTCTTAGGCTCAAGCATTCCTGGGCTTGAAATACTCTCCTCTGAAGGGCAGGTCTCTGCAGGGCGGGTCCTTGTAGGCTGGGTTTCTGACAAGCTGGGCTGGAGACTGGATTAATCTGTGGGCTGGAGACTAGATTAATATGCTGGGGGGGAGATCTTACCAGCTGCAGAGTGTGGATTGTGACACAGATCGCTGCCAGCAAGGTGTGGGGGTTTCTCTGGGCTCCTCCCGAGGCTCCATCAGGATGGTGGACTCGGGTCGGAAGTTGCTCTCGTGGTCCATGGAATGCAGGGGGTTCAACGGGGAAAGCTGGCTTCTGCTCTGCCGGGTGTACCTGTGTCTTAGGCTCAAGCATTCCTGGGCTTGAAATACTCTCCTCTGAAGGGCAGGTCTCTGCAGGGGCGGGTCCTTGTAGGCTGGGTTTCTGACAAGCTGGGCTGGAGACTGGATTAATCTGTGGGCTGGAGACTAGATTAATATGGTGGGGGAGATCTTACCAGCTGCAGAGTGTGGATTGTGACACAGAATCGCTGCCAGCAAGGTGTGGGGTTTCTCTGGGCTCCTCCCGAGGCTCCATCGGGATGGTGGACTCGGGTCGGAGAGTTGCTCTCGTGGTCCATGGAATGCAGGGGGTTCAACGGGAAAGCTGGTTTCTGCTCTGCCGGGTGTACCTGTGTCTTAGGCTCAAGCATTCCTGAGGCTCAAGCATTCCTATCTTCATTCCTGAGGCTCAAGCATTTCTATCTTCATTGTCTATGCACCAACATCCACATACAAAGAAGATGAAATTGAGAAATTCTACATGGAATTGGAGGAGTTCTATAAAAAAGATCACACCTTCTACAAGATCATAGTCGGTGATTTTAATGCCAAGATAGGACCGAGAAGATCGGCTGAAGAACTCCACATCGGGACCCATGGCCTAGAATGGAACGAACAGGGTGAGAGACTATCTGAGTTCATCATGTCCACCAAGACTATTCATGGGAACTCACAGTTTCAGAAGGCTGAAGCGAAACGTTGGACATGGGAATCTCCTGGTGGACAGTTCCACAATGAAATTGACCACATCATCTTCAATCGACGGTTTTGTCTGACCGATGTTTCTGTCGTCCCCAAATTCCAGACAGGATCGGACCACCGTCTCCTTCGTGGCAAAATTCTACTTCCCGCAACGGGGAGAAAAAGCTGCAAAGTTTAAGAAGAGAACTCCCAGAACGACCACCAACTGGGAACTCTTTGGCACCATTGCAGCAACATGGGAAGATACCATCATTGATGACATCGATGAAGAATACAACCGACTGGTTCAGCACCTCCATGATTGTGCGAAGAATGCCGAGAGAGAGAAAGACACAAAAAGGGACGCTTGTCTTCAGAAACTCTTGATCTCATTCGCCAACGTGGCAAGGCGCGAGCCTCAGGAGACCAAATGGTAACGTCCAAGCTTGCTAAACAGTGCAGAGAAGCGATAAAAGCAGACCTCAAAGACAGAAGAGCAGAAATACTGGAAGATGCAGCAGAAGCCAGGAAAAGTATTCGCACTGCCCGCCTGTCCTTCGCCAACTATAAGACCAAGATGACTGCCCTCCGACGCCCTGATGGATCTATCACATCTTCCAGAAAGGCAATGGAGAAGATTATCCAGGACTTCTACTCAAATCTCTTTGATAGCCACATCCACCTGCCCACATACCAAATTCCACAGGATGGATATGTCATTCCCCAGCGTTCTCCCTTCTGAAATCCGACATGCCATCTCGTTGGTAAAGAAGGGAACAGCACCAGGCCCAGACAAAAGTCAGACCCGAACATCTGAAGAATCTGCCGTCGGTACTCATCAATACACTAGCTCGGCTCTTCACACGCTACCTGTCCGAATGCAAGGTGCCCTCCCAATGGAAAACCAGCAGGACAGTTCTACTGTTCAAGAAGGGAGACATTCACGACATCGGCAACTATCGCCCCATCTGCCTGTTGTCTGTCATCTACAAGCTGTTTACACGAGTCATCCTGAACAGGATTAGCAGAACACTAGATGAAGGACAACCATGCGAGCAAGCAGGTTTCCGGAAAGGATTCAGCACAATCGACCATATCCACACAGTAACCAAGCTCATTGAGGTTTGTAGGGAGTACAAGATGCCGCTCTGTCTCACGTTCATTGATTTACAGAAAGCCTTTGATTCTGTGGAGACTGAAGCAGTCATCAAAGCCCTAGTCAAACAGGGGTGTTCAAACCCAATACATCAAGATCCTTCGTGAGCTGTATTCCGGATTCACCACCAGGATCTCACCATTCTACAAAAGAAGTGATCATTGATGTCAAAAGAGGGGTTCGACAGGGTGATACCATCTCACCAAAACTCTTCAGTGCCACCCTCGAGAATATCATGAGACAATTAGAATGGGAAGGAATGGGAGTGAAGATAGATGGTCGGCAACTACACCACCTCCGCTTCGCTGATGACATCGTTCTAATAACACCAAACATTAGCCAAGCGGCACAAATGCTGGCTGACTTTGACTGAGAATGTGGAAAGGTAGGTCTACAGCTGAATCTGAAGAAAACTATGTTCATGAGAAATGAACTAGTTCCAGAGGCCCCATTCACTCTCAATGGAACAAACATCTCTGAATGCAGCAGTTATGTGTACCTAGGTCGAGAAGTCAACATGATGAACGACCTAAAACCTGAGCTGCGAGGGAGGAAGAGAGCGGCATGGAATGCCTTCAAAGGCATCAAAGAAATAGCTAAAAGGACAAAGAACCTCCGGCTCCGGGCACATCTCTTTGACTCCACCGTTTCTCCCTGCATTAACATACGCCTCAGAGACCTGGGCCCCTACGAAAGCAGGATGAGAATGCTATTCGGTCTCCCAGAGAGGCATCGAAAGAGCTATGCTTGGAATATCACGTCTCACTCAAGTGAGAGAAGGAATCCCGGAGTTCTGACCTCCATCGCTATTCCAGAATCAGGGACGCTGTCTCGTTTGCCAAGGCATCGAAAATCAGATGGGCTGGACATGTAATGCGATTTGGGAGACAACCGCTGGACTAGAGCTGTTACCGACTGGATCCCACGGGATGTCAAAAGATCACGTGGCCGCCCACCTACAAGATGGTCAGACTTCCTTGTTAAGACCCTGAAGGAACGGTTTGAGGTTCTTCATATTCCTGAATCAACCAGATGCCATTGGGCTACATTGGCACGTGATAGGGTCCAATGGAAATGTTACTGGCGCCGCTCGAGCAAATCGATGAATAGCGGGATTCAAGTGATCAAGTGATCAAGTGATCAAGTATTGCTT
>JAJIBD010002622.1:0-41716 GCA_021461705.1 Cryptotis parvus
ATACCGACTGGTTTGGCACCTCCATGATTTTGCGAAGAATGCCAAGAGAGAGAAAGACACAAAAGGACGCCTGTCTTCAGAAACTAGAGATCATTCGCCAACGTGGCAAGGCGCAAGCCTCAGGCGACCAAAGGCTAACGCCCAAGCTTGCAAAGCAGTGCAGAGAAGCGATAAAGGGAAGAACTCAAAGAGAGAAGAGCTGAAATACCGGACGATGCAGCAGAAGCCTGGAAACGCATTCGCAACGCCCGCCTCTCCTTTGCCAACTATAAGACCAAGATGACTGCCCTCCGACGACCTGATGGAATCATCACATCTTCCAGAAAGGCAATGGAGAAGATTATCCATGACTTCTACTCAGATCTCTTTGATAGCCACGTCCACATGCCCACATACCAAATTCTACAGGATGGATATATCATTCCCAACATTCTCCCTTCTGAAATCTGACATGCCATTTCATCAGTAAAAAGGGAACAGCACCAGGCCCAGACAAAGTCAGACCCGAACTGAAGAATCTACCATCAGTACTCATCAATACACTAGCTCGGCTCTTCACACTCTACCTGTCCGAATGCAAGGTGCCCTCCCAATGGAAAACCAGCAGGACAGTTCTACTGTTCAAGAAGGGAGACATTCACAACATTGGCAACTATCACCCCATCTGCCTGTTGCCCATCATCTACAATCTGTTCACTCGAATCATCCTGAACAGGATTGGCAGAACACTAGATGAAGGACAACCATGCGAGCAAGCTGGCTTCCAGAAAGGATTCAGTACAATCGACCATATCCACACAACCATATCCACACCAGACTCATTGAGGTTTGTAGGGAGTACAAGATGCCACTCTGTGTCACGTTCATTGATTTAAAGAAAGCCTTTGATTCTGTGGAGACTGAAGCAGTCATCAAAGCCCTAGCCAAACAGGGCATTCAAACCCAATACATCAAGACCTTCATGAGCGGTATTACGGATTCACCACCAGAATGTCACCATTCTACAAGAAAGTGATCATTGATGTCAAAAGAGGCATTCAACAGGGTTAATACATTTCACCAAAACTCTTCAGTGCCACCCTCGAGAACATCATGCAATAATTAGAATGGGAAGGAATGGGAGTGAAGATAGGACGGTCGGCAACTATACCACCTCCGCTTCGCTGATGACATTGTTCTAATAACACCAAGCATTAGCCAAGTGGCACAAATGCTGGCTGACTTCGACCGAGAATGTGGAAAGATAGGTCTACAAATGAATCTAAACAAAACAATGTTGTGGAAAGATAGGTCTACAACTGAATCTAAACAAAACAATGTTCATGAAAAATGAACTAGTTTCAGAGGCCCCATTCACTCTCAATGGAACAAACATCTCTGAATGCAGCAGTTATGTGAACCTAGGTCGAGAAGTCAACATGATGAACCACCTAAAACCTGAGCTGTGCAGGAGGAAGAGAGCGGCATGGAATGCCTTCAAAGGCATCGAAGAAATAGCTAAAAGGACAAAGAACCTCCGGCTCCGGGCACATCTCTTTGACTCCACCGTTCTCCCTGCATTAACATATGCCTCAGAGACCTGGGCCCTACAGAAGCAGGATGAGAATGCTATTCAGGTCTCCCAGAGAGGAATTGAAAGAGCTATGCTTGGAATATCACGCCTCACTCAAGTGAAAAAAGGAATCCGGAGTTCTGACCTCCGTCGCTATTCCAGACTCAGGGATGCTGTCTCCTTTGCCAAGGCACGAAAATCAGATGGGCTGGACACGATTTTCAATGCGATTTGGAGACAACCGCTGGACTAGAGCCGTTACCGACTGGATCCCACAGGATATCAAAAGACCACATGGTCGCCCACCTACAAGATGGTCAGACTTCTTTGACAAGACCCTGAAAGAACGGTTTGAGCCTTTTCATATTCCTGAATCAACCAGATGCCATTGGGCTACATTGGCACATAATAGGGTCCAATGCAAATGTTACTGGCGCCCACCTGAGCAAATCGATAAATACCGAGATTCAAGTGATCAAGTGATCAAATGACCACACAGACTGGCACACATCTAAAAGAGCAAGAACAACCAGTGGTGGCGTGGATGCGGGGAAAAAGGGACTCTCATCCATTGTTGGTGGGGATGTCAACTGGTACAGCCATTTTGGAAAACAATATGGACATTCCTTCAAATACTGGAAATTGAGCTCCCATTTGACGCAGCCATACCACTCCTGGGTATATACCCTGGGAAGCCAAAAACACACCGTGGAAACACCATCTGCACTTTTATTTTTCATAGCAGCACTATTCACAATAGCCAGAATCTAGAAACAACCAGAGTGCCGGGGAACTGATGACTAGATAAAGAAACTTTGGTACATCTACACAATGGAATACTATGCACCTGTCAGAAAAAAAAAAAGTTATGAAACTTGCCTATTAATGGATGGACATGAAGAGGATCATGCTGAGTGAAATTAGCCAGAGTGAAAAGACATATATAGAATGACTGCACTTATTTGTGGGATATAAAAAATATCATGATACAAATATCCAAGACAGACAAAACATGGATCAAGAGGTCTTGTTAATGGGTAGAACCTACTGCAAATGTGAGGGAGTCAGAGGTTAAGCAATACAGAGAAAGGAACAGTGTACTAATAATTATAATAAATGATAATACAGACTCACAGACATGGGCAGAGCTGCTTCTGGCTCTCCCTGTGACCAGCTGCTCATGAGGCACCCAGGAGGGATGGCCGGATTCTAACCCTGGCCCGCCACCCCAGGAGAGCCTTGCAACAAGCCAGACGACCCCCCACTCCATGAGGGCCTCCATTTTTCACATCCGGACTTCCCCCTCATCAGAACTCCACCCAATAACAGCCTATCACAAACAGGCCTGCGGTACATCAATAAATGCTGGATTTAGAGATGACTACAAGAGTATGCTACCTGCACGGCAGAGTCTGGCAAGCTACCCATGTTGTATCTGATATGCCAAATACCAGTAACAATTATAGACCTCATTGTCATGACCTGATGGAATGGTTTGAGGCTCTTTATGTTCCTGGAGCAAGCAGGTGCCCTTGGGCTACTTGCATGAGACAGGACATATGGAAATGTTACTGGTGCCCGCTCGAGCAAATCGATGATGAACGGGAAGACAGTGACAGTGACAGTGAAATGATAATACCAGCGTAGAACTGAGCATTGAAAGTAGGTAAAAGGATATACATGATAAACTCTAACTGTATGTATTACAAGTCACTGTGTAAAAGAAGGAAGAGAGAGAGAGAGAGAGAGAGACAGAGAGAGAGAGAGAAGTGAAAATTGCCTGACAGATGCAGGCTGGTGGAGGTCAGGAAATATGGACATTGGCGGAGGGAAACAGATACCGGTGGAGGGATGGGTGCTGGAACTTGTATGACTTAAACCAAATATGAGCACTTTTGTAGCTATATCTCACTGTGGTATAATAAAAAATTTTAAAAAAGAGAAAATATAATGGGAGAACTGATCCACAGAACTGAATTTGGATGGCCGGGAATGGGGATTTGAAAGTGAGGAGTCTTCAGGACCTTAGGGGAATGAGGTGAGTGTTCTGGTAATGGGTGCAGTGTTATAACTATATACACACAAACATCATTAAATCATAGCATTCCATTTTATTTAGAGATAAAAATTTTTAAATTTCACTAACCACCTCTGCCACCATGTAAGTTCATCTACCAGCAGTGCTCCAGAGAATCGTAAATAAGTCTCAAGGGGCCAGAGCAATAGTACAGTGGGTAGGGTGTTTGCTTTGTATGTATAATAGTTAAATTAAAGGGGGAAATAGTTTTACATATGTATGCATTACCTATTTCATATTAATTCCAAAATATATTAGCCCAGAATTTTTTTAATTTTTTTAAATGACTGGTAATACATGATTACACCACAATGAGATCTAAGTACAAAATAAAATTTATTTATTTATTTATTTATTTATTTATTTATTTATTTATTTATTTATTTATTTTGCTTTTTTGGGTCACACCCGGCAATGCTCAGGGGTTTCTCCTGGCTCTGCACTCAGGAATCACTCCTGGCGGTGCTCGGGGAACCATATGGGATGCCGGGGATCCAATCCGGGCAGGCATGGGCCGGCCTTGTGCAAGGCAAACGCCCTACCCGCTGAGCTATCGCTCCGGCCCCCAAAATAAGATTTAGTACTATGCATTTTAGATTCCAGAGTTGAAAACTTACTTATGTAAATGAGAGTAGGCAGTTTAGTATATTGTATTAAACCTAATTTACATAGTTTTAAATCATATAGCAATCAAATTGACTTTTACTGATTTATTTTATGATCTGCAATTCTTTAAGTTTTGTTGGAAAAGCAATACGAAAGTAAATTTGTTTTGTGCCTCAGGGGGGCAGGTTGGGATTGGAAGGGAAACTGAGCGACATTGGTGGAGGGAAGGTCACACTGGTAGTGCTGGAACACTAAATGCTTAAAACAACTGTATTATGAACCACTTTGTACTTCACAGCATTTTAATAAAACAATAAAGATTAAAATATTAACAGAGGAACTGTAAGTTTTCTCTCCAAGTTTGTGCAAGTAGCTACAAAATGTGTTTCTGTTTTGCGTTTAAGAAACAGCAAAGTACTGGAGAGTTATTACAACTGAAATATAACAAATATAAAAAATGATTTTCTAGGTGGTTAATAGAATACAACATAATGGAGAAATTACCTGAGGCCATTATAACTTTGTTAAAGTCAGTAAAATCAGAGGCAAACAAAAAGTACTTGGCAAAAATTTTGAAAAACTTTTTATAACAAGAAGTGTAGTCCTTTTCCAAAATACCTTCTATTACCATATTAGCAAGTAGTGGGCATGCTTCCTGGCAAAACTCATGAAGCGAACACTAATTGGAAGTAATTCAATGACAGGTTATGTATAATAGTTTCAGAACATAAAAAGAATAAACATCAGCTATGACTAAACACTGAAGACTTAAGACAGAAATGTTTTGTTTCATCATAGTAAAGGATTTCCGGGTGTTAATTCAACCCAACGTATCTGCTGAAACTGATTAGAGTAGATAGTAATGGTAGTTGTAGTGGCAGAATTCAGAATTCCACAGCACTGACTGTACAACATGAATTCCATTCCTGCGAAACCAAACTGCTTTTATCTGCCTAATTTCTTTCCTATTACTTTTGACTCTTGATGACAAATATGCAGAGTCATGCCAAAATCCAGTTGGCACTTCATTATCTGAACTTTTTCCATGATGCCTAAGTTTTAAAGTATTTGATTCTGTTTTAGCAAAAAATAAAAATTGTGACTAAAACTCATGGGAATGTTAGGGTAACATGAAAATTGGTAAACTGAGAGCTAAAGAAATCCAAACAGGGTCTTTTTCTGCACATGCTACTAATTCAATGATTGTTAGAAGTAATTCCACCATTCTTAAAATTTTTTAGTGATTAAGAAAAAGGAAAAGTACTTACCTGTGAATCAGCTGATGGAATATATAATAAATATGAGAACTAAACTATTTCCACATCTCAGTTGCTACTATATAATTACATAAAATTAATAAAAGGAATACAAAGTGTGTGAGTAATTCAGTATGTTAATCTAAAGATATGTGTACATTGTTAAACTTTAATATCACTCAAATTTTTAGTTGTCTATTCGTACAAGCAAAACCACAATCCAGTCTTATCCTCTGATAACCAGCTCTATGTCTGATCAGATTTTTCTCTCTATTTGACCCTACAATTGCTAAGACCAGATTTGACAACAAGAAGAAAAAAGTTTATTCGTTGACTGTAGAGAATTTTAATGTTCAGCTCTTGGGACCAGAGTACAGCAGGTAAGGCACTTGCTTTGCATGTGACTGACCCAGGTTCAATTCCCAGCATCTCATATGATCCCCTGAGCATCTTAAAAAGTAACTACTGAACGCTGATGGATGTGGCCAAAAAAAGCAATAAATAATTTTTTATTCCAACTCTTTAGCTGTTTATTAAAAGCTTAAATCTAAGAGAAGTAATGAGCATTGATAATGAACTCCCATGTAATCTGGATGCAACATCAACAGTCATCAACTCATGGTTAATCTCCATTGATCCATATCCCCATCTTTCTCCCATATTATTTCAAAACAAATGTCAGTTACCAGGTTACTTCATTCACAAATATTTCAGCATAGATTTCTACATAACAATTTTTCTTCAAAATTTGACCAAAAATTATACAGATTAAAACTATTAATAACTATAATATCAACTATATATTCCACCTATATTCACAAATTATAATTATCTCTTTTTTAAGGGGTTAGTTTTGCAAAGTGCTGACACTGTTAACTTCCTTTGCTTAATCTGAGCAATTATATGAAAATCAGTATAGGCTTAATAGGTGTGGCTCTCTGAAGAAAGCTAGGTACAACTAGACTACATTGATGTAATTCTTGGTGAAGGCCTTACATAGTTATAGGCATAATTAAGCTTTTTAGTGAGGGAAAAAATAGAACATATTCCATTCTTAACCCAGATCCTCCCCCCAAAAAAAGTGTTCAAAACCATTGTGAAAAGTAGAATATTCAAACCAAAAGTAATGGATGCAAAAGGGTCCTGGTGCTCAGGCCATGTGGGAGGCCAAGGCCACACTGCTGTGGGGTATGTGTGGGGCACATGGAGGGGCCAGAGTCGCACTCACACTAACCTGTAATGGACGTCCACCTGTCCGTTCCAGCCAGACTCAGCAATAAAGCCCTGTGGCTCTGACTAATTAATTAATTAATTATAATAATGGATGCTAGAGAAAATATATTCACTAAAACCCTCTACCACAAAGAAATGTGATGAATCAAGGAAACAGAAAGTGCTAATCAAGTGCATAGACTCTTCCTAAATAATACACCCCCACAATCATCTTTTCTTTATTTTTTACTTATTTTATTACACCACCTTTAGATATACAATTACAAGATGCTCATGTTTGAGTTTTGGTTCCACAGTGTCCCAACACCCATTCTCTACCCGTGGCCATCTCCCATCACCAATGTCTCCACCTCCCTCCCCCTCCCCCAGCCTGCCTCCCTGGCAGGTTCTGTATCTCCTTTCTCTCTTTCTCTCTCTCCTCTCCCCTTCTCCCTTCCCTTTCTTACACATTGTGGATTGTAGTATATTCTAGGACATGATTGGTTCTACTAGTTTGATGTACCACAAGCGACTTGGGGAGAGCTGGATGGCAGTTCTCCCCATTGTGTCTGAGTCTCTGCATGATATGGCTGGCCACCCTGGGGCAGTTTGTGGGCAGGGTCACCAGGCCTCCAGGACAAGTCAGAGAGGGAAATGGGGAGCCCCAGCTCCATCTCATGAATGCCTGGTGACTTCCGCCTCCAAAAACAACCTACTTTGGCTTGAACTCGACTAATCTGTTAATCTGGTCTTGAGATCAGCGTCTCTCCTGGGCAGGCTCTGATGTGCTGTGGTGTCCAGACCGCGAAAATGGCAGCTATTGTGGTGAGGGAGTCTCATCCGGCTGCTTCTGAGGCCCCACAGAGGTGATGGGTCCACTCCCAAAACCCATCTTTCCTCCCGGGAGCCTCATGGTCAGCTGAGCTAGGGTAGAGCCAAATGGCAGCTCTCCTCATCTTTTCTTTAGGTCCTAACCAAAAACATCTACACTGCATCCTTCCAACATCAGAGCAGATTTTAAAAAATGATTTTCAACCAAAGGATTAGAATTTTAAATTCTAAGCACATAAATTTTGGATTTATTTGCATTAAGTTGACAATTTTTTTAAAAAATTATTGAAGTACCATGAGTTACAAAGCTACCAATAGTTGAGTGTCAGGAATACAATTTTCCAACACCAATCCCATCACAAGTGGCAACGTCCCATCACTAATGTCTACAGTTTCCCTTCCCACCGTATCCCCAGTCTGCATTCTTGACAGGCACATTATTAAGTTTGTCTGTTGTAGTTTTACTTTCATGCTTTCAGTTTTGTAGGTTCTGTGGTTCAGATATGTAGACAGCCACACCTCTAAATAATCAATGTATCCAAGTTCCCTACTCCCTACCCCTACTACCTTCCATCCATCTCTTCTTACTTTAATCTTCTCAGTTCCTTTATTCCCCCACCTTTCTCGGTTCCAAAATCCAGGGACCAGGGTAATCTAGGAAATCCAGGCCCTGTTATTCCATGTAACATAGATAAGTAAGATCATTTGGTATTTGTTTTTTTTTCTTCTGACTTACTTTGCCTGACATGATATTCTACACTTCCATCCAAGTTTCACCAAACTGCATGATTTCATCATTCCTTGAAGGTGCATATTATTCTAATGTACATATATACCACACCTCATGATCCACTCATCCGTCATTGGACACCTGGGTTGATTCCATATCCTAGTTTATGAATAGTGGTATGCATATGTTCTTACAGACAAAAGTTTTTGTGTCCTGGGGATAGATGCAAAGAAGTGGAATGGATGAATCATATGATAGTTGTATTACTTTTCTGAAAAATATCCATATTGTTTTCCACAGAAGTTAAGCCAAATAATCTCCCCACCAGCCAGCAGTGGTTGAAAGAAGTTATTTCACCACAAAGATTTTTCCAAGTTTTAGATATGTGCCATTTATTTCCTGTTTGAGGTGATAATAATGTCATCTTGATTTGATTTCCTTCCTAGTAAGTGATGTTGAGCATTTTTTATGTACATGCTAACCATTCACCTGTTTTCTTCAGAAAAGTCTCTGTTTCCTCTCTTGTTTTCTGGATAGGATTTTGAAATTTTTATTGTTGATCTATGAGAGTTCTTTACATAGCATGTATATTACAACTTTATCTGATGTGTTGAATGCAAATATTTTCTCCTACTCAGTTTTGTTTCTTTTAGTTTTAGCCCAAATTTCTTCAAAGATTGTAAGTTAAAAGCCCTGACTGAAAAAATTCTTTTTTTCAGCATTGGCTTTCCTCCTCTGTTAGCAAGGATACATAAACTATTTCTTATGATATTATTCACTAATCACAAAATCATGTTTACAATTACTAATATCCTGCATATAATTAAACTGTCACAGTCAGGAATGTGATTCCATGGTGAAGCACATGCCTGCCCTGTGTGAGGCCCTTGGCGTGAGACACAGCAATACAAACCCTGCAATAAGCAGTCACAGTCTTTTTCAGTGCCCAGAATGTTAGATTACGCACTGCTTGGAAAGTTCAAGGTAGATCTTGAATGCAAACCCATCCATGATCACAGATGGGCATAACCCATTCCCCCAAAAATGAATGAAAATAAAGTAAATGACACATCCATAGTAAACTGATAATGTAATAACCAAATACCATAACTGTGAGGCAGATAGAATAGAACATAAAACATGAAAAGTTTCTGTAATTTCAATATAACATATCAGGGATGTGGCTCATGCCAGGGCACTTGCCTTGCAATTATGTGATGCCATGGGTTCAGTTTCAGCAAGGAAAAACAGCATTGACTGAAGGTTCATGCTTTCCTAAAATACATAAAGACTTAGTTTTATAATATGTAAAGTGTCATTTCAAGTGTCATCTTTACATATAAATTGTATAAAGATACAAAGTGTATACATACACAAAGTATCATGTGTGGAGTAATTCAGTAAGAAAGTGCATGCCTTGCAAGTATGAGACTTGGGTTTGATCACCAGTACCAAAAAGTATGATACAATAAAATTTTTAAAGATAATTTTATAAATACCTTAAGATATTTTTCTAGAATTGAATGATTATGTTTTCCATCATAGAATCTGTCAAACTGTACTTCTTTTCTTCAAGAATAACAGAAATTTCTTATTTTACTAAGATCTTCACACAGCTGACCTTGCTGTAGTGCCATACTTTAATTTTAGATCTTAAAATCAAAGTTTTTAAAACTCTTCTTTGGTCATATTGCCATCTACTTCTTTGTAGATTACATATTTGAATGTTCCTATTCCTGTGGATGCAGTACTGCTTGGGTTTCCTAGGAGATGTGTTGGAACACTCTTGTAGATCGTTTAAACCACATCAAATCAACAAACAATTGCAACTTTTCAAATGATGCAGATAATTGATTCATTTCATCCCTTCTCTTGGCTATAGCAGTTCAAGTTCTTTTATTTTTCAGTGATCAAGAAAATAAACTCTTTATAATTGTTTAATTTATCCAGAGTATTTTTAAATGTGAACATGTGACAGCTGACTGAAATATAGTGAGTAGGAGAAGGCATCCTCACCATTTTATATATTATGTGGTTATTTTCCTCTGAAATATCTTTGAAGTCTCGGTACATAAATACCATGTAATCAAATGTCTTGGAGTTGCATGAAATAAAACCTAATTAAACCTATTAAAAATAAAATTAAATAGGGGCCAGAAAGACAGTTTAGGAGTTAAGGTGCTTTGTACAGAGCTGATGCTAGTTAGATCCCTGAAACTACACCGTTTCCTGAGAGCACATTCAGGAGTGCAGCGCAACTCTTGCCAAAATGAAATAAATAAAATTTGTGGGAGTGTATGTCTTGTTTAAATAAGAGAAACTGGACATCTTTTAGGTACATGAAGTTCTTGAAGAAATAAAGTTTAGCCGTATCCTGACTGCCCTTTTCTTAAGAGAGTGAATCACTGTCTATTAAAAAAAAAATAGTATGAGACTGTTACCCAAGGACAATAGAAATAAGGGCCAAGCGGACTGGTCCATGTTTGGAAGCTTGTCACAAGTGGGGGGGAAAGGAAAAAAAAGGCAAGGAGGATAGAGAAGGGACCACTACAGCCATTATAGTTGTAAATGATTACTCTGGACAAGAACTGAGTACTGAAAGTAGGTAACCGTAGGGGCCGGAGCGATAGCCCAGCGGGTAAGGCGTTTGACTTGCGGGGCCCGCCCGGTCCCGGACCCAATACCCTGGAGCCGCCGGAAAATCCTGAGTGCAGAACCAGGAGTGACCCCTGAGCGTCGCTGGGTGTGACCCAAAAAAGAAAAAAAAAAGAAAGTAAATAACCATATAGTACCTCTACTGTAAACCATAATGACCAAAAGGAAAGAGAAAGTGGAGAGAGAGACAGAGAGAGAATGTGTATGAGAGGAAAAAAAGAGAGAGAAGAAAGTGTCTGCCTAGAAACAGACTGAGTATAGTAGGCTTTTTGCTCATTTTCTTCTATAATCTATGTACAGGTCTGGATATTGGTCATTTACGTATTCACATCACCCATTAACTCCCAAAATTCCTACAAGATAGGGACCATCTTCAACTCATTTTTAATCTCAAGTGACAATATTGTTTGACAAATTATTAAGGAGTTGTGTTTGTACTGAGGCATCTTATACAAGCAAAATTTATTACAAAACAAAAATTTTAAATAAGCAACCTCCAGAGTTTAAGTAAGATAGAGAAGGTAGCAGTTTGCCAACAATAGTTGGAAATGGTAACACTAGAATAGAACTGAGTATTGAAAGTAGGTAAAGGTATATATATACATGATAAACCCCTCAGTGAATATACTGCAAACCACAATACACAAAAGGAAAGAGAGAGAAAGAGAAAGAGAGAGAGAAAGAGAGAGAGAGAGAGAGAGAGTATCTGCCATAGAGACAGGCAGGAGGTGAGGGGAGGTAACATGGGAACATTAGTGGTGGGAAATGTGCACTGGTGAAGGGATGGGTGCTGGAACACTGTATGACTGAGACCCAAAAATAAATAAATTAATTAATTGGTTGATTGATTAATTAATTAATAAAATAAGCAACAGCAACTTCCAATTGCATATTACCAGGTTTTAGAGACATGCTATATCATATTACCTTAAAGGCATTGAACTCAATGTACACAAATACACAAATCAGTATTTCTGACATGTTACATTAATAGAATGAAAGAAAACTATGACCATTCCAATCAAAGTGGGAAAAGAATGATAAATTTCAATATCTATTCATGACAAAAAGTAATTATATATAAATGCAAAAACATATATATGTGTATATATGAACTATAACATAGCAAAGTTCATATATGAGAAGCCCAGAGCTAACATAATACTCAATAATAAGAGGCTGAAAATTTTTCCTCTAAGATCAGGAACAAGGGTGCCTCTTCTCACCTCCTATTAAATATAGTTTTAGACGTTCTAGCCAGAGCTATTAATGAATGAAGAGAAATGAAAGAAATAAAAATTAAAAATTAAATAATGCAATTTAAAATATTTTTAAATAAAAATTCAAATAACAAAAAATTGAAATAAGAAAGTTAGGTAACACAGAGAAAGGAACAGTATACTGATAATTGTTGGAAATTATATGCCCTCGGAGAACAAAAACACACAGCAGAAACACCATCTACACTTCTATGTTCATAGCAGCACTGTTCACAATAGCCAGAATCTGGAAACCAGAGTGCCTGAGAACAGATGACAGGATAAAAAGACTTTGGTACATCTACACAATGGAATACTATGCAGCTGTTAGGAAAACGAAGTTATGAAATTTGTCTATAAAAGGATGGACATGGAGAGGATCATGCTGAGTGAAATTAGCAAGAGGGAAAAGGACAGCTATTTTATGACTGCATTTATTTGCTGAATATTAAAAAAATAGTATGATACCAATACTTATTTATTTTACAACTGGAAGTTTGTGTCTTTTGGTTACCTTCATCCAATCCCTCCATCCTTCCCACACTTACTTCAGTATCTACTAATTTAATTTCTTTTCTTTGACTTAAAATTTAAAAAATTCCACATATCCACAGAAGTGAGATCACACCATATTTATTTCACATTTAATTTACTACAACTCTTAAATTCCATTCATGTTAAATGATATACTTTCTTCTTTCTCACAATTGAATAGATTGAATGTACTGTCATATTTTCTTTATCCATTTATCTGCAGATGGACACTGAGATTTACATTTCTCAGTTACTGAAGATGTTAAAGTGAATATGATGATTCAGGTCTTTGATACAGTGGTAATTTTACTTTGGCTATGAACTCAGAAATAAAATTCCTGGATCACATATTAGCTTTATTTTTATATTTGAGTTAAAATCATACAGTAATGACTATCATTTTATAATACAACCTACAGTAAATAGGCCTTTCGTTTGTGCACATCCTTGCCTGCATTTATTATTTGTCACTTTGATTTCTATTCTAAGAGGAGTCAGAAAATTTCATTGTGGTGCTTATTTTTGTTTAATCAGTGATATTTTTGTGGTTCTATATAAGAAATGATCATGAACATATTTTATGTATTTATATTTGCACACTTTAGAACAATATTTAGTTGTGATATTTAGTTTTTATGTAATTTAAATTGGAGGGTTATAATTTTTTTGTTAGAGTTGTATGAGTTGTTGCTATATTTCAGATATTAGCTTCTAATCAGAAATATTAGTTGAGAATATTTTCTTTTTTTTTGTTATTTTTTTTTTTTTTTTATTTTCACAATTACAAAGATATACAATTAAAAAGTTCATATTTGGGTTTTGGTCATACAGTGTTCCAGCACCTATCCCGCCACCAGTGCCGATCTCCCACCACCAACGCTCCCCGGTTCCCTCCCCCTCCCCCAGCCCTCCTCCATGGCAGGTTCTTTATTTCTTTCCATTTCTCTCTCTTTCTCTTTTCCTTCCCCCAGACTATGGATTACAGAACATACATTAAAGGGTTGTCATGTGTATCTCTTTGCCGTACCCTCGACAATTGTTAGCACACTGTTCCATTTTCTGTCTTACCTAGCCTCTGACTCCCACACATTTGTGATAATTTCCACCTTTGACAAGACCTCCTGATATATGTTTCACTTGACCTTGGATATTGGTATCTTAATATGTACATATATATTTATGTTATGCAGATAAATGCAGTCATTCTGTGTCTGTCTCTCTCCTTCTGGCTAATTTCGCTCAACATAATCTTCTCCATGTCCATCCATTTATAGGCAAATTTTATAACTTCATTTTTCCTAACAGCTGCATAGTATTCCATTGTGCAGATGTACCAAAGCTTTTTATCCAGTTATCGATTTTCGGGCACTCTGGTTGCTTCCAGATTCTGGCTATTGTGAATAATGCTGCTATGAACATCAAAGTAGGGATGGTGTTTCCGCTGCATATTTTTGGTTTCCCAGAGTAGATTCCCAGGAGTGGTATGGCTGGGTCAAATGGGAGTTCAATTTCTAGTCTTTGGAGGAATGTCCATATTGTTTTCCAGAAAGGCTGTACCAGCCGGCATTCCCACCAACAATGGATGAGTGTCCCCTTTTCCCCACATCCACGCCAGCACTTGTTGTTCTTGCTCTTTTGAATATGTGCCAGTCTCTGTGGTGTAAAGTGGTATCTCATTGTTGTTTTGATTTGCATCTCTCTGATGATTAGTGATGATGAGCATTTTTTCATATGTTTTTTGGCCATTCGAATTTCTTCCTTGCTGAAGCTTCTGTTCATTTCTTCTCCCCATTTTTTGATGGGGTTGTTTGTTTGTTGAGAATATTTTCTAATATGTATGTTATCCTTTAATCTTGTTGATCATTTCTTTTCTAATTTGATGCGATTGTACTTATTTATTTTCATCTTGTTGCCTGAACTTTATATATCACAGATGTCACAGTTCTTGGCATTTACCCTGCCCTTATTTGTATCTTCCCCCTTTTCCCTTTTCCCCTTCCCCCTTCCCTCCTTCCCTCCTCCCCCTTCCCCCCCCATACCCTGCCCCATCCTTTCCCCCACAATGTACAATGTAATGACTGTAGTTAACATTGCTGTACTGCATATCTGAAGGTTGCCGAAAAGATCTTGAAGGTTCTCTTCACAAGAACACTTATTTTATTTTTTGGTTTCTACATGAGATTATATAAAGATTTTGAACTTAATGTGGTTTTATTTTTACAATATATATAAATTAAACCATTATGCTCTACACCTTGAAAGTATACGGCACTAAACATTAAATAAATCTCAGTAAGTTGAAAGAAAAAAACTACAAACAGTTGAGAGAGGTCAGCTTTTATACAATCATTAGGTAGGAAGGAGAATATGGTGAGGATGTTGGCAAGAGAGGCCCATGAGGGATGGGTGCTGGAACACTGTATAACCGAAACCCAAACATGAGCATTTTTGTAATTGTTAAAAATAAATAAATAAATTTTAAAATATTTTTTAAAAAGTGACCCATGAATGATCTTGCAAACTTCGCTGTGAAATTTTGAATTAATATATAAAACAATGAGAAACTGACAATTAAGGATAAATATATCAATTAATAATTCAAATAATTAAATAGTACTGATTAGAATTTCATTTTCTGGCAGTCTCAGACAGTTGGATTACAATAAGAAAACTATCACTTTAGATTACCTCAATGAAGACAGAAAATTGCTTGCCCTCCATTGCCTTCCAGTGACAAGTAGATGACTTCAGAGGCTTTTGCAAAACACAGGTGAAATATAAACACACAGAGAAGTCAGTTCTGATCCAAACTACATCCATATTCTTCTGCACAATCTAATGTAGCTCTTTCCTTTGGAGGTGGAGGAAGCGGAAAGGGGGAGGGACAGACATATTCAGTGTTGCTCAGGGATTATTCCTGGCTCTGTGCTCAGGAGTCACCTCCTTGAAGGTATTGGAAGATGAACCCTATAGGCACTCTGAAATATTTTTTCTTTTTTTCTGGTGCTCAAAGGCAAATACATATATACAATGAAAGCAAAACTGATCATTCTCAGTCTGGAAGCAAGACTATAAGTTTGTTCATTACATAAGATTTTCTCATACAAATGTCCATTCTAGTGGTAAAATGAAATCAGGTTATATCTTAAATTGTCTTTTCTTTAGTGAAATTGTCCTTATTATGACTCTTTTCTTAAGAGACTTTATCAAAAAAAGTCTTTTTGGCTTTTCTTGACACATGCCAAATTCTGCCTTTAAACAGGCTTGTGTTCACCAACTAAGTCACACATACTATCCTATCTATTGAGGAAATCCTTGCTTATAACGTTTTATCACTATTTTTATTACTTTGAGAAAATGTCCCTAGCCTGGTATAACACACAGCCTTATTTGGTATGTGTAATTCTTGAATTTCCCTTAGTGTAGTCTTAATGTCAGCCTTCTCATTTGTAAAAAAAAAGAAAAACATACTAATTCTAAATTATAATCCTTACTACCCCATCTGACTCTAATTCTGCTAAACATGCCCAAAAAGGAAATTGAAACCCCAAATGACACATGCCTTCATATGCAAGTAAAAGTAGAGTTCTTGTCTTAAGTTTATCTCAAGAAAAGTTCATCAATATGAACTTTTGAAAAATATTTTTTTCCAAAGGTTTTCCGTGAGTTCTGAAAAGCTTAACATACGTCAGAGGAGAAACCACAGCTACAACTACAACAATAAAAGCTTTCCTGAAAGACAGTCTCTCTATGTTTTCCTTTTCCATCAAAGTAACTGAGTAGAAATACTTAGTTCTTTCCCTTCTTGTCTTTATATTTACTTTTGAGATATTTTCTATCTTTAATAGATAATTCATGCACATTACACCAAGTCAAAAAGGGGTTTTAGTAAAAAGTAAACCCTACTTCTTCTTCTCTCCCATTTAACCAGGCTCCTAGTATTTTTCTCTTCCCTGAGGCAACCACTGTTCCTAATCAGAATTACTTTTACTATTATCTAATATCATCGGAAATATCTTTTTTAATTCATGCTAAAAAAGAATTTCTAGTTGCAACAACAGTGCCTTCATTTAAGCAGGTGATTATAGTAAACATGAAAAGCATGTGGGCCTATTTGTTTGCTCCGGTTTCTACTTAACTATTTCCTTTGGCATGAGTACTTTGAGGTGAATCTGAGGTCGGCGTCTAACTGAGTCAATGTATAATGACACAACTACACACTTAAACCATCTGGAAAGCAAAGCAAGTAGGAAGGAGAGCTGAGAATTAGGAATTTTCAAAATCATACTTTACACTAGTATGGTTCTCCAGAAAGAAAGGCATCTGACTGAAATACGTAACCTCCGTTCTTCATTTTTCATTTTTTCTGTAGTTTAGATAATATGGTTACAATAGCCTTAACACTTACGGTTTACTACACCATCACCACCTCAACTGCTGTCCTTATGTAACTTCTAGACTGCTACTGCTTCTCCCCTGTCCACCACACTCTCCCCCACACTGCTTAGCTTTTGCAATCCAAAAATCTGAGTTTTGCAATCCAAGACCAGTTCTTGTCGTCATTCAGTGCTGTCATTACCTTGGCTTTTTTTTTCTATATGCCACAGATGAGTGAGATCATCTGGTATTTGTCCCTTCTCCCTCTGATTTATTTCGTCTAACATGATGCCCTCCGGTTGCAGCATAAGATTTAAGATTTCATCTTTTCTTATAGCTAAGTATATCACATTGTGTATAAATACACAAATTATTTAACCATTTATCTTTCGTTGAACATTTGGGTTGTTTCCATATCCTGGCTCTTACATACGGGTATGCATACATCTTTCAGAATTAATTTTTTTTGTGTTTGGAGGGGTGGATACCAATAAGTGCAGAGTAAATGCCAAGAACTGTGTCATACGTGTAGGATAACTCCCTGTAGGGGAACGTTAAGAAAACCATTTAAAAAAAAGAGAGAGAAGGCCAGGATTCTGAGCCTGGTCAGGCAGCTATAAAAAAAATGGCCCCCGCGAAGAATCCCAGGAGCGTCTGTGTGAGTTGGAGAACTGTTAATAGAGAGAGACTGGGGGCGAGCTGGAGACTGTTGGGAGAGATGGGGCCTGCTTGCTGGAAAACTTGCTGGGAGAACAAAGAAACCAGCTGGAGAGAGAGGAGAGAGAGGGGGACCTGCTGGAGAACCTGCCGGGACAATCCCAGTGGACCTGTCTGTGGAGAAGTTGCCGGGACAATCCCAGTGAGCCTGCCTGTGGAGAACCTGCTAGAACAATCCCAGTGGGCCTGCCTGTGGAGAACCTGCTAGAACAATCCCAGTGGGACTGCCTGTAGAGAACCTGCTAGAACAATCCCAGCGGGCCTGCCTATGGAGAACCTACTAGAACAATCCCAGTGGGCCTGCCTGTGAGAAGCAGCTGGGACAATCCCAGTGGGCCTGCCAGTGGAGAAGCAGCTGGGGGAATCCCAGCGGGCCTGCCTGAGGAGAAGCTTCCGGGAGAGACAGAGGTTCCTGGAGTGAGGCGGAGTGAGGAGTGAGTGAAGACAGACTAAAAGAAGACTTTCAAGAGTCTGTGGTCTTGTTCCATTATACATCAATTTAGGGAATGGTCATCAGCTCCTGGACACAGACAGGGACTTTGCCAAACCCCAATACTGTCGGGGGACCCTGCTGAGCCCTGACAATATCGAAGCTCTATTTTCACTATTTGGAAAGAAATCTTCATTCCCCCACCCCCATTCTCTTCCTCTAAAGTCTCATATTTTAGAAGCTCTACCAGAGGACATTCCAACAAATTGAGTTTCTTTTATACCACATCCCCACAACATTGGTTATTTTCAGTCAGTTTAATATACACTGTTAATAATAAGACAGATAGTACAGCAGGTAGGGCACTCATTTTTAACCCATATTCAATCCCGTCATCTTATTTGTTCACCCAAGCCCTGCCTGGAGTGATTCCTGAGTGTAGAGGAGTAATAGCTAAGTATTGCAGGTGTGGCTCCAAACCATAAAAACCACAAGTGTTTGCATGTGTGTATGCCATTATCACTGTTGTAATATGTCTCACTGTTATTTTGATTTGCATTTCCCTAACATTGAGTGATTATAAACACTTTTTTTAATTTTTTAATTAATAATTATTATACCACTGTGAGATATACAATTACAACGTTGTTCATGTTTGGAGGTTTCGGTAACATAGTGTTCCAGCACCCGCCCCTCACCAGTGCCCATATCCCACCACTAATGCCCCCAATTCACTCCCCCCCTCCCATAGTCTGCCTAAATGGCAGGTTCTTTATCTCTTTCTCCCTCTCTCTCCCTTCCTTCTCCTACACATTGTGGGTTGCACTACATACACTTGGAAGCCATCATGTGCATTTTTTTTGCCTGTATTTAATGCTCAGTTCTATGTTGGTATCAGCCCTTTTGACATGTATGCACACATGTTCCCTTCTCTCTCTTACCTAACCTCTGACTCTCTCACGTTTGTGGTAATTTCCACTTTTGGTAAGACCACCTGATATATTTATGTCATGTAAATAAATGCAGTCATTCTATGTCTCTCTCTTTCCTTCTGACTAATTTCACTCAACATGATCCTTACCATGTCCATCCATTTATAGGCAAATTTCATAACTTCATTTTTTCTGACAGCTGCATAGTATTCCATTGTGTAGATGTACCGCAGTTTCTTTATCCAGTCATCAGTTCTCGGGCATGCTGGTTGTTTCCGGGTTCTGGCTATTGTGAATAGTGTTGCTATGAAAATAAAAGTGCGGATTGTGTTTCCGCTGTGTAAACACTTTTTATATGCTTCTAAAGCCATCTCTATGTCCTCTTTGAGAAAATGTCTGTCCATCTCTTCTGTATTTTGATGGAATTGTTTGTTGATGATGTTGTTGAGACTTATGAGTTCTTTCTATCTTAGATATTAGACCTTTACCTTATGCGTGGTATGAAAGAAATATATAACTGTTAACGAGGACCACAGACTCAAAAAGTTTATCTCCTGAAAGAACTTGGGATATCAAAGTTTAAGTCTATAGAAATCACTTGGAATCTTCCCTTGAGGAAACCGGTCTTGAGAAACTTAAGCATGGCTTTAAGGGGGTGCAAGAATTCTGTGGACCACAGTTAAATATTAAAATAGCACAAATAGGGACAGCTTGATCTTAATGAGGGCCAATTAAAATCACAGTTCATTAAGGGCCAGTTAAGAGTAGGAAAGGTGCAGGAATTCCAGCATAAAAGGAAATAAAACTGAGTAGTATAATTTATAGGGTCTATTGCATCCCTTAGCACCTACTCACTGATTCTGTGAATGACATCCCCTCAGGGAAAATATTTTTATACCTAAGAAGAAACATAAAACTATACTTTAAAGATGAAGCCAATGATGATAAAATATAATGCAATGAAACAAGACTTCAAAAGCTTGCATTGTTAATATTTTGGCATTGCTTTCCTGATGGGCTGAAACACATTATGAATAAAGCAAGTCTAGATGATGCAAGAGGATACAACTGATCAAATACAAATTTCAAGTCATGTTTGTTTCAATTACATCCAAAGTGCCAGATTTAGAGGTTACTTTTCAGTCTTTATTAGGGCAATCTAAACACATTAGACTTTCTATTGCAGTGGCTTATAACAAAGCCACTTTTAATGGATATTAGTATTGGATATTAAAGAGGAGATAATAAGGAAACATGAGATTCAATGATGAGATCCAAAGAATGGTTGCACAATTTAAGTTTTATGGACTCCAAGTGTTGAACTGAGTAACATTTGATATGCTCCAAACACTCCCTAACAACCTCACCAGTGCATTGTCAATTATCAACATCAAGTAGGCTGTTCTCTAAGGAGCTAACATAATCTTCCCATTCTCTTTTCCTTGATTGTGTTTATCTCAGGGTTATGCTCATGCACAAGAAATCAAGTGGAAAGTATCTTCCTAGCTCCTGCTCCCTGGAGAATGTTGACTTGGAGCAGAACAAGCCTGCAGTGAAACCCCGAGAGAAAACTGACACATTAAATGTAGTTTTAAGATGCAATGTCCTATCTTGCTGAGACCCTAAAAAAAAGTGAGCTAACTCAAAGATTATTAATTGATTTGACAATTTTGTTCAATCTCTTGGAAAATGGAGTTCTAGAATATTCTTTAGAAACTTGCAAGTAGGGACCAGAAAAAGAGAGTTCAGCAAGTAAGGCACTAGGCTTGCCTTGCATGCAACTGACTTCGGATTCAATTCCTAGCACCCTGCATGGTCCACTGAGCACCATTAGGAGTGACTTTTGAGTAGAAAGTCAGGAGTAAGCCCTGAGTATAGTCAGGTGTGGTACAAATCCCTCTAAAGAAAAGAAATTTTCAAGTGTATATTTTGTTAAATGTTTTCTATAGATCAATCAACTTGATCTCTATCTAGATTAGCTTCAGATGTGCACAATTTTTAGTTTTATAAAAATTAATATGCTATCTATAAAAATGTCACAGATCAGTGATTTTTAAATGCTATAATAAAATCTGGTCAGAAATATATTGTACATAATTATCCAGATCACACGGATATCTATAGATAGTCATATATATCTGGAATACAATTTTAAAAAAATATTTTATTATACCACCGTTAGATATATAATTACAAGATGTTCATGTTTGAATTTTGGTTCTACAGTGTTCCAAAACCCATGCCTCCACCTCTGCCCATATCCCATCACCAATGTCCCCACCTCCCTCCCCCTTCCCCCAGCCTGCCTCCATGGCAGGTTATCTCCCTTTCTCTCTCTCTCTCTCTCTCTCTCTCTCTCTCTCTCTCTCTCTCTCTCTCTCTCTCTCTCTCTCTCTCCCCCTCCTTCCTTACACATCGTAGGTTGTAATATGTTCTAGAACAAAGGTCTGGACCACGAAAATGGTGAGCGAAGTCTCATTCGGCTGTTTCCGAAGCCCTAGAGAAGTTATGGGCCCACTCCCAAAACCCATCTTGCCTCTTGGGAGCCTCATGGTCAGCTGCACTAGGGGAGAACCGAATGGCATGTCTCCCCTGTGCGTCTGAGTCTCTCATCTTTCTTTCTACCTCTATTTCTGTCTCTGCATTTCTCTATCTCTTCTCCTATATCTTGTGACTTACCTTACAGTTTATGATGCAATTATCTATGTGTATATTCAGTAGTGAGTTCTAGTGTGACATTATAGCTCCCCATCAACCTCCCCAGTTTGTTACACTACAATTATCATTATGGTGTACAGATGTGAAAGATCCTGGGAAGGACCTGGTCCTAGCCTACTTTGTTATCTAAGCGTCTTGCACGGCTGTGCACTGTCACAGTTGTGCATCTGATCTGCTTCATGTCTGGTTCATCTTGTTGCAGAGGCTGCGAGCCCACAGCCACATCCACCGGCATGGAGAGGGAGGAGCCCAAATCCCTGCTCCAATTCTGGCCAGCGTGGCTTCCCCCCCCCAACACACACACATATGACTGCTTTACCCTAGGAACTACGTTGGTCTCGGTCAGGGACTAGTCAAATCCTAAGAGACTCCATAGGCTGCTCCACAGGGGCTGGGCAGCGTACTAGTGTGTCTGGTCTATCCCTTGTCTAGTTCATCTCTATTGTTACTGTTTTTGGCATATTGGATACACAACGGGTAGCTTGCCAGGATCTGTCATGGCTCTGGGTTCATACCAGCGGGCCCAGTCTTTGCCTATGTCAGACCATCCACCATCCAGGGCCCACAGGGCAGAGCCCTGGGGGGTGTAGACAAACCTGTCCCTGTCTGCCACCTGCCAACACAGCCAGGCACCACAGCCACACCTGCAACACCTCGAGGGGCAGGCTGAAATACAATTTAACAATAGAACCTTAACAATATAAAATCACTTGTCACTTATCTTCCCATTGATCATCAATTTGCTCTAGCAAGCACCAGTAACATCTCCATACGTACTGTCACATGCTAGTGTAGCCAAAGGGCATCTAAGATGCCCTTTGGCTTTATGTTCCTCCAGGAACATAAAGATCCTCAAATCATTCCATCAAGTCATGGGAATGAGGTCTATAATTGAGGTCTATAACAATAACAAAGAGGTCTATAATAATAACAATATAAAATACATTCTAAAATTTCCCTTTATATATACAGTTCATTCTCATATTCATATAAATTACAATCTATAAAATCACCAGGACCATAAATGAGCAAAAACTAAATTTTCAGGAAAATACAAAGTTAAGTTCCTTGGAGCCTCTGGCCATTCTATTTTAAATAACTGGCCAGTACATTTCTTTATCATATGTATGTTTATACTTAAACATATTTTAACCTTGTTTTATATATTTTATGTTTCATTAACATTAAACTAAGGGCAGATACAACCATGAATCACACCTATATAAAACAACATCTAACACAAGTATTTTTCACAACAAATCATCTCAGAGCATGTAAGCACTCAGGAACATTAGACAGCACTTCAGTACTAGACTTCTAGGTCATTTGATACATTGAAATCCCTAGCAGAAGTCAAAATCAAATTCACAGAACTTAATAGACTGGGAAAAGAGTACTTGTTTACAGAATACAAATTATGGAGTATAAAAGAAGACAGATTGTGTGCCCCTATGATGTAGTGAGCCCCATGGGTGGCTCTAACGGTGAAGAGTGAGCCCCGACTGATTTCCAAAGGGGAATTTTATCTTCTTGGGCTGGAATGCTCTGGAATCTTTTGCTGGGTCATGAAAGGTTGATGGGGGGGGGATGGGGGGCAGGACTAAGGGCTGTGCAGAAGAAGGTGGATCTAGCTTCCTCAGGGTTTATTGCTGGTTAATGGGTCTTATCAAGTCTTCATTCCTGGTTCCAAAAGGTGACTCTGGACATCCTTAGGGCAAGAATTCATTGCCATGTGTGACCCCCCCACCCCCCATTTGCCTGTTTACATCACGTATGTGTAATTTTTACCCAAAGCATTTGCCTTGTGTGATGTGCGAGCCATTGCCTTATCCAATTGGGAGCTGTGCATATTGACCACCTCAAAGGTTTCAATAGTAAATTTTTTGATGCTTTTTGCCTATCTACAAATGACTGTAAAAGCAGCCTTAGTGTTGGTTTCTACTGTTCCTTAAAATTTATTTCTAACAAGAAATAAATTTTAAGGAACAATAGAAATTAAAAACAATTCAGTATCATGTTGAGTGAAATGAGTCAGAAGGAGAGGGATAGACATAAAATGATTGCACTCATTTGTGGAGTGTGAAAAACAATATGAAACCAATACCCAAGGACAGTAGAAGTTAGGATCAGGAGGATTGGTCCACAATTAGAAGCCTGCTTCAAGTGCTCGGGGGAAAGACAGTTGGGATAAGGAAGAGACCACTATGATAAACACAGTTGTAAGTGACCACTCTGCATAAGAATTGCATGCTGAAAGTAGGTAAAGAACAAACCTGATAACCTCTCAGTATGTGTAATACAAACCATAATTCCCAAAAGAAGAGAGAGAGAAAGGGAGAAAAGAAGGAAAGTGTCTGCCAGAGAGTCTGGTGGGGAGAGTGTAGGGCAGCAGGAGGGAAAAAAGGGGGACATTACTGGTGGGAAACGTACAATGGTGGAGGGAAGAGTGCTGGAACATTGTTTGACTGAAACACAATCGTGAACAGCCTTGTAACTCTATCTCTTGGTGATTCAATAAAAACAAATAAAAACAGCAAATAATTAAGACCAACTCAAAATATATGCATATATCCATGTGGGTATGAATTATACAAACGTGAGTTAATTATGGAATTTTACTGATAGCCCATATGTCAAGATAAGCAGACTGAATGTCAAGACTATGACTTTAGTATTTTATTTTCCTAACTGAATAAATTAATATATGTGTATATATAAATATATTAAAGATCTCATTAGAAAAGATATTCACATCAGAATAACACAGGAATCCCACATACACTGTAACAACCCAAAAAACACATGCTGATATTCTTATTATTTTCTATAAATTAGGAAACTGGAGTTCTAATACGGCTAAGAAATTCATCCAAGGCTTTAGAGCTCTTATGTGTACATATGATGTATATATGATTATGCAACTATGATTTCATAATTTCATGAAATAATGAAATCAGTAGCACATTCTCAACCTCACTTGTGATCCCAATGATAAGGAGATAATTCGGTATACTAGTTCACATTAAGAGTTTTCCCCAAAGTTTGTGCAAGGGTAACACAACAACTCTAGAAGATGAGGTGGTGGGAGCTACATTGACAACAGAACACTTGTTGGGTAAGGGAGGATGCAAGCAGAGCTATGACTACAGCAACATTCAGCTCTTCAGAAGAATTCACTTGTCTTCTCAACAGCAGTGTTTGTGGTAATTTCTTAAAAAGTAAGAAACAAGGGCTGAGCAGCTGACTCAATGGGGAGAGCTCATGCTTTGCATGCAGGAACTCTGGGTTCAGTTTCCGAGCACTGTCAGAATAGGCTCTGTTGTGGGCTTCCACTTGCGTTATCTCCCTGGCCCCCAAAAATCTTGTTGACCTATGTTGTTGAAGAGAGGGCTATTTTATTACTTTCTTGAGCCTATGTTTTTACCCCCCAAAATTTTTTAAATATTATAAAATATTTAAATTTGATTTAAATAAAACAAGGATGCTGTCTTGTCTGCCAAGAGATCAAAAAATCAGATGGATTGGACATGTAATGCAATTTGGAGATAACCGCTGGACTAGAGCCATTACCAACTGGATCCCATGGACGTCAAAAGATCACGTGGCCGCCCACCTACAAGATGATCAGACTTCTTTGTCAAGACCCTGAATAAAAGGTTTGAGGCTCTTCGTATTCCTGAAGCAAGCAGATGCCATTGTGCTACACTGGCACGTAATAGGGCCAAGTAGAAATGTTACTGGTGCCCGCTTGAGGAAATCGATGAACAATGGAATGTCTAGTAATCTAGTGATTAAAATACTGTGAATTTTTCTCTCTCATTTGCTTTCTCCCTCTCTCCTTACATTTTTTTAAGTAAAACTACTTTACTTCATAGTTAATTAATTAGATAACTTGTAAAGACCTATTCCTCTAGATAGAGTTGCACAGCCTCTTCATGACATATAATTCAGGAAGAGATATTAGTTACTGCTGTGAATTCAATAGAATATGCAGCATACATTACGCTGTGAATTTTTTGATGGGGAAGCCTTCCTCCTAATTTATATAATTTTAAATACCTTCAAAATATTCAAACTAATGCTGGAATCAAATTATACTGGGATAAAAGCTATACCCATTGGACTAGTTCAAATCCTGAGTCCTTCAGGTTCAGCTTGTAAAATAAATGTAAAAAGTGCTATGTTTTAGAAATCAGATCACATTATCCATTTTACAAGATGGGGGTTCTTTTGAGCAAGTAATGATGTTAGGGTTTGAGGAAGGAATATGCAATATAAAATTGGGTTCAAAAAGGCAAGGAAATACTCAAAAAACAAGACCAACAATGACTGGAGTATCAAGGGAACATAAAAGCTAAGAGAAAATACATCCAGTGGCCAAAACTGGGAAAAGTTCAATAGCATGAAAATGAAGGAGAATTGTTGCATTAAAATCTAATGTATAAAATAAATATTTTGAGTCCATAAAAATAAAAAATAAATAACTGTGAGAGAACAGACAAATCTCTCATGCAGAAGCATTCCATGCAATACAGATTGTTTATCACCAAGTAGATGGAGTACTGTATCACTGTATCACTGTCTTCCCATTCATCATCGATTTGCTCCAGCAGGCACCAGTAACATCTCCAGATGTTCTGTCTCATGCTAGTAGAGCCCAAGGGCATCTGCTTGCTCCAGGAACATAAGGAGCCTCAAACCATTCCATCAGGTCATGGGAATGAGGTCTATAATTGTTACTGGTATTTGGCATATCAAATACGACATGGGTAGCTTGCCAGGCTCTACCATGAGGGTGGCATACTCTTGTAGTCACCTCTGATCTCCAGCATATAATATAATTGCTGTATTATTATTTTATTTTTTTCACTGTCACTGTCTTCCCCCGGGCACCAGTAACATCTCCATTCCTTCTGTCACAAGCAAGTGTAGCTCAAGGGCATCTGCTTGCTCCAGGGACAGGAAGAGCCTCAAACCATTCATCAGGTCATGGAACTGAGGTGCATAATTGTTACTAGTTTTGGCATAACAAATAAAACACGGGTAGCTTGCCAGGCTCTGCCGTGTAGGCAGTATACTCTCAGTAGAAAGCTCTCATCTCGAGCATTTATTGATAAGTAAGAAATAGTGTGAGTGAGAATTTGTGTATGATCACTTGATCACTTGATATCCCGTTATTTGTCGATTTGCTTGAGCGGGTGCCAGTAACGTTTCCATTTGACCCTATCACATGCCAGTGTAACCCAATGGCATCTGCTTGCTCTTAATTATAATATTTTCTTATATTGTAATATAAGAAAATTATATGAAAAAAATAATATAAATTTTCATTTATATTGTCTTTGCTAGGCCTTTCAATATATGTTGGGTGTGGTTATGTTCAAGTATTCACATAAACTGACATATGAAAGAAGACTTTAGTTTTTTCTTCATAATTTAACATTTCCAAGTTAATGTATAATAAAATACCTTTATAAACACCTTTGGCAAAATACAGTTTAAAATTACCACAATTTTCCTACTTTTGAGAGTTAAATATACATACTCATATGTTTCTCTGAGTCTGCCACGAGCGACCCCTGAGTGCACAAGTAAGCCTTGAGCATTACTGGGTGTGTACTAAAAATTTTTAAAAAAATATTTTACTGTATTCTTCTCAATCCCTCACACAACTAAAAGTAGAAACACTGTATGATCCTGGGCATTCCCATTAAGATACAGTACATCAGTCTCTCAAAATTTACAATTATAGGATAACCAAAACAAGGACTTAAACTTACCCTCTGACAATGAAGGCCAAGAAGCAAGACATAGCTAGACATTAGGAATAATCCTAAAAGTGCAATAATGTAATAAAAATATAAACATTCTTGGAAGTAAACTATTCATTCTTTTAAACCCAAATCAAATCAGGTTAACCTTAAACTGTTTTCCTTCCAACTGAGCTACAATTTATTTCTAAGAATAAGTTTAATCCACCATGAACATATTAACCAAAAATATTTTAGAATGTGTTATGCGCCAATGTCCTTTTAAAATATTAATTTACCAAATTCCTTAAGTTATCTACATGAGAAATATTTCAAGTGGTAATGCCAAATGCAAAGGAAGGATGAGATAAGATGCCTTAGAAGGCAACCTTTTTTTCCCCTGGATCCTTGGTTATTTCCCTAAGAAGATGGTGTGGAAACAGAGAAGGAAGGAGAGGGGATATATAACATTTAAGTAAAGAAAATAAAAGGTGGGACAATATAACTACTTCTGACAAGATGCATCTATTTTTTGTATTCTTCTTGTAGAATTTTCCAGTTGGTTGTTTTAAGAAATTATGTTTAACAACCCCATCAAAAAATGGGGAGAAGAAATGAACAGAAACTTCAGCAAGGAAGAAATTCGAATGGCCAAAAACATATGAAAAAATGCTCATCATCACTAATCATCAGAGAGATGCAAATCAAAACAACAATGAGATACCACTTTACACCACAGAGACTGGCACATATTCAAAAGAGCAAGAACAACAAGTGCTGGCGTGGATGTGGGGAAAAGGGGACACTCATCCATTGTTGGTGGGAATGCCGGCTGGTACAGCCTTTCTGGAAAACAATATGGACTTTCCTCCAAAGACTAGAAATTGAACTCCCATTTGACCCAGCCATACCTCTCCTGGGAATCTACTCTGGGAAACCAAAAATACGCAGCGGAAACACCATCCCTACTTTTATGTTCATAGCAGCATTATTCACAATAGCCAGAATCTGGAAGCAACCAGAGTGCCCGAAAATCGATGACTGGATAAAGAAGCTTTGGTACATCTACACAATGGAATACTATGCAGCTGTTAGGAAAAATGAAGTTATAAAATTTGCCTATAAATGGATGGACATGGAGAAGATTATGTTGAGCGGGAAATTAGCCAGAAGGAGAGAGACAGATACAGAATGACTGTATTTATTTGCATGGCATAAATATATATGTACATATTATGATACCAATATCCAAAGTCAAGTGAAGCATATATCGGGAGGTCTTGTCAAAGGTGGAAATTATCACAAACGTGTGGGAGTCAGAGTTTAGGTAAGACAGAAAATGGAACAGGGTGCTAATAATAGTCGAGGGTACTAATGCCAACCTAGAACTGAGCATTAAATAGAGGCAAAAGGATTCACATGACAACCTTTTAATGTATGTTCTGTAATCCATAGTCTGGAAGGGAAGGAAAAGAGAAAGAGAGAGAGAAAGGCAAAGAAATAAAGAACCTGCCATGGAGCAGGGCTGGGGAAGGGGGGAGGGAACCGGGGATGTTGTTGGTGGGAGATAGGCACTGGTGGAGGGACGGGTACTGAAACACTGTATGACCAAAACCCAAACATGAACTTTTTAATTGTATATCTTTTTATTTGTATGGAGATGGGCACCGATGGAGGGACGGGTGCTGAAACACTGTATGACCAAAACCCAAACATGAACTTTTTAATTGTATATCTTTTTATTTGTATGGAGATGGGCACTGGTGGAGGGACGGGTGCTGAAACACTGTATGACCAAAACCCAAACATGAACTTTTTAATTGTATATCTTTTTATTTGTATTTCTCACGGTGGTATAATAAAATACTTTTAAAAAAAAAGAAAGAAATTATGTTTAAGTTGTAAGATTTTTTTCAGAAGTAATTTTATGGATAAAAAAACTAAGCCAATAAAGTAGGGGAGAAGATAAGTTTTAGTCCATTTATTTTATCCATTTTTACATACGGAAAATTTCACCTGAATATTGGTTTTATGAATGAATGAATGAATGAATGAATGAATGAATGAACGAACAGTTTGAGGCTCTTTGTATTCCTAAAGCAACCAGATGCCATTGGGCTACACTGGCACGTGATAGGATCAAATGGAAATATTACTGGCACCCACTCGAGCAAATCGACGAATAACAGGATGTCTAGTGATCAAATGATCAAGTGATTGGTTTTATTTAATAATGAATCCACCTCCCACACCTCACTACCAAAGAAAAACCTAGCAATTGATTTCATTTTATGATTTACTCTAAAACTAAAGTTTCAATTAATCTTTAAATTAACAAACAACTTACTATTTCTTTTTTTTTCTTTAACACAGGAAACTTTTCAAGTTCTGGTTCAAAACTGCAGTATGTTACTGTGTTCAAGTATTCAAGTATTGTATTCAAGTATTGTACTTGAAGAGTTATTGTATTCAAGTATTGTATTCAAGTATTGTATTCAAGTATTGTACTTGAAGAGAGATTACAGTTTGGCTTCTGCTAAATCTGGCAATAAAGATTAGTTCCATCAGGATTTGGGAAGGGACAAGAAAAAGAACAGAGGAAAAAAATTCTGGGGAAAATTTCCAAGAAGACAGCATGAACTGCAGACCTGTTTTGTGACAAGTTTCCTCTAGGGAAAGAGATTGCAAAGAGCATGGCTGGCATTACCTAGGGTAATTTTTTAGGTCACTCACAGAGGTGAAGTAAGGATAAGAGAATAGTTATAAAGCAGCTTAAGTATTGACTTGGTTCTCCCAATTTCATCTTTGTGCAAACTAAGGCATATAGTTGGGGCAGTAATGTCAAAAAGAGAACATAGTGGTGACTGGTATATTACAACACCTTTGCTGATTACGTCTCACAGCTGAGTGTCCTTGTCTCTTATTGGGGTATGGATAATCCAGAGTCTCACTTCTGGAATAATATCAGTTAATAATTCCAAACAAAATTGTTTGCAAACAGTTTTACTTTCAGATTATCAACTGATTAAGACAAAAAAAATATTTTGAACTTTTTAATTCATTAGCAAAAGGCCATACCCTCTTATCAATTTAAACACCACTAATTTGGAAGTTGTGATATCAAACGTGGATATCTTTTGCAGTATTTGTGAGGAGATTAAAGAAAAAAAGCAACTTATGTTATTTGAATCTCTCTGATATAAACATGGGTTAAATGGGAACACTTGTCCTACTTAACAGAACAAACTGTTTTTAAGTCCTATGTAACAGCATCCATTTGTATATAAACTGTTAACGTGTTGTTTCAAATGCCATCTTATTTATTCACCAAACACAGCAAACCTTCTCTCATTATGAACAAAACTCTGTTTGCAGGTAATTCAAAGTAGCACATGTCTTTGAAAATAAATATGCCTCTTTTTAAAAAAATCTCAACAATTCAGACCTATGCGCTCCCACAAGTAATTCCATTTTTCAACAATAAAATCTTTTTATGTAAATGATAGTACATGCTGTAATTAAAGGAAGTCAGATCTAGGACTCTGGTATTTTTCCAAAAAGATTTTTGGATAGTAAACAAAATTTGTGGGGAGCTGAAAGGAACTAAGTAATATGGGTTGAGATTGAAATCCCAGAGAGGTAGTTGAGTTGCATACGACTGTTTCCTGAACCCAGTTCAGAACTGTCTTCCAAAGGTTAACGGTTACCATGACTTCACCAACTTTTACTTTCAAATGATTTCCATCTTCTAATATTTTTTAATCTCTCCTTTGGAATGTCTTTGTCATCTGCAGTCTTACCTTGTGGTAACGATCCCTCTCACAAGGGATGTCCAACTTAAATGGTTACATAAGATTCAACCCCACTCACTTTCTAAATAAATTCTCTTAAATCCAGAAACTCTAAGCATTTGCTACAGAACAAGATGTTCCCAAAGCCAACTGTTTATGTTACTGAGAAACTAGCTCTGAAGTATGACAGTCTCACAATTTTTATCTGAAAAATTGAAGCCACTCACAATTTAGCCTATTGTTAGTACTATTCTGAGCTAACCCAGACTCTTTAAAACTCTTTATTATTTATTTCCATATATTAAGTACATTATAGATAGCTATATGACTAAATATAACTTAAAGAAAAAATTTTAAAAACCCTTATTCAACTACAGAAAATTTAAAAATTTGATTCATTAAAATGGAGCATCAGCAAATATATATATATATATATATATATATATACATATATATATGTCAAAATATCATCTAAAATATTCCTGTGTCATATAGATGTATTACGGAAATATAAACTAGTATTTTCTTCTACCTTTTGGCATCCCTATGTCTCCATGCAGGCTTAGAAGTTGAAGTTCTTTCTGTCTTATGATTATAGTACCTTTCTCTTATCCAAATCACTTTTCTCCCTTAAACTATTGTCACTACAGCTGGAAGACATGTTATGAAATTTTATATAAATATGTATATATATAAATGTCTTTATTAGATTGTACTTATCTTTGATACATAGAAACTTAGTACATTTATTCAAATCAGTGTTAAATATTTTAAATATGTGTGGTTAATAATGAACCCTAAAATATTTCAATTTTAATATCCTTGGCTCCATCCAAAATTAATGTAAGAAGACCTCAAATTTAGCACTCATAAGAAGTCATTTTAACAAATTTAATACTTTTTTAGGTACCATACAAAAGAGTATAACTCAAATTGTGATTATTTTAATACCCACACTGAAACATATATTTGCATTTTGTGGACATAAAAACTGACTTTCAATGATGTTAGAGCATTTCATTACACTGTATATCCAAAGGTCTAGAGGGCAAGTTCAGTATTCTTTTAATATTTCTGTCTATACACCTTACTCAAATCCATTCCTTCATACAAGTCAATTTCCTCACGCATGTACACTTTAGCAGGAAAAATCAAGTACAGAACTTAGAACAATTTTTCTTAGCCCACCTTATTCTATTCTCAGCCTTGGCGTGATAGTCCATTCAAATTTTTTCTCAATATACTACCTTTCAAAAAATATTTCACATTTAAAATTAACTCCTAAAAACTAAAGAAATATACTTTATCCTACCTCTTAATTTTGGCATAACTCATTTTAACCTGTACGATATCAGCTGAGACCAGTCATCATTAGAGTCGCAATGGGCACAGTCAAACTTTATATACCAGCATCCTATAGTGAGAAATTAGAGAGAAAGAGAAAGGAATGATGATATTGCCAGTCTTGGGAATCACTGAGCTCAAGTCTCTGAATGCTATACTCTGTGTTAGCTACATTTTTTATGTGTGTCTTTGTAGACATAATCGTTTCAAAGATCTACAGACATTTTTGAAATACTGCTGGAAGACAGAAATTTTCTGTTCATCTCTAAAATCTAAGTCACATTATAAACATATAGTGAAATGTATACTTGAAATATCTGACACATGGTTAATGGACAGTGGATTCATCCTTTGCAAATACATTCAGTTTCTCTGCACGTGGACTCTAATCTATAAATTCACATTATAATTTATTTTTTTCAATAAATATTGATTAATCACATGATCTGCCTTGGGCACTGAACTTTGATTAGCAATTTAATAGATGGTAACAAAAGCTGATTGCCCTCTTAAAGCCTTCATGGGTTAGGGTGTGAAGAAGCTAAAAAAATAGACATTTAACACTGCTGTAGTAAAATAATTGAAATAAAAAATAAATTATGGGAACTGTGAAAAGAAGGAAAGTAATAGCAAAGTAAGGCCAACATGAAAAATAATAATATAAATATCTGGAGAAAGAAAATCTATATAATTACAAGGAAAATAATAAGTTAATCAAGATTTTCATAGCTCCTTACACCAAATAAATGAAAAAGAAACCCCAAAAAATTAAATGTCTTTATTAACAGGAGCAAAGATGATCTAAGTCAAAATCTCGAAGATGTATAGATATAATTTCTATCTCTGCTTAAATGATAAATGTGCAATTTCACTAGAATTTTATTGGGGTTAAAATTCTATCCTCTCTAGTATTTAAAATGATATAACATTAGATTTATTTTTTAATGTAAAGTACACACTTCTTTTTTTTTAACTGTTTATTTTATTTTATTTATTTTTTAAGTATTTTATTATACCACCGTGAGATATACAAATAAAAAGATATACAATTAAAAAGTTCATGTTTGGGTTTTGGTCATACAGTGTTTCAGCACCGCCCTCCACCAGTGCCCATCTCCCACCAACAACATCCCGGTTCCCTCCCCCTTCCCCAGCCCTGCTCCATGGCAGGCTCTCTATTCTTTCCCTTCTCTCTCTTTCCTTTTCCTTCCCTTCCAGACTATGGATTCAGAACATACATTAAAAGGTTGTCATTGTATCCTTTTGCCTCTATTTAATGCTCAGTTCTAGGTTGGCATTAGTACCCTCGACTATTATTAGCACCCTGTTCCATTTTCTGTCTTACCTAAACTCGACTCCCACACGTTTGTGATAATCTCCACCTTTGACAAGACCTCCTGATATATGTTTCACTTGACCTTGGATATTGGTATCATAATATGTACATATATATTATGCCAAAATAAATGCAGTCATTTGTATCTGTCTCTCTCTTCTGGCTAATTTGCTCAACATAATCTTCTCCATGTCTATCCATTTATGGCAAATTTTATAACTTCATTTTTCCTAACAGCTGCATAGTATTCCATTGTGTAGATGTACCAAGCTTCTTTATCCAGTCATCGATTTTCGGGCACTCTGGTTGCTTCCAGATTCTGGCTTTGTGAATAATGTGCTATGAACATAAAAGTAGGGATGGTGTTTCCGCTGCGTTTTTTGGTTTCCCAGGTAGATTCCCAGGAGTGGTATGGCTGGGTCAAATGGGAGTTCAATTTCTAGTCTTTGGAGGAAAGTCCATATTGTTTTTCCAGAAAGGCTGTACCAGCCGGCATTCCCACCAACAATGGATGAGTGTCCCCTTTTCCCCACACCACGCCAGCACTTGTAGGTACACACTTCTAACCATGCATCCATTTACCAAAGAAGCCCAAGAGCCTTAACCTATCTTTGTTCCTGCAATTTATCTTCTCAAGCAATTTCAAGATGGTCAAACTTCTTCAACAAGACCCTAAACAAACGGTTTGAGGCTCTTTGTTTTTCTGAAGCAACCAGATGCTACTGGGCTACACTGGCACGTGATAGGGTCAAATGGAGATGTTACTGGCGCCCGCTCAAGCAAATAGATGAATAATGGGATGTCAAGTGATCAAGTGATCAAGCAATTTCAAAACCATCTGCAAATGTGAAAAACTGTTGGAAACAAGATCATCTTATGGATTAAAGGACAATTATAGAAAATCGATCCTTCATACTTGCTATGTTAATACATAAATTGTACACAGCTACTTTGATGTCAACAACTGTGTCACGTTAGGAAAAAATCCACTTTTACTCTCCTCAATCAACCCCCCAAATATCAGTTCTCCTTCAAACATGACAACCACAATTCTAGATCAATGATGTTATCCTGGTCCACCATAAATCTAATGCATCAACAACTAACTATAAAAGTAGAAATTCTGCATTAAGAATGAGAAGAGACTAGCCTTATTCCAGTATCTTAGTGTTGTTTTGAACACTAAAGCTTTCTAATATAATTTTGAGTTATGTAATGAGATACCTTCCTATTTGTTACTTCTCACATATGGTTTTGGTTATTTGGAGTATTTCGTGGTTCCATACAAACTTTATTATTACCCGTGCTAAGTCCTTAAAGAATATCATTTGTATTTTATTGGATATTAAATTGAATATATATAATAATTTAGGTAAAATGGTCATTTTTAATACATTGATTCCTCAATTCCTGAATGTGGGATTTTTTTTTCCATTTCCTAAGGTCATCTTCTATCTCTTAAGTCATCTATAATTCGCAAGGTATAAATCTCTCAATCTTTTGTGAAATTGACTCCTAGGTATCATGTTTTCTGAATACTATCTTGAATGAAGTGGACTCTTTGGTCTCTTTTTTTATTCATTATTTGCATATAGAAATGCAACAGATTTAGTGTGCTGACTTTTTGTAGTCAGCTACTTTGCTGTATTGGTTCATTGTTTCTTGGAGACTTTTAGTGGATGCTTTATATCTGTGTATATTATCATATCTTGGTTTTAAGTTGGTAAAACCAATTGGTAAAAATTAAGTAAATATTTGGTAAAACAAGTTGGTAAAAATTATGTAAAAATTTGGTAAAAAATTACCAAGGTAAAACCTTGGTAAAAATTAAGAAAATTTTCTGCTATCCTGTTTTCACTACATAAGAGTATTGAATAGTTCTCTCCTAAACAAGGAAAAATCAAAATAACTAGAGCGATCGAAGAGATAGTGAATCAGGAAGAGTTGTCCTGCACATAGCCAACCTGCATTTACCCCGCAGCACCATATATGGGTTCTGGAACATCATCAGAAACGATCCTGAGCACCAAGAAGGAGTATGCTCTGAGTACTGTCTTGTGTTCCTGAAGGAACGGTTTGAAGCTCTTCATATTCCTAAATCAACCAGATGTCATTGGCTACATTGGCACATGATAGGGTCCAATGGAAATGTTACTGGCGCCCCCTTGAGCAAATAGATGAATAACAGGATTCAAGTGATTAAGTGACTGTCTTGTGTAATCCTAAAAACAAAGCAAACAACAACAACAACAACAACAAAAAGTAGATGTCTACTCTGTAGAAGCTTCCAGAAATTAGTTTCAGGTTAATCTTGGAAGAACAACAGGATTGAACCTCTCACTGAAGGGAATAAAGAGGGCAAGAAAATCAAGATGTTTGCTATATAGCACTTTAAATCACTTGCATCACTTGTCTTCCCATTGATCAACGATTTGCTCAAGCGGGCACCAGTAACATCTCCATATGTCCTGTCACATGCTAGTGTATCCCAAAGGGCATCTGCTCTCTCCTAGGAACATGAAGAGCCTCAAACCATTCCTTCAGGTCATGGGAATGAGATCTATAATTGTTACTGGTTTTTGGCATATAAAATACAACACAGGTAGCTTGCCAGGCTCTACCATGCGGGTGGGATACTCTTGTAGTAGCCTCTCATCGTAGGCAATTATTGATGAACTGTGCAGCCACAAAGCATCTGCACGAGACAAGGAGAGATCAGCTCTTCTGCTGGGTGGAGGTCTGACGAGCTGTGGAGTCCGGATGTGGAAAATGGCGGCCCTCATGGTATGGGGGTTCCTCTGGCTTCTTGTGAGGTTCTGCTGGGATGGCCGGACCAGGGCTAGGACCCACCTTCCCTCCTGGGTGCCTCATGATCAGCTGGGCACAGGGAGAGCCGGTAGCAGCTCTGCCCCATGTATCTCAGTCTCTGGATCAGGCATACCTGGGCTTGAAATAGATTGCTGTAGGGTGGGACTCTGATGAGCAGGGCTGTGATCAGCTCTCCTGCTTGGTGGAACTCTAATGAGCTGTGAAGTCTGGATGTTGAAGATGGCGGCCCTCAAGGTGTGGGGGGTTCCACTCAGCACTTTAAATACCTTGAATCATTTAAGACTGTTTTATTAATGGCATCAAGGAATTAGAGTGTGCTACCCACACGGCAGAGCCTGGCAAGCTACCCATGTCGTATTTGATATGCCAGATACCAGTAACAATTATAGACCTCATTCCCATGACCTGATGGAATGGTTTGAGGCTCTTTATGTTCCTGGAGCAAGCAGGTGCCCTTGGGCTCTACTTGCATGAGACAGGTCATATGGAGATATTACTGGTGACCGCTCGAGCAAATTGATGATGAACGGGAAGACAGTGACAGTGATACAGTGAACCACTCTTTTCTCTTTTTTAAAAATATTTTATTATACCACCATGAGCTATATACTATTACAAAGATGTTCATGTTTGGTTTTTCAGTCATACAGTATTCCAGGACCCATCCCTCCACTAGTGCCCATTTCCCATCACCAATGTCCCCAATTCCCTTCCCCCTCCCCAGAGTCATATTTTATCTCTTTTCTCTCTCTCTTTCTCTCTCTCTCTCCTTTCTCTTACACATTGTAACCAGTCTTTTCTTCAGAAGTCATTGAACTGTACTACAGAATATACTCTTGTAGTGGAAACCAGAGGGCAAAAGCATTCACACACACACACACACACACACACACACACACACACACACACACACACCAGCTGAGAATAGCAAACAAAATCTGAACAAATACAAAAAAACAGTACCTCAAAGTTCTGGGGAGCTAATAACTTAATAAATTAATAATATAAGCAGATGGGGCGGTGTCAAAATTTGGAAGGGAACAGCACAGGGTGAGTCTTCTATTTTTGTGGTTTTATTCTGAGAGCAGGTTGCTGTCATGGCAAGTAACAGGGTAACTAAAACCCCAACCCATTCTCAAGGGAGAAGACAATACATAGAAGCCAACTCTGAATTGAACCAGATGTTGGAATTTTTCAAATAAGTAATACAAAGCTACTATATAAACAGTACTCTGTATGGTAAAAGGCAATGTACTCTTAAATAAATGAAATGATAAAAATTGCAGAAGAGAAATAGAGTAAGAGATTCTAGAACTAAAATGTAAAATATCTAAAATTTAAATGAGGCCTAACTGGAAAGAACTCCTTGGGGCCAATGCCTCTACTTTCACCCCAAGAGGACAGGAAAGGCAAAGATGCCTCCCCTATGCAAGGGTATATTTGATATCTGGGGGCGAGGGCATTAAATAAACATTATCAAGAAGAAAAGGAATTGTAGTGGATCAAGGTGTGCTTTGGGGCTTAGTAATAGAAGAGTGTCTTGAAATTACCAACTGCTTTCCAGTCCCCAATATACAAAGACGCTGACCTTGGTGAAGTCCACTCAGGGATGGGCAATGATACAAAGCCTTCTCCATGTAAACACTGACCACCTCCATGAGGGTTAGCACCAGTTCACAAACTGTTTCATTCATCCCCTGGGCACTTAGGGATTCTCCTCTGTCAGGGCATGCCTCTGAGCAAACTGTCCTCTTCCCCATCAAAACTGCCCAAGAGCCTCAGTCTCCTGAGGCAGACAGACTGATTAACGAACTGATGGAAACTGATAAAAAGGAGGATCTTTTTTTTCCTGAAGCATTGCAAATGGTAAGAATCACCTTTGAAGCAATGCTCACTATAATTAAAAATTCATGTCTGATTAATACACGTAATGTGGAAGTTTGAAAAGTCAGCTGTAGGAGGAAAACATAAATTGTTTAGTCTTGTTAGGAGAAATTATTTGGGGGAAAATCTACAATTATTAATGGACATGAATTAAGCCAAAATATATTTAAACAGAACATGTGAGGAACACAGCAAAGAGCAACAACAGAAACAGTATCAAGAGTGACCCAGCAGAACTGGCACCAGCAGAGTGGAGGGGAAGCCCCCCCCTGAGGGAGAATCTGTCGACCCTGTATATCCTCCCTTCCCAGTTCCCCAGCCCAGAAGGGCTTCACTGCTCCTTGCAGGCCAAACGACCACTGTCAGTATCTCAAGGAATTCATGGCCCAAAACTTAGTCAAACTCTTCATGTCTCTCAGAAGACAACAGAGAAAATAGGCTTCCAAAAAAGGATTCTAAGTGGAATCTGGAGATTACATCGGGCCAACTCCTGGAAAAACACACATGTATGTTAAAAAAGTCTTTCTAGCTAACAATATGTTTAAAATAAAATCATTTTTTTTCATTCTTTTTAAAAAAATTTTTATGTTATTATGCATATCCAAGGCCAGGTAAAATAATTTTTTATTAAAACATTTAAAAATACACAGGACACCATAACAATGATAATTGGAATTGATCACTTTCGGCAGGAACTAAATATTGAAAGTAGGCAAAGGGATACATATAATATTTCAGTACCAGTATTGCAAACTATAACGTCCAGAGAAAGAGAGAGAGAGAGAGAGAGAGAGAGAGAGAGAGAGAGACGATCTGCCATAGGTGGTAAAGGTGACAGAGGTGCCAGGGGTATTAGGGGTAGCAGGTGGAAAAATAGGGGCACCGATGGTGGGAAATGTACACTGGTGAAGTGGAGGCTGTTCTCACAATGATTCAACAAAAATAAATAAAATTAAAATACACCAGAATGGCTTATTTATGGAAAAATGTTGGCAGAGAACAATGCTCACGGGCATTTTTTGTAAATGTATAGACAAGAGAACAGTACTGGTGAATTTGAACACAAAAATACATACTAGGAAAAGATAAAACTATATTACCTTTTATCTTTTATCTTTTATCTTTTCCTGAGTATGTGTCCAAGGAAAAGATAAAAAGTATTTTAAGAGTCCATACCCAAGGAAAAGATAAAAGCATTTTAATTGAGCAGACCCTCAGATTCATGCAACAGTATCAGAAATCAGGAAACGCAGGGAAGTTCAGAGAGAGCAGCAGGACGCATAGGGAGGCACACTTGCCATCTGGACCCCTTACCCCCACCCTGCATCCCTTCAACTCAGATAATCAGACAGGTGGGTATCTGACTATAAAACCAATTATCACAGGTTTCACACCCCAAATTTCAAAACCACTCAGACCCTAGTGTGTCCATACAAAACACTTAGCAAATATCCACATAGAGGTACCAGGTAAAATAGTATTCAACATTCCTTACATGCCAAAAAAAAAATCTGAAAACAGCCTAAACATCTGTAACCGTATAGACTATCCACGAGGGAACACACAATTTGCAACCTTCAAAGGTAGTAATGGTAAAACAACGCAGAACTCCACCAAGCTCCGCAAGTAAAGTCACTAGCCCAGATGAGCCAAGCAATTACAATAAGCTATATAACCTCTCTGACAAGGAATTTCACTAGGAACTGTTAAAAATGCATAAGGAGCTCAAAGAAGCAGTGGAGCAGATAGTCAATAAAATATAAAAGGATATGAGAGCAGAAATGAGCAAGATCCAAATGAAAATAAAAGCAAAAATAACAGATATTAAAAATGTGACAGGTGAAATGAAAAACTCACTGGAAGGCCTCCACAGCAGAGTAACAACTGCTGAAGAAAGAATTAGTGATCTCCAAGACAAGGTGCAGAGATCTCTCTAGACAACAGCAGAAGATGGAAAAAAAAGACTCACAATTAATGAACAGATAAGAGATAATCAAGATGAAGTCAAAAAAAAACAACATACGGATCTTTAGGGTCCCAGAGAGGCGGGGAAAATATCCTGATGAAGAAGCAACTGTCAAAGCCATCCTTGCTGAGAAGTTTCTGGAATTAAAGAGTATTTGTTCCCAGATTCAGGAGGCCCAGAGGGTACTGGCTAAAAGAACCCCAAATAAGAATACTCTAAGATACATACTAATTAGAATGACAAAAACCATAGATAGAAATAGAATACTGTCAGCAACAAGCTCAAAGAAGGAAATCACATACAAAAGAGCATCCCTAATTTTCACAGCAGACTTTTCAGATAAAACAAGCCTGGAGACAATGGTGGGATATTGTGAAAATACTCAATGAAATGAAAGACTCACCAAGAATTCTTTAACTGGCTAGACTCACATTAAATTTTGAAGGAAAGATATGCAACTTTATTGAAAAGTAACAACTCAGGAACTTCATAGACACAAAATTAACTTTAAAAAGAAGGACTGAAGGAACTACTGTAAGATAAGACAAACCCCAAAGCACAAGAACCTTATTCAGGAAGATAGCACAAAATTCCATGACAACAACAATCTCTCTCAATGTCAATGGCCAAAAATGCAGCAATTAAGAGACACAGAGTATAAAAATGGATTAAAAAACTGAATCCAACATTCTGCTGTCTACAAGAAATGCACCTGAACAATCAGAGCAAACAAAGATTCCAAGTCAAAGGCTGGAAAATAGTTCTTCAAGCAAACAACTCTTCCTAAAAAGGCTGGGGTGGCCATACTATTATCTGACAACATAGACTTTAGGCCGAAAAAGGTCAGAAGGGATAGTGAAGGTCATTTCTTAATAATTAAGAAATATGTATGTCACTTGTTACTTGTCTTCCTGTTGTTCATTGATTTGC
>JAJIBD010002623.1:0-15000 GCA_021461705.1 Cryptotis parvus
TTGTCTCTTCTTACTTATCTGTCTGTCCGTCCATTCGTCCATCTGTCCATCGATACATCTTTCTAAAAAGTGCATTTTAAAGTATATGAGAGATGTCTATATATGTCCTTTGAAGATTTCAGCAGAACACCATTGCCTAGAGTTTAATGATTGCATGCAGGTTTTTTTTTTTTTTAGGGTAAAATTTACAAGAAAATATACACATACTAAATGTGTATCTATTGAATTTTGGCAAATGTGTGCCAGATCTTATTCTTTTTAACATTACTTTCTCTTTAAGTAGAATTTTTATGTATCTAAAACATATCTGTAATTATCTTTAAAAATCATGTTGATGATATATTTATATGATTTAGTAATCACCAGTTTATTTTCTTCTGTATTTCCTCTTTCTTCATTTCAATGTATCTCTCTCAATTGGAGGCACATACTTTAAGTACTTTTTTTTCAAGAAAGACGTACATGATGTGCTTTAGATGTCTTTTGAGTAGCTGAAATATGAAAAACTATTTCCTTTTAGTGAACTGGAGAGATAGTACAGTAGTGAAGATGCTTACCTTGACCCAAGTCTAGCACTGTCCTCTTCCTGAGCACTGCCAGAAGTGATCTGTGAGCACAGAGGCAGGGGGTAAGCCCCTAAGTTCAATCAGGTGTAGAACAGCTTCCTTACCCCCCCAAAACCCCAAAGTTAAAGTATGAATGACAGCCTGGATAGTTTAGAAATCTTGACTGGAAATTTTTTGTGTTCAAAACTATACCTATTTTATTATTATTATTATTATTATTATTATTATTATTATCTGATATTATAGAACTCATTCCCATGATCTGATGGAATGGTTTGAGGCTCTTTATGTTCCTGGATTAGGATGATGCCCTTGGGCTATCTCCCACGTGACATGACATATTGAGATGTTACTGGTGCCCGCTTGAGCAAATCGATGATATACGAGAAGACAGTGATACAGTGAATATATATATATATATATATATATATATATATATATATATATATATATTTCTTTTTTTTGCTTTTTTGGGTTATACTCAGCGATGCACAGGAGTTACTCCCAGCTCTTCACTCAGGAATTACTCCTGGTGGTGCTCAGGGACCATATGGTATGCTGGGGATCCAACCGGGTCGGCCACATGCAAGTCAAACACCATACCCACTGTGCTATCGCTCCAGCCCCTTATCTGATGTTTAATGCTATATCTGAGTTAGCTGACATGTTTTTTCTCTAATAATCATAAAATTCTTTTATTGAATTTGAACATACCTAGTAGTTAAGGGTAATTTTTTGTTTGTTTTAGTTTTGGAGCCACACCCAGTGGTACTCAGTAGTAACTCCTTGGCTCTGTGTTTAGGAATAACTTCTGGTGGTAAATGGGGAACCATGTGGGATGCTGGGGATTGAACTTGGGTCAACCACATATAAGGAAAGTGCCCTAACTGCTGCATTATCTCTCCAGTCCTAGCAGCTAATTTTATTTTACTTTTTTTTTTTTTCGGATACTCCCCCCTTTTATTTTTTTTTCTGCTTTTTAAAAAAAAAAAAAATTTAAAAATTTTTTAGTTTTTACAATTACAAAGATATACAATTAAAAAGTTCATATTTGGGTTTTGGTCATACAGTGTTCCAGCACGCATCCCCTCCACCAGTGCCCATTCTCCCACCACCAACGTCCCCAGTTCCCTCCCCCTCCCCTCAGCCCTCCTCCATGGCAGGTTCTTTATTTCTTTCCTTTCTCTCTCTCTTTCTCTTTGCCTTCCCTTCCAGACTATGAATTACAGAACATACATTAAAGGGTTGTCATGTGTATCTTTTTTTTTTTTCTTTTTTGGGCCACACCCGCGAATGCTCAGGGATTTCTCCTGGCTCTGCACTCAGGAATCACTCCTGGCGGTGCTCGGGGGACCATATGGGATGCCGGGGATCAAACCCGGGCCGGTATGGGCCTGCCTCATTACAAGGCAAATGCCCTACCACGCTGGGCTATCGCTCCGCCCCATGTCATGTGTATCTTTTTGCCTTTATTTAATGCTCAGTTCTAGGTTGGCATTAGTACCCTCGACAATTGTTAGACACTGTTCCATTTTCTGTCTCACCTAGCCTCTGACTCCCACACGTTTGTGATAATTTCCACCTTTGACAAGACCTCCTGATATATGTTTCACTTGACCTTGGATATTGGTATCATAATATGTACATATATATTTATGTTATGCAAATAAATGCAGTCATTCTGTATCTGTCTCTCTCCTTCTGGCTAATTTAGCTCAACATAATCTTCTCCATGTCCATCCATTTATAGGCAAATTTTATAACTTCATTTTTCCTAAGCAAAGCTAATTTTAGAGGTAATTTTACTGTGAGTTTAGTGAGACTTTTTAAAATCTATAAAGACATATTTTTATTTCTTTGTGATAGAAAGCTCCAATAATTGCCCCATTTTTCTTCTTAGCCACTTATTTATTTATTTATTTATTTATTTTTTGGTTTTTTTGGGTCATACCTGGCAGTGCTCAGGGGTTTCTCCTGGCTCTGCACTCAGGAATTACTCCTGGTGGTGCTCGGGGGACCAGATGGGATGCCGGGGATCGTACCCAGGCGGGGCGGCTGCTTGCAAGGCAAATGCCCTACCCACTGGATTATTGCTCCGGCCCTTAGCCACTTATTTCTTATTTTCATATGGTTCATAGCTTCTTGGAATTAAAAATATATGTATTCCATATTCCCTTGATGCCTAGAGTGGTAGTTTTCTGTCATAGGCAACAGACTCTTACCTTCATAGATATACCAACTCAGGAAAATTTTCTTCTTTTCTATTTTTCGATGAAAATCAGATGGGCTGAACATGTAATGCAATTTGGAGATGACCACTGGCTAGAGCTACCGACTGGATCCCAAGGGGCGTCAAAAGATCACGTGGCCACCCACCTACAAGATGGTCAGACTTCTTCGTCAAGACCATGAACAAGCGGTTTGAGGCTCTTCCGTATTCCTGGAAGCAACCAGATGCCATTGGGCTACACTGGCACGTGATAGGGTCAAATGGAAATGTTACTGGCGCCTGCTCAAGAAATCGATGAACAACAGGATGTCTAGTGATCTAGCGATCTATTTTCAATGATTTTTATTTGTTAATTTATCCTGCTTAGTTTGGGGGCATGGGGGAGAGGAACATCACTTATCAGCAGTTCCTGGAGTATTTGCTCTTTAGCACCAACGATTATTTTCCCTTCATGATTTGAACTACCTTGTCTTTTCCCTCCTCATTCGTGGCAGAATTTCTCATGTTTCTCTTTATACCGATAGTTTTACCTTTTTATAGTTTTGATTCTACTCTTCACTACTCCTAATCAGCTGTTGCTTTATTCATTTACTTTAACTCTCTCGTAAATCTCTCCTTGGAGCCAGCGCCCTTTCCATGACTGCCTCAGGTGGGCAAAGCTGGACCTTGGCGAGCTTTTCTACTGTCCCTGGCATGGATTGAGTCTTGGGTTCCTCTGTGCCTCAGGGGCAGATGATGGGATGCATTTCTGTGCCATGTTGAACAGGGTCCTTCTGTGCCATGTTAAACAGGGTCCACCCAGCTTCTTACCATGCAGAGAACAGATTTTCCTTTACTGATCTTCCTTTACTGCTAAATCTTTCTCTATTCATTCTCCTTTGGGTCATTTCAGAGGGAATCTAGGTATAGAAGACATCATTTAACTTGAGTACTTTATTAAAAATTTTTTAATTGTATCACCATGAGGTACATAGTTACAAAGTTGTTCATGATTGGGTTTCATAGGAAGCTCCAGTAGCCTCCCCTCCTTCCCTCCACCACTTATGTTTCCCACCAGAAGCTTCAGTACTTTGTACCCAGAAGCTGCCAAAGACAGTCCTAAAGATTTGTTGTATTGGGAGAGTATATATTATATGCTGTAACAACTTTAAAAGCAACCCAAATCTTTATGGGCAGGCGCTAGCCATATAAGTGAATGGGACTCGGAAGAAGGAAATTTAAACTTGAGCACTGATTTGGTTACTAATAAACCATACGGTCCTGGATAGACGTTCTTCAGGTTATCATCTACATGACATAGTCCCTTGGATTGAGTGAAACCAAGGAGTTGAAAGCATTTTAAAGCTCTTACCGTAAAAGCAAAAAAAGATCAGCCTTGGCAGTCTTTTTTTTTTTTTTTTTTGGTGTTCTTTACTTATTTGTCTTTCCTGGTTAGGGCTACTTAATAAATCCATGTAGCCTATTTTGTTGGAATGTATATCCAGAAAATCATAAAAAATTTACCAGAATACCAAGTGGCAAAAGAAACTTTTATCTATAACTACTTTTAGCTTTGATACCTGTGTTTGTAAGTTTGCTTTTTCCCTCTTGCTACCAAGAAAGTGTCAGAGTTTATGAACCATTTTCACTTTTTCTCTCTGACCCCTTTTCCCATAAATCTCTCTCCTCAAACTGCTGTTTCATAATTTACTATAAAAAGGTGTTCCTTTAAAGACTTTAAAAACAGAAATGTAATTATCTGCAGCTCAGTGTCACCTTTAAAGTTCTGCCTTGCTACTTTCTGGAGGCTGCAAAATATATTTAATCAAACGTTCCTGGAAGTCATCCAATGCATTCAGGAAGAGAGGGAATGGTCGATGTATGAGTGTGTGTGTGAGTGTGTGAGGGGTCCCACTGGACCCTGGCCGCTGTCATTTATTAGACGCCATCCAGCAGGTGCATAAATAGCCCCTGCTGGGAGGTTTTCTGCTCAGCTTCCCCCAATGGCCCCATTTCAACATCTAGCAGTGACTCTGTATTCTCCGGATTTGGATTAGCTAAGCACCACACAAGGTAAAATCTACTGGAATGGTCGAAAGGAAAGGTTTGTGCCTCTACCAATGACCTTAGTAGGAAATAGACTTTTCGTTTGTGAAGAATAGTTGGGAAGTGGGGTCGGAATTTAGCTAAGGGACAGCATGCTTGTCTTGCATATAGGAGTCCCCTAGGCTTGATCCTTTACCCCCAAACAAATACAGGTAGGATTCATCAACTATCTGAAAAACCGATTCTTTTTAAAATTTTTATTTTATTATACCACTCGAGATATATAATTACAAAGATGTTCATGATTGGGTTTCAGTCATACAGTGTTCCAGCACCCTTCCCTCCATCAGTGCCCATTTCCCACCACCAATGTCCCCTGATTCCCTCCCCCCCCTCCCCCCAGCCTGCCTCTAAGCAGGTACTTTTCCTCCTCCTCCTCTCTCTCTCTCTCTCTCTCTCTCTCTCTTTTCTCTCTCTCTCTCCCCCTTCTCCCTTGTGGCTTGCCCTATATACATTTAGGGATTGTCATGTTAACCCCTTCACATACATTCAATGCTCAGTTCTAGTCTGGCATTATCATTTCCAACAATTAGTGGAATACTGGTACATATTTATATCCCACAAATGAATGCAGTCATTCTATATCTGTCCTTTTCCTTCTGACTAATTTCACTTAGCATGATAATCTCTATGTCCATCCATTTTTAGGCATATTTCACATTTTTCGTTTTTTTCCTGACAGCTGCATAGTATTCCATTGTGTAGATGTACCATTCTTTGAGAGTCAAATGCAAACCTCATGATATACAGCGCAATAGTATCTATGTAGGTTTTTGCAGTACTTACACTTGTACCTGCGGTGTTAAGGACAGGACTGTGCTGGGCAGGGGGAGAGACAAAGGAATGAAGGGAGAGAACTTGCCTTGCCTTTGGAGTTCTCACCTTTGTTAGGTGATCACAGAGCATATAGCATGTCATCTAGGGACAGATTGAGAAATCAGAAGGAAAAGCAAAGTGTGCCTGTGTTAGAAAGAAAAACTTGGAATTACCTGTTGGGAGAGAGAACATTCCCACCTGGCATTCTTGTGTTCAAGTACTTATGCTACAGGTATTATGCATGTGAAGTTGTATTCTGCATTATACCATGATTACTCAGGACCAAGAGCCACGGCAGAGCCTGACAAGCTACCAGTGGTATATTCAATATGCCAAAATGGACCTCACTAATGGACCTCATTCCCAACGAATGCAGACGTTACTTAAGCAAATTGATGAACAATGGGAAGACAAAGTGAAGTGATATTCAGGGCCAATTTGGTTGCTTAACTATTTACACAAGAATAAAGTTCAGTGGGCAAAAAAAAAAAGCAATGTGAGCTCTCTAGAGCTCTAGAATTGAGTTAAGGCCTTGGGTCTGTATGTTTAAGAAATGGAAGAATTCAAGAATGGTTCTGATCCCGGATCTCTGTGTGTGTGTGTGTGTGTGTGTGTATGCGCGTGTGTGTGTGTGTGTGTGTCTGTGTGTAATGTGTAGAAGGGTTTTAGTGAAGTTAAGGATGATCTGAAGATTAGGTCAAACTTGCTAAGGACTCTGAATGTCCACAAAGAACACTCAATTTTCCATTTTTTAAATCTGTTTTTGGCCTCCAAGGCAGTGCTCAAGAGGCCCAGGGGCCCACAGTTACTTTCACACAATTATTTTCAGTCAAGTTCCATAGACATTCAATGTGAGTACCTCAGGCTCTCTGGTGTAAGGGGTGACCTGGACCAACATAGGGGGTCCCCAGAGTGTATCAACAATGCTTTAGGGACCATGTAGTAGGGAGTATCAAACTCAGTCGGTTTAATTCTACTGTACCCTAACCACTGTGCTATCTCCCAGCCTTGTCCTAGGCATTTTCCATGAACCCGTAGCCTGCTCATTCTAATTATTTCATATGAGTAATATATTAACCTTAATTAATATTATCAGTATTATCTACATATAAATAACATGTTTCTTAGTATATATGTTACATATAATATATATATAAGTATGCACTATAATACATCTTTGTATATTCTCCCTTCTATTAATGAAGTTGAGATAAGTCCCTTTCTGTTCTGAGCTTTACTTGTACTTTGATTTGCCACCTGCCTTATAATTTTTTTTCCAATTTAATTTTATTTTATTATTCCCCCCCCCAAAATATTATTACACCATTTTAGACATACAATTGAAAGATGCTCATGTAGAGTTTTGGTTCTACAGTGTTCCAACACCCATCTCTCCACTCAAACCATCTTCCATCACCAATGTCCCCACCTCCCTCCCCCTCCCACACCTCAACTACTTGGCAGGTTCTGTATGTCATTTCTCTCCTCTTTATCTCCCTCCGCAAACTTTCCTGCTCTTCGTGGAATGCAGTGCATTAAAAGACATCACTGTTTCCACTATTTTAATGGACCCTGGCCACGCACAGCCGCGCAACCTGGGCTCGAACTGGTTTTGCTCTGTTAATCTGGTTCGTGAGGCAGTTTCCCAGCGTCCAGACAGCGAAAATGGTGGCTAGTGTGATGGGTGAGTCTCATCCGGCTGCTTCCGGGACCCCCAGAGGTGACGGGCCCACTCCCAAAACCCGTCTGCCCTCCTGGGGGGTGCCCTATTCAGCTGGGCCCGGGGAGAGCCGAGTTCCAGCCTCCCAGCAGCTTGTGAGCCTCTTCATGTTATGGCCGATGGCCCCGGGCAGCTCCTGGGTAGGGCCACCAGGCTCGACAAAATCTGCCTTATAATTTTTTCATCATTATTATATCAGTAATTCTGGTTTATTTTACATATATGTGTAAAATCTTTGGTTTTTAATATTTCTTTTATTTCCAATGGAAAGCTTTGAATTTTTTTCAAATTTTTATTCCTACAAAAATACCCCCACAAAACCCAACTCAAATTAATTTTGTATTTTTAACGCATAGACATGGGTGTCAGTTATACAGTAACATTTTTTGAAGACCTTGAACTTCAAATACAAACTATGGAGCAATATCAAACTTCTTCCCCCAAATGCAACAGGACTCATACTGCATTAGAAACCACCCCAGCTCCTGACTTTGATATATACTCTTAGCCCTGCCACCCACTCGTCACACGTGGGTCCTTCTAGCTCCATTACCTCTTGCTGTCTGTCCAACTTACTGTCAATTTACGGAGGAAACAATTATCCCCCACCCTGCTAACACATACACCTATTTCCCTACCTAGAATGATGGGCCCTTAACCCTCTGAACCTTTAGGAAAGGCTTGAATCCGTTGATCACTGGAGTTTTGATCAGATCTAGGCACGGATGGAGAAATCTAAATTAATTGCTGTCACAGGCATTTCTTTAGTATATGAAGGAATGCTATTTATTTTCTCAGCTAACTTATAGATTCATTCGTTTCAAGAGTTTCTAAAAATTGTAAGCAGTGTGCTTTACAAACTGTTTACAAGGGTCTTGCAGAGATCACTCTGGCACCATGCCCTCCTCCAGTGCGCCCGGCACACACTTCCCTCACCCATTGTCCCCGGATCGTGAGTGTTCATGTGCAGCCCATCTCTACAGTTATTTATCCATAGTTTCTAAAAGTATATTCATAGGATTAGGGTCTGGGGTTTCAAAAATCAGTATAGAATGGCAACACTAGACTTACTTCAATGTGATATAGGTTGATATAGTTATGTGTACATGCATATGGGGTTTCTTCTTTTATTACTATTATAAACCTTTACTTTTAACTTATTTGAAAGCAATTTTTGTTTTTTTTTTAGGCCACGCTCAACTGTGCACAGAAACTACTCCTGGCAGTGCCCAATGGGGGTTGTATGTGGTATCAACGGTTGAACCCTGGGCAGCCATGGCAAGACAAGTGCCTTAAAACTCTCTCTGGCCCTGATCATGTGTATGTGTATGTTAGCGATGTGGTGTGTATGTGTGTGTGTGTGTGGGGGAGTGCGTGCCAAGCACAGTTCGGGGGTCCTGTGGGCAGTATTTAGCTGACCAAGGTGGGTTTAATGTTGGGGTCTGAGGCTGTGCTTGTGCTCTGCATTGCTGGAGTCCCCCAGGGACACCCCCTAATGCTCAGCGGTATCACTACTAGGGGGTTAGCTGGTAGCGGGCACAGGGAGTCATGTTCTGCTTGGATCTGTGAAAATCCTTATTTTCTTTCATTGTAGAGATTTTTGTTTGTTTTGGAGCCACACCCAGTGGTGCTCAGGGCTCAGTCCCAGCTCTGTGCTCAAGGATCGCTCCTTCACTCATAGCAGTGCTTAGGGGACCATTTGGGGGTGCAGGGGACTGAACCTGGGGAAGCTGCATGCAAAGCAAACACTTTTAAATCTTGTACTCTCTCTGGACCCCCTATTTTGGAGATCTCAATTCCATGTTTTACCCTGTGTGTGTATGTGTGTGTTATTATCAGTAACTGAGAAAACAGTTCGGCCAGGGAAGAAAATCCTTTTCTTTCTGTGCTTTGCTGCCACAGCTTCTGATGTTATTAATTTTTCTATTATTAACTGTCCCTGCATTTACTGAGCAGACTCCTCATGAGGAAAATTGGCAGAAGAATCAAAGAAGTCTTCCTGGTGGCAATGGTCGCTGAGTTGTTCAGAACTAGCAGGACTGGGCTACTATGAATTGAAGATTGGGCATTAAGCTCTCCTCATCGCATACTGGAGGGATCAACAAAGTCTGCAATGAAGTTGGAATTCTACTGATCAACCAAGTCAAATCCTGTTCTAACCTTGCCCCCAGTGGGCTGCTCCATTGACAGTTCTCTGAAACAGCCCTTGTGCCGAATAGTTCCCAACAGGGGTTTGAGAATCATTTTGGCAGAGTTTGGCCGGAATAGCATGCACATTTGCTGGAAGGTGATCGGCCATCCCCTTCTATGGGAATGGGTCATACCATATTAGCTATCACTTGAAGGGTGCTGTGGAGCAGGAAGCTGTTTCTTTTTGCTGCAGCAGGGGAGGGAGCTCGGGCAGAATAACTCTCAGCCCTGGACACCACCCCTTTGAATGATCCTAGTGGACAACATGCTCCCCAGCCCCAAGTTACGAACAGCTGAATTAAATTAAAAGCAGCCCCTCCTTGGCTTCGACCTGGCCTGCCAAACTCTCAGCTGGCGTGAGTTTTTATAGTTCCCTTATAACCCCAAAAGTGAAGCATATAATGGAAACATTGACATAACTTGAACTCCTAGGAACGGCTTGTGCCCTCTCTCATTATCCTTACGTTTCATTGGCCCCTTTCTCTGTCTCCCTGGCAGGACTTGAGGTGGCCGCCCCTGTCGGACCGGCCAGGGGGCGGGGGGTTTGGAGTTGAGCTTTTGCTGGGGGAATAATGAGATAGTGTCTGCTGGTGGGAAGCCCCCGTTCCATACATACTAACCCCTCCCTTTTCCTTTCCTTCCCTTGTTCTCCCCCTTGCACTACCTCCCCAGGACCCCCCCCCTCCCCCTTCGAAAGGCAGAACAGTTCAGTTGGTTGTAAAAATTAATGAGTTCAGATACAGACTTGCCTTATTCCGGTCCAGCTGCGTAACCAGGGCGATTCCGACCAGCATTCTGAGACGCTGACATCAGCTCCACACCCCGGTACAATGCTGCTCTGTTTGATCTCAGAAACAGACCAGGCTCCTGGGCTTTATACATCCTGCTTCCTCCCTACGTCGACTCATTTTATTACCCACCGGGAGAGCTCATCTCGGCCGCTCTCCCCGGGAAGCCAATACCAGCGGATCAGGCCCTTCAGCTGACTCTTACCAGCTGGATACTTTGATCCCGCTCTCCTGGTCCTCTTGGTTGAGCCCCACTCATGCATGCACCCCATATCCTCCCCAGGCATTGACCATTGGTGCAGGAAGAGGGCAGTCATGATTTTACCACTTTCTATGTGCAGGGCATTGCTCGCTCTGGGAGGCTCTTTTCGGTGCTTGCTGGGGTGGACACAGGCCCTGTGGGTAGTGGAGGCAGAAGGCCCATTGCATAGGTGGAGAAAGCTCGGCTTGCTAGGGAAAGGCAGACCCAGGCCTGGCCCCCACCTGGCTCCTCGACTCCAGAGTTCATTCCCCCAAACCCAGGTGTTTGATCTTTGCGCAGGCACCTGATCAGGTTGCTTTGGTTTCTGTTGCTGAACAGCTCTGGGGAGAAAGCTCTGAGGTCCCGGTTCATGCCTCCTGAAAGGAGACACAGACAGTTCCATAGCAGCCCTTCAAATGCTTGTGTCCTGGTGTTCTTCTTGGTCTCAGCCCAACCCTTCAGCACAAAGTGGCCTCCCCAGCATCTGGTCCCGGACTTGTTGCAGGACACCTAAAAGCCTAAAAGCCTCTGCATCTGCCCTGGATTGCCTCCTGCAGGTCACTTCATAGATAAGGGGGTAGTCTAAATGTGGCAGTTTATCTGACCATGTATTCTGTACTGGCTGGTATAAATATTCTCTCATGCTACCACAATCATCATGGGACTAGCTAGATCTAACCAGCATATTTGCCTGGCCACGTAGGATCCCTAAGTAATTAGACCAGAGAGAAATGCTGTTTGCCTCCAAGCAAGCAAGCATGGCTCTCCTGATAACTCAAAAGCAACTAAAATACAAAACTACTGTGAAGTAGACGAGACTCTTGTGAAGGCTTAGAGAAATATTAACTGGCATTAGTATTAGTCTTTGGTACAGGAGACATGCCATCTCAGAACCCCCCTTCTCTACCCTATAAAGGCATTTCCAGGCAGATCTTGGCTCAAAACATTAGCATATAATAGGGCCTAGGTGAGGTGCTGGGAGAAATTACCTAAGGGCATTTGACTCTCCCTGCTTCCCATAATGAGTGGGAGGTCTGAGTTGCAGGGGGTATAAAAGCGAGCCTGCTTTCTCTGTCTCTGTCTCTGTCTCTGTCTCTGTCTCTCTCTCTCTCTGTCTCTCTCTCTCTCTCTCTCTCTCTCTCTCTGCTCTCTGTGAGCTCCACACCCTTCTTGGGAGTCTTGTCTTTGTCTCCCTCTTTACAGGGCCTTAACACGTGGTGGCCGCCATTTTGGCCTACACGTGGCTGGGGTTCTAGCCGTGAATCCTAAGCACAGGGTTTTTCCTATTGTTGATTTGTATGCCTGAACCTGTTGATAAGTAAAGCGTTTTAAAACCTGTGCCGGATTCCCGAGTCTTCATCCATTCCCGCCGGCTTCAGAGGTAGAAGGGAGTCGCTTCCAGGCACTGTTGGGGACCCGGCAGCGTCCCCAACACTGGACTGTTTGCTTCCCAGGAGGCCAGGTAGGCCTCTTGCTAGCTCTTTAGCAAGGGAACAGAAATGACCTTCCTATAGGGAGAGCTTTTCTCTGGCGTTTGGAGAGGTCCCGTGGAGGAGAGGGGTGACTAAGCGGTGGCCAAGTAGGACAGAAGGGCACAGAGTGTAGGCACAGCTCCCAGGCAGGTGTGGCCTAGCCGGTATAGGTGGCTTCAATGGCAGGAACATGTGCTCTCATTCTGGAGTTCTGGTCACTATAAGGCTGAGATGGCATTTCTGCGCTAATCTGTCCCGCCTCTGGGTTGCTTGGCAGACCCCGAGCCCCCACCTCCCCACCGTGTCTCTGCCTCTTTTCTCTGTCTCTGGATCATCTAGTGTTTGTAGGCCTTCAAGTTTCCCCCTTCATAAAAGGATGCCCGTTGTATTGTGCTGGGGTCCACCATAAGTGAAGATGAGGTACTCACAGGTGCATGGGGGTAGAGAGGAATGATCTTGAGTTGAATTCCAATGGCAAATATTCTACTTCCAGAAGATCCCTACTCTAGGTCTCAGGGGTTGAGACATCAACGTGTTTTTTTTTTTGCTGCTGCTGTTTTTCAGGGTCATTTGCCTGTTGGTCTCCTATTGGCAGCGACACAATTTTATGGCATCCCCAATATCCATCCACAGCGGCGCTGAGCACCCCCCTAGACTCGTTTGAATTTTAACATCATGTTTTCACATTCTCCTTCAATCCACCCAGCCAGATGGCTGTGGGTTCTGACTACCATTCTGGTCATGGAAGGTGGTGTGGGGACAGCATTTGCTCAGGTCTGCCAGTTGCAGAAAGGTGACTTTGGGGTACCCTCAGAGCCCAGGCTCCCCCACCTTGGCTCTTCCCATTGGGTAGCAGGATGAGGCTCACAAACCCCACTAGCTGAGGCTCTCAAAACTCACCTCTGACTTGTCTGCGGTAAACTTTGAACATGACTCAGCTCTCACCTGAAGGAAGTGGCCCTGCAGCCCATGAAGCCTCTCCTCAGCCTCCCAGGCTCCATGGCTTCTTACTAAACTGTGAGCAACTAAAAACTCCAAGGGCATTCTTCCTGCCCTTCGGAGTCTCCTGTTGGGCCCTGGGTCCTGTCTCAGCAGGACACTCATTGTCACACAGCATTGCTCTCTTCTCCAAATGTGTGTTTACCACACTGCCATCATTTCTAACCATTTACCTGGGTCCTCCTGTCTGGCAGAGTGTGTGGATCGTGGCCCTTTCGGCTTGGGCAGTAGATGTATGGGGCGATCTGATGGTTTCTTGGTGGCTTCAGACATCGCTCTGTGACTCCTGCTGTGTTGTTCTGTCTCTATGGGAAACAGAAGGCTCCAGAGAAGCTGGTGCTTATTTAACTTTCGAGAATTCCAGGGATCATACAGATAGGATACGACTATGTTTCATTGCCTCAGAAGCTGCTAATATATGCTGAAAGTGTGTGTTTAGTTCCTAAAGCTTCAGATCTCAAAGTGTTTCTTGACCCCAGAAAGGACTTCCAAGGACCTTGGTGTCCTGCAAGCCACAACAACTGTTCATACAGCGTGTAGTGTGCTTGCACCGGCACAAGAACTCTCTATGCCAAAGACTGGGCATACCATGGGGCTCTGGTGTCTGAGATGCAATGAAAGTTCCTTGTTAACTATTTGTGGCTGGCTCTCCTCGGTTCACTTGAGATACCGGAGCAGTTTTCCTCTCCTGCTTAGGTAGGTTACATTTATGTTGCCTTTTCTGTGGTTGTGGTACCAGCCAATCGTGACCTTGCAGAGTAATAGTGAAAACACCCATATGTGGGATCTGAGTCCTTCATTTGCAGGATTCCAAGTGAGAACTTCGGGTTTGAGGTGTCTGCATTTCAGCCATATAAATGTGGAGCTTGCAGAGGGCTGACCTCCCTGTGGCTGCTGTCCAATCAGATGTGAACAGAAGATTGGACTTCTGGTGTCTTAAAACAGTAGCAAGGCACATCCACGCTGTGCCAGGTGCCACGTATATTTCTCTCTCTGGAACTGTAGCTCCTTGCTTGATAGAATGATAGGATGGTTGGTTCATGTGTGAGAGAAAGCCCCAAAAAATTCAAATGGCTGCAGAAGTTGTTAGGTGTTTGTCCTGAGCACTGAAGAGGAGAAGGCTACTAGGAGAACAGAACACTGAGAGGGGGCGCACTTGGGAACTTCGGGAGAGGTTAAGAGTAGGTGGTTGTGGCATGTTCAGGCAACCATGGGAATAGAAGTACAGGGAAGTACAAGGGAAGAGATTCAGGACCCCTGAGTGAGGAGGTTATAGCTGATGAGTGGCCAGTGGCATAATTCAAGGGCCGGGACCCCTGTTTCTCAGACTCCTACATCCCACCTAGAATGGGTGCTAATATCACTTGTATCACTTGTCTTCCTGTTGTTCATCGATTTGCTTCCAGTGGGCACCAATAACATCTCCATAAGTCCTGCCATGTGCTAGTGTAGCTCAAGGGCATCTGCTTGCTCCAGGAACAGGAAGAGCCTCAAACCATTCCTTTAGGTCATGGGAATGAGGTCTATAATTGTTACTGGGTTTTGGCATATCAAATATGACACATGTAGCCTGCCAGGCTCTACAGTGTGGGTGGGATACTCTGAGTATATCTCAGTTCGTAGTATTTACTGATGAACTACATGGCAACTAAGCAGCTGCACAATGGGGAGACATCAGCTTTTCTCTTGGGTGGAGCTATGACAAGCTGTGGAGTCCAGATGTTGAAAATGGCTGCCCTCATGGTGTGGGGGTTCCTCTGGCTTCTTGCAAGGCTCTATTGGGATGAACAGGCCAGGGCTAGAACCCGCCTTACCTCCTGGATGCCTCTTGATCAGCTGAGCATAAGGATAGCCGGTAGCAGCTCTGTCCTGTGTGTCAGAAAGGAGTCCTAC
>JAJIBD010002623.1:20000-34113 GCA_021461705.1 Cryptotis parvus
ATGCCCTGCCCACTGTACTGTCGCTCCAGCCCCACTTTGGTTATTTTTCAAAAAGCATAGTAATGGTGTGGACAGTGTTAACATCACTGCAAACAAATCTCTCTATCTCTACACACACACACACACACACACACACACTCACCCCAATAAAAGTGTTATCTCAGACTCAACATACACAGCTCATTCTCTGTGAGACACAACCCAGCCCAGAGCATTGTGGGAGGAGGCTGGGCAGGTGGGGCTGACTCACTGGCTGGTTGATGAAGTCTTCCCGGAGCACTAGGTCAGGTTCCTGGCAGAGGCTCCAAGTGGGATGGAAAGACACAGAGGGAGAGAAACCACACGGTGTGGGCAGGAAACCACGAAGAGGCCCATGTCCCTGGAGCATCAGCAGCGACCAGAAGTGATGAGCGCTGAGATTGGGGTGGAGAGGCCAGGGCCTTATGGGAAGGGGGCAGGTTCCGGTATGTGGGTGCCACTTAGCCCCCCAAGTATGGGTTCTGGTCAGGGCGAGAGTCGTGAGACTTCCGGCTGGCTCCAGGTTCGGAGAAGAGGCGGCTGTTGAGGCTGGAGTTATTTTCCAGATGAGAAATGGTTGCAAGAGGCAGCGTTTCTGCATCAGGCGGGCACACACACATGTATACTTGCATGCTGTAGTGTCTGCAGGTTACTGTGTCTCCTCTAGAAAGGCCCCCTAGAGTGTGGTTTGACACAGAGGAACTCTGCGCTCTCACTCTGAAAACCAAAACCTCACAGAAACAGTGAACATCCGGAAGACTGCCAGCGTGTGTTCAATTCCTCTTGCATTGGACATCTGAGATGTCCAATGCGAACATCTGAGATGTCCAATGCGAGATGTCCTCTCACATCACATCTCAGATGTCCGCACTGATGTCTGTGTTTTGTATTTTTGGGAAGAGGGAAGTAGATAATTCCTCCCTATTCCTTTGGGGGCTTATCTACGCTTGTCTCTGTCTGAAATATTATCTGTTATCTACCCTCCTGGACGGACTCTAGTCTGGGAGTGAACTAGCCTCCCTCATCTCTCTCCCACCTGCGCTGATTCACTTTCCTCATCTATTCCTGAAGAAACTTCCAAATGGAGAAAACTGATAAAGATTTTAATTCCTCTCCATAACCTCAGATTGACCGATATGCTTTCTTATAGTGTTTCTTCAAAAACAGGCAGCTGAGGGCCCAGAGAGTTAGTACAGAAAGTGAGGTGCTCGTCTTGCAAGAGGGCTGACCAAGTACCACAGGACCCCTGAGCATTGCCAGGAGTGACCCCATTCAAATATGGAGCTGGGTGTAGCTCCTGAGTAACACCTGTGTGGCCCTCAAACAAACAAACAAACAAACAAACAAACAAACAAACAAACACACCCCAGTCAGCTGGAAAATACTCTCAGCTCTCTCCCATCACCCAGAGCAGTGCTGGGTGCTCTGGGGAACTCTGATATGGACCTGAACCAGTCCAGAATATTCAGAGGTGTCTGTATACCACATGGGGTGGGGGGGAGAAGGGGAAATTAGACAGAAGCTAATCAAACACTTCCTTTGGGGACTCTTAGAGACACTCGCGGGAAGCTCACACAGGACATAGGAGATTTGAATTTGTGGTCTGTCAAATGCTCGCATGGCAGATGCTCTGAACTATTCCTCTGGGCCACTAATTCTTCTCCTTCAAAGCAACTTGAATTTATTTCTTTTTTGTTCCCCCAGTCAGGGGTCGACTGGGTCTGGATTGCAGAATGTTGGAAGATTCGGAGTTCTAGGTCTGTAAGTGTGTGGCTTGGAAAAAAATGACTTCCACCTCCCAAAGACCTATTTTTCTCTTTATTGAAATGGGGATAATGAATTTGTCTTCTTTGACCTTAGTTATAGCATATTAGAAGTGGACATATTTTGGACTCTTGGAAGGGTATATATATATATATATGTATATTTGTATTTATATATGTATCACTGTATCACTGTCTTCAGACAGCATACAGTCTTCAGACATTGTTTCACTGTCTTCAGTGATACAGTGATACTATATAGCATGTGACAGGATGTATTGAGATGTTACTGGTCCAGCTTGAACAAATCAATGATCAACAGGAAGTCAAGTGATCAAGTGATTTATATATGTATAAAATGTGTATATAATATATACCCCTTAAATATTTTTATTGCAGAGGTATTAGCTGGGTGTCACTCCAGTTGATGCTCAGCTCAGTGGTGTGGGCCTGGCAGTGCCAGGGGCGGTGGGAGATATGGTGCCAGGGATTAAACCCAGGGTCTCAAACCTGCTTAGTATATGCTCTACCAGTACCCAGCAAAGAACATTATGAACTTAATGTTCTACAGGATAATTTTCTCCTGAGCATTAACCGAAACATTTCTCAAGAAGCATTAATTATAATAAAGGGTTTAGAGAAATAATAAGAAACCAAATGCTCCTTCATGGGACAACGGGTATATCAATGCCTCCGTTCTCTTATAGAAAGATCCATGACAATTGCCTGCTGGCTCCCCTTGTTTAACCTCTCAGTATGCTTCTGTCTCATGGGGTTTTGCAAACTGAATTCCATGCCAGCAGAAGCCCCCAGGAGAAAGTGAGTGTTGAGACTCAGCCACTGTTCCCAGGGAAGCGCTGCCTTAGGACCAATTCCTGGGTTTGGATCTTAGCACTATCCTTCATCCTGGGTAGATGATTGAGCTCTCTGGGTCGGAGTGTCTTACATATCTATGAGTTAGGCTCTTAAGAAGGGTCCATTTAAATGGATTTTATGCTATCACCTTCTAGGGATTAAAGAACCCATTGCTGACCAACTGGACTCCTGTTCAGTGTCTGGGAGTTGGCCTCACTGCTCACGGGGGGGTGACAAGGGGTTGGCCCCACCGCTCACTGGGGTTGACATGATCATGCTGCATCCCTGACTCATCGCCATGGCACGGGGCTATGTAACCACCAAGGCTCAGTTTCATGCTGCTCAATGGCCACTCAGTTGTGAGTCATGGTGACGAGTTGAGAAAGAGCTTCAGTGGCGACACCTTGATCATGTCCTTCAAGTAACAACCTTTCTGCATGGTCAAAGATGCAGGTTCTGTGACGCAAAGAGACACAGGAAAACAAGGTTTTAGCAAGGGAGGGTTGCAGGCCAGTGGGAACCAGGGATTGTCCCATCCATGTAAGAGTAAAGCCAACAAGGCGGGGGAATAGACATTTTGGGAGAAGACATGGTGAGACCAACCACCCTTATCTTTAGATTTTTGGAGGGAAGGGTCAAGCCTGGACAAGAAGCACTTGCAGCTCCTAATTTCTTTTGGGTCATTTTCTGTCTGTCAGGCCTTTATTCCTGCCTGGTAACCCTCCTGGTCCCAGGATGTGCAAACACACAGGTTTCCCCATTTTCCTTCAGTCCCAAGTCTAGGCAAGCAGCCAGGGAAGAGGGTAGTGTTTGCTCTCTCCTTGCTGCTCCTTCTCCCGTGGGCAACCGGTGTGAGAGGGGCAAAAGGAGGGAGATGGCGTCTAAGGCAGCGGACCCTCAGCTCAACAGGGACAAAGGGAAGTCTGGGTAACGCAGGACCTCTCCAGAGGGGTCCGCGTTACTAGAAGGTGGCCCCAGTTGTTCCCATTTTAGACCTCAAGCCCCTCTCCAGCCCCTCTTCTGATTGGCCAACAGGCGATTCCCCCAGACCACAGGCTCCAGAGATATGATCCAGCCTCTGGAGAGGGCAGGGTGGAGTCAGACAGCGTGGCCTGGGGGTCTGTGTGTGTTTCTGAGCGGATGGCTTCAGGCTTGCTGCGCCCCCTGGGTAGGAACCCCAGCAGAATCCATGCCATGTGGGTTTCACCCTGCTCACATGATGAGGATCCTGGGTTTGCTTCTCAAAAGCCAGCATGAGAGGACAAAGGAATTTGGGGCACTGGGAACATCTTCAGTCTTTTTTTCTTAAGTTCAGAAAAGCTCGTCCCCCACAGAGGAGTCTGGGTTTTGGATAGTTCTCCAAACCTCTAGTCAGATTGCTATCTTGCGACTAAAAAACACAGGGTGAGTGGAATGTTCTTCCAAACTTTGCTGCAAACTATGATCCTGGCATGTTCTCTGTATTATTTCCTCTGGAGGCTTCTTCCATGCATTTAAAAATGAAAATTACCATATCTTGAATATGACCAGGCCGAGGATCAAAACCTCCAGTCAGTCAAGCTGGTGAAAATCCCGGCGTGCTCTTGAGTCACACCCCAGCCCTCTGGGGAGGGGTGTGTGAAGGACCGTGGTGCTGGGCTCGAGCACCAGCCTGGAGGAATTTCAGCAACTGGCAAAAATCCGAGAGGGACTGACCGGGGAAAGGTCACCTGCCCCTGGTCTTGTGGTCTGGTCACGCTTACATCTTTAGTTTCAGGCCTTGTTCATGCATTCTCCAACCACACACACACACACACACACACACACACACACACTACATGCACACACACACTCATGCACACATACACACGAGCCACACATTTGTACGCAATATTACATTTTCCTCCCAGAGCTGACTTCCCTGAGTACTGGGCTAACTTAGAGATCCAGCGAAGGAGCTCCGTAGGAAAAGGAGCTCCCCTGATAGTCAGGGCTGCAGCGCTAAAAGGGTGGTCTCGGGGAGGCTGAGTACCTTGTAAGGTGTGGCGCTCTGCCCATCTTGGGACACCGGGTGTCCACTGACGGAGGTTGGTGTGGCGCGGAAGTGGGAGCCCAGCTCCGGCAGGGCTTTGCCCAGGGAACTGTGGTCTGCACCTTCCGAGCGAGCATCCCCTGCTGCTGCTCACTCGGTCAGCCCCCAGCCCTAGAGCCCAGCCATTCCCTCCATCGGCCCATCTCGGAAAACCTTTCATCTGAGATGCTACTTCAAAGCCCCCTGGGAAAGCCAAGTTGCCAATTAAGCCTCTTTGAGGCAGGTTCTCATTCCTTCCCCACTAATTGAAATGTTACTCCTTTTACTAAACCCATAAACCACCCAAACACAACCGTCTTCCTCATTTGCATTGTAACAATGTCCCTAATGTGCTTCCAAGAGCTTTTTGGTGAAGGGGAACCTTTTCTCCTCTCCCGGGTCTCAACAGTCAAAAGCAATTCCAGGCAAAGGCCTTCATTTCCATCCCTATACAGCTGCTCATTAGCCAAGGTGGAAGAAATTCCTTTTCTTCTGGATTCATTTCCCAGGATGATAATGTCTTTTTTTTTTTTTTTTTTTTTTTTTTTTTTTGTCTCAGGCCACTGTTCCCAAACTAGGTCTTAATTGCTTGATAGTCATTGAGTTAATACATATTTACAGCTGGTCAGGTTAAAGAAGGGCTCCTGTAGTTTTATTTGAGACATTTTATTTAACCTGCAATAAAATCATTAACCAGGGGTGCCCTGTTAAAGCTCTCTGAGCTTTTATCTTGTCTCAGGCCCTGGGAAAGTGGGGCGGGGGGCGGGGGCGGGGGAGAGTGAGGCCTTTGGCATGCGTTGGTTCTCAGAGCAGGCGACAGCGGCAGTCTCACGGCCTCTCCGCCAGGTCTCTATTCAAGGCCTGGGGCCTTTATGGGAAAGACTCTGAGTGGGGGCCACGCTGGAAGGCTCCCAGGCACGCGGCCAGGGAAACCCAAGGGTGGAATCTCTTCACAGGCCACAGGGCCGGGACTGGCTCCTGAAGCTGCTCCCACCAGTAACTCGAGCTCAAAGTGGCCCACAGACTGGGCAGGGAGCCCAGGAGTCAGGCAAGTGACAGCTTGGCCCTTAGAGACTGCCCGCAACAGAGGCTGCTGAAACCAGGGCAAGAGGCGGACTGAGGGGCCCCGGGCAATGCCACGGAAGGCCAGGGGTGTCCAAACCTCACCCCATGAGGCCAGAGGGCTTGCCCACAAGAAAATGGAGAAAGAGGAGAGAAGTGGACCCTCCTTCAGCACGGGTCACGTGCCTCTCCTCCCCCTGGAGAGAAAAGGGCTGACCCAAAAAGCAAAGCTGGCTGAGTCAGCCATCTTCCAGAGAGGTCCGACCAGGTTCTAGAAGCTTCCTTCCTCTCCTGCTTTGCCTGGGCCTCAGGCTACTTTTCTTTGTGATCTTTCCAAAAAGTAGCAGAGTGACTCTGACTGTGTCTGAGGCAGCAGGCTGTTGTCTAGAATCCATGTCTGTTTCCTGGACACGCCTCTGGACCCCAGCTCCCAGCAACCTCTGTGATCAGATGTGGGGGGCACGGGCTGGGCTGTGAGTGACTGGGGGCCATTCCTATGTTCTTTGCCCTGTCTGACTGCCTAGAGAGAAGATGACTCTGGGCAACAATTGGGGCGTGTGTGTGTGTGTGTGTGTGTGTGTGTGTGTGTGTGTCTTTTGGGGGGCTACACCTGGTGGTGCTCAGGGCTTACTCTATTCTCAGGGATCACTTCTGGCAGTGCACAGGGGACTACTGAGGCCCTTACCCGGTTGCATACAAGGCAAGCACCTAGGTGCTTGGTATCCTGAATTTAATTTTTTTAATTAAACATTTTATTATACCACCATGAGATATACACTTACAATGTTGTTCATGTTTGGAGGTTTCGGTCACATAGTGTTCCAGCACCCGCCCTCCACCAGTGCCCATTTCCCACCACCAATGTCCCCAATTCCCCCCCCCTCCCATAGCCTGCCTAAATGGTAGGTTCTTTATCTCTTTTCTCTCTCTCCCTCTCTCTCCCTTTCTTCTCCTACACACTGTGGGTTGCACTACATACACTTGGAAGCCATCATGTTCATTCTTTTTTTGCCTGTATTTAATGCTCAGTTCTATGTTGGTATCAGCCCTTTCTACATTTTCCTGGATTTAATTTTTTTTTTTTTTTTTTTTTTTTTTTTTGCTTTTTTGGGTCACACCCGGCAATGCTCAGGGGTTACTCCTGCCTCTGCACTCAGGAATTACTCCTGGCGATGCTCGGGGACCATATGGGATGCCGGGGATTGAACCCAGGCCGGCACAGGCCGGCCGCGAGCAAGGCAAACGCCCTACCCACTGGACTATCGCTCCAGCCCCACCTGAATTTAATTTTTAAGGGATTTTTATTTGGACAACTTTACATTGAAGACAAATATAAAACATGATAGAGTCCCAGTCTGGTTCCAAAGTATAATATGACATTCTCCCCTCCTCCCTTCCTCATGAGTCTATGCTCATGAGTCTATATGAGCATAGACTCAGCGTCTGGGGGGCCCGCCCTCTCTGCAGGGACTGCTACACAGCCCCATACTGCTACTAGGCTCTCAGTCGGGAGGGTCGCAGCCTTTGCCTTGCATGCTCAGCCCTTAAGTCTCCACTCAAATTTTAGTTCCTTGCCTGGGATGGAAGAAAACACACACACACACACACACACACACACACACACACACACACACACACAGCCTTATCCAGTTGTTAATCCATGGGCTCCCACCAAAGCCGCCTTTGTCTAGGTCTAGGCAGCTCGAGCCAAGCAGGAGTCTGGGACCGGCCAGGAGTGCGAGATTTAGAGACTCTGCTTTAAGGCCAAAACCTCCAGCTCCAAGGCAGCTCGCGGTGCAGAGAAGCTCGTTTCAGACTTGCTTCTCTCTGCAGTCAGGCTGGACGGCCCTGGGAGAGGCGACTGAATACCAAGCTGCTGCTGGAGTGATTCAGCGTCTTCGAAACCAGCGGCTCCTTCCCCTTCTTTTCACAGATGAAGACACAGAGGCTGCAAGTGGGGAGGCGGCGGCGGGCGGCAGCACCAGCCTGGCTCCCTGACTCTCCGCCCGGCTCCTTCACGGCCTCCTTGAAACCTGGTGATGAAAAGCAGGCAGACGAGTTGTGCAGTGGCCAAGTCTCCCTTTGCGTCTGCTGGCACGCGCTGAGAATGACTCGTCCTTTTTTCAATTCTCCTGGCTTCTGCACCCTCGGCTCTGGGGCTCCCAAATCCCACCTTCCACTGCCTCCCTCCACTTTTCTAAGCATTTGCCTTTCAAGTTCTTAGTGTGGACAATTCCGGGGTTGGCCTTGCTGGGGTTCCCCACCCACTCTCCACTGGGATGGACGGGGGTCCACTCAGGACCACATACCTATTCTTTTCACTCTGTCCCCTACGGTGGGACGGGACATGAGACTTCCGAATGCCATTCTCTGTTTCTTTCTTTTAACTTTGGGGGCCACTGTCGGTGATGTTTGGGAGCTGAGGGCTGGCTCTGTGCTCGGAGTCACTCCTGGCCATGCACAGGGGACCATATGTGGTGTCAGAAATTGAATCAGAGTTGACTGTTTGCATGTCAAGGGTTTGTGCCCCTATACCATTTCTTGTCCCCTTCTCTGTTTCTTGGCAGTGTCCATTAGTTTGCTGGGCAGCAAGAGTTCCCTGGTTTCACAGGGAAGAGAATGGGAGCTCAGAGATCCACAGCTCAGAGACCACTGGGGATGAGCTCAAAGCTGAGCCAGACCCGAGCGTTTCTCTCTCCCCTCTCCTGTGTCCTCACGGCAGCGTGGCCTCTCCATGTGGGAAGCTTCTGTTTTTCTTTCTAGACAGACATGCATGCACACACATGACACACACATACACATACACACGTGCACACACATGCATACACATATGCACACATGTACACACGTGAATGCGCCGCTACACACCGACTCTGGGTTCCTGTTTAGGATTTTGAACTTAATCCCCCCCAGTATCTCCCTATTTGCTCCCCAAGCTACAGCCTGTTTCCAGGGTCAATACCTGAGAGTCTCCGGGCACCTGCTGTGCAAGCTTGCATCTGACCTGACCGTGGTGGTGGTCCGGCCCACGCGCCAGCCCCCTTCTGTCAGCGCTTTTCTTGATGGTGGGAGCATATTTTAAGTGCGTGATTTCTGCTCTTGGAAGCTGTGAGGGGAATCAGAGTTCGGGATAAATGACTTCAGAAGAGCCTTGAGATCATACAGTTCAGTCCTCTTGTGTTTGGGGGTGGGGCCACCTGCAGTGGTGGCAAGGCTGGTCTATGAGGCCACTCTTCAACACAAACGCTTTTTGGGACAATGCATTGCAGCAAACCCAGATTTGTTGGTAAAAGCCTTTCTTTCAAACCTTCCGTCCGAAACAAGGAAGAGGCCGTTCTATTTAGGAATGGGGATGCACGCAACCCTAGCTAGGCATTATTCACAACATTATTTCCTGCGGGGATGTGGATGTCAGTTTCCTTCAGGGATGGCTTTCTGGGTTTGTTTTGTATTTTATTTGTTTCATTTTGTTTTGTTTTTGCCAGAACCAGTGGTGTTTACGCCTAGCTCTGTGCCCAGAGATCACTCCTGTCGGGACTCAGGGGACCACATGTGTTGCCAGGGATTACACCTGCCTTGGCCATATGCAAGGAAAGCGCCCTATCCGTTGTACTATCACTCCAGCCCCTGGGATGACTTTCTGAGTCTATCTGCTCTGTCCCGTCCTTTTAAAGGATCATTGAGTGTCTGCGCATGGGGGTGGTGACGGTCCTTAGTTCCTGGAGGTGAATTAGGAAATGGAGGTGTTTGATAAAATTAGAGCGGGAGTGCCTGAATAGCTCCTCCTCAATGTTTTTTGTCTAATGAAAAATGGTTGAGTCATGTCTACGTACTGCAGAATTTTCTCAGAGCTTTCCTTGTGGAGAAATTTTAATATATTCAAATTATTTCATTTTAATGAATACATACTTAGTTTTACTTTAATTCCTTAAAAAATGGGACAGTGCTGGAGCAATAGTACATTAGAAAGGGCTCTTGCCTTGCATGTGCCTGACTCTGGTTTGATCCCTGGTATCACATATGGTTCCCTGAGCACCGTCAGGAGTGATTGCTGAGCACAGAGCCAGGACTGAACCCTGAGCACAGACTCTTCTCCCTGCCAAAAGTCTTTGGAAGCAGATGTTTGAAAGATGAAGAGCTAATGTGCAGGAGTCTCCATAATCCTAGAGAACATATTTTTCATTTCCACCTCTAATGAAACAACTCTTTGAAGCTCATGCACAGCAGGACACAAGCAATTGTAGCTTCATCACAAAACCGAGGAGATCTGGGCTCAAGGCAGTGAATTACTGGAGTCAGTGAGTCATAGCCAGCAAACAGCAGAGGCAAGATTTGAATTCTGGTCTCGTTGCATTAAAGTCACTTTTCTTTCCATCACATCAATGTGCCTCCTTGGTATATAGAACCGTGAGCAAGGAGCAGCAATGACCTCCCCTCCCACCAAACCCTAATGACAGTCTTGAGAAAAATGAGTCTCTAAGTCTCTGAAAAGGCATTCTAATTCCTAAAGACAAAATTGTGATAGAAATTCTGGCTTGTGAGACAAAACACGCCCAGGTATGATCCAACCTGCAGAGATCAGCCTTTGGTGGGGAGCGGTCTGGTACTTGAATTTCAACAGGATTTGCTTTGGAATGAGCTCATGAGTGAGGACTGCTGGGGTGGAGTGATGCATGAGGGTGGGAGGATTTTAGATGCTAATCAGTAGGGCTCCAGAATGTTCTGTCTGTTAAAACGCGCTTTGCTTCAGGCCATGGATGCTGGTGTGCTTTATCTGTCTGTACCTCCAGTATTCTTGAGGTAAAAAAAACCTGAGTCAATTGGAGACAAATAATTTCACAGTAATTGCTTCTAGTTAGCAAGAGTAGGGCTCCTTCCCTTGGAGAAAGACACAGGAGGGGGATAATCTCGGGGCAGGTCTTCACCTCACAACTGGCCCAGCGAGACCCTCACCCCTGCACACTCCCTCCGAAAGGAATCCGAATAAACACCCTGAAGACAGTTGTTCTCATTTTGTGCATGTGAACTCAATGAGTCCTGGCTCCGTTCTACTCATCCCCTGGCTCCAGCTTAAGTTTTAAAAACCAATTCTCCCTGCATTAATCTGAAAAGATCCTTTAAACAAAAGCTCAACATCTGAGTCTATTTACTGAGTGTGCAGCTGTGTCAATCAGCCAAGACAAAGCGAGGCTTCCTGGTCAGTCCACAATGGGCCGCAGGTAGTCTTGCAAACAGAGAAACCCAAGACACGGTCCTTTCACCAGCCACAAACCTCCGTCAATAAGGCAGAGCTGAAGTTGAGGAGTTTAAGAGAAAAAGATTGCTGCCCCGCTCCCACCCTCACACACACAAGTGGGGACTGAAAGATATGATCTGTAAGCCCATCAATTAGGACTGTTAGAAAGGTCATTAGTCCTCTTCCATGGAAACCGAGGACAGAGAGAAGGGGGACATTCATTTCCATGTGGTTAAATGAGCATTAACTCTGGTAATAAACAGATCAGATGCTATTGTTGACCATCACTTGGTCAGTCTTAATGCAAAGGTGGTTGGTTTCATGTCCGTGAAAGAGTTACCTTAAAACATATTAGCAAGTTTTATTCTTAAAAATTTATCTTTTTTCCTGCTGTCAGTCAAATTCTAGTTCCAAATCAAGTGGCCAGCCCTGGGTGGCCAGCAGAGGCGTTTCCTCTGGTTTCCTTTCCAGAAAAGGATCGTGGCAGGAAAAGAAATTCGACCATGTCAGCAATGAATGACTTTGGCTTGGATTCTGTTAAGTGTGAAATTCACAATGAATGTGTTTTATTCCCTTTCTTTTTAAACATGTGTGAATATTTTGGGAAATAGCCAAAAGATGAGTAGAGAAAAGACCCTTCCAAGTGAAGCTCGAAAAATGTCTGTTGAAAGGAGCTTGAGGGCTGAGAGAGTTCTGTGGTATCTTGGACCAGTGTACACATGGGTACTTTAGTTGTTCGTAGGCGCTTGTAAGCGAAGAATCATTTAATTTTCACTGTTTTCCTCCACCTTTTCCTTCATTCCCCTTCACTTTCCTATCCCGGTTGACTGAGTTAAAATGTAGTTGCAGTGAGGGGCACAGATCTTAACCACCTCTTTGGGTCATGACCATTTTGATTTTGAAGACTATTGATGAAAGTTGCCTATTCTTAAATTCCACAAAAATGATACCATAGGGTCTGTATTCTTTTTGTCTGATATCTTTCATTTGAAATAGTGTAGTTGTGATTACTCTTTTGAGAAAAATGTAACAGTTCTTGCATGAGGGGACATTGGGTTGTTTCCAGTTGGGGGTTATTTTGAATAAGTTTATGATAAATATTGCTATAGAAGGCTTTTAGTGGGTATAATTTTATTTTTCTTGGGTAGGATGAATCCAGAGCCATGGCAGAGCCTGGCAAACTACCCGTGGTGTATTCGATAGGCCAAAAACAGTAACAATAATGGACCTCATTCCCAACGAATGGAGACATTACTGGCACCCACTTGAGCGAATTGATGAACAACAGGAACACAAGTGACAACTAGCTATCTAGGAGTAGAATTATTGAATCAGAGGTTAGGTATAACTATAATGTTATAAGAAATCAAGAAAGTGGTTTTCTTCACTCTAGAAAATGACTGGAGTTTTCTAGAATGGTCAAACCATCTTATAGAATGAAAGAAACATCTGAGAGTACCACCTCTTAGGGAACGCAGTGTTGTTAGTCCTGTGAGTTTTTCTAATGGGTGCTATCAGTAATCTTACTGTGGTTTTAATTTGCATTTCTCTGATAACTGATAAGGTTGAACCCCTTTGGATGTGATTAGTATTTGCAGATCTTCCATGAAGCCCATTATTATGTTGTTTCCCATTATTCCTTTGACACTTTCGGTTTTCATGTTTCTGTTATATATTTTTTCTGGATTAAAAAAAATTGTTTTTCACTGGGCAACTACATGTAAAAAAAATGAACTTAGACCTCCTTCTAACACCATGCACAAAAGTCAGATCAAAATGGATTCTAGATCTCGATATCAGACATGAATCTATAAGGTACATCGAAGAAAACATAGGAGAAACGCTCTATGACATCGAAACGAAAAGTATCTTTAAAGACGACACACCACTGACCAAGCAAATGGAAGCAAAGATAAACAAATGGGATTATATAAAATTGAAAAGCTTCTGCACCTCAAAAGAAACTGTGACCAAGATACAAAGACAATCCACAGAGTGGGAAAGGATATTCACCCAATACCCATCTGACAAGGGGTTAATATCCAGAATATATCAGGCACTGGTAGCACTCCACAAGAAGGAAACAGCCAACCCCATCAAAAAATGGGGAGAAGAAATGAACAGAAGCTTCCAAAAAGAAGAAATTCGAATGGCCAAAAGGCATATGAAAAAGTGCTCTTCATCTTTAATCATCAGGGAGATGCAAATCAAAACAACAATGAGGTACCATCTCACCCCACAGAGACTGGCACACATCCAAAACAGCAAGAACAACCGGTGCTGGCGTGGATGTGGGGAAAAAGGGACTCTTATCCACTGTTGGTGGGAGTGCCGACTGGTCCAGCCCTTTTGGAAAACAATATGGGCATTCCTCCGAAAGCTAGATATTGAGCTCCCATTTGATCCAGCAATAGCACTCCTGGGAATATACCCAGAGACCGAAAAACACATAGCAGAAACACTATCTGTACTTCTCTATTCATCTCTGCGCTATTCACTATAGCTAGAATCTGGAAACAACCTACATTTACATGCCCGAGAACAGAGGACTGGCTAAAGAAACTGTGGTTCATCTACACTATGGAATACTATGCGGCTGTCAGAAAGGATGAAATTATGAAATTTACCTGTAAATGGATGGACATGGAGTCTATCATGCTGAGTGAAATTAGTCAGAAGGAAAAGGACAGATATAGAATGACTGCATTCATTAATAGGATATAGATACCAGTGTTTTAATAAATATGGGAAATGGTAATGCAGATCAAAACTTCGCCACTGAATATACACAAAGAGACTTAAGTGATAAACTAAATATCTGCAGGGCTAGCCACAATGTGTAAAATAAGAGGGAGAGATGCAGAGACAGAGAGAGAGAGAGAGAGAGAGAAAGAGAGGAAACTGGGGTACCTGCTATTAAGGCGGGTGGGGGGGGGGAGGGGAGGGTATATTGGTGGCACTGGTGGAGGGATGGGTGCTGGAATACTGTATTACCAAGAACCAATTATGAACACCTTTGTAATTGTATGTTTCACGGTGGTATAATAAAAAATTAAAAAAAAAAATGGCACAAAATCCTATGACAATAATCTCTCTCAATGTCAATGGCCTAAATGCACCAATAAAGAA